>SJYT01075217.1:3028-16158 GCA_006410635.1 Cephalophus harveyi
GCAGAAGACTGCTCCCAGGGGCAATGTCTGCCCAGCCGTTCTGGCCTGCTTTCAGGCAAGGAAAGTCTACGATGCTCTTGGAATGGTCCTGGTGGTATAGACTGAAGAAAGGTATACAGAGGTGCTGGTGGTGTTGACTCTACATTTACGTCCAGTCAAAGTCCCAACATCCAAGAACCCAGCTCTGGTTTTGCCTCTTCACCTTCTCTGTTCACTCTCTCCTCCCCTGGCCATCCCAGTAGCCTTAGAGAGTTTGGCTAGCACCCAACGTGAGAAAATAAGGCAAGCCTCTGATTGGTGCAGGATTTACTGTGTCCAGTGGGTGACAAACACTGTGCAAGGTAAAGACAGCTTGAAAACAAAACGCATACAGCCCATTATTCTCATACTCAGTCCCTTTATAGCAACACAAAGATAAATCTGAAATGCCTTTAAAATGTAGATTGAATCACACCACTCTAAGAATAAATTCTTAACTTGAATCAAAGGAACCTGTTTGATCCAGCTCCAGGTAACTGCTCTGACTTCATCTCCTCTGACTGTGTCCTCACTCTCTCTGCACCATCCTCTCTGGCCTTCTTTCCCTTTGATGTGCTTGAGCACAACAAACTTGCTCCTGCCGCAGTCACGCGCTGATGCTTCCTCTGTCTAGAGCACTGCTCCCAGGTCCTCACATGGCTGCATACTTCTCATTCACATCAAGACTGCTCAAGTGTAACCTTTTCAGATAAGATACCCTTAACCATCTGCTAGCCACTACCTGTCTAATAACCCTGCTGTACGTTGTATATAGGACATACCACTTTCAAAATTTTTCTTCTTGTTTATTTGATTATAGTTATTCTTCATACACACGCATGTGTGCTAAGACACTTCAGTCCTGTCCATCCCTTTGCAACTCTGTGGACTGTAGCCTGCCAGGACCCTCTGTCCATGGGATTCCCCAGGCAGAGTACCAGAATGGGTTGTCATTTCCTCCAGGAAATCTTCCAAACTCAGGGATCGAACCCACATCTCTTATGTCTCCTGCATTGACAGGCAGATTCTTTACCACTAGTGCCAAGTGGGAAGCCACATACACCCAAACTAGACTATAAGCTCCACGAAATCAGGGACCTTGCCATTTTTTCCCCTAAATCTTTGGTGCCTAGATTAGCACCTGTTCATCCAGGAATATTCGTCTAATGTGATTTTGGCTTAGGTCACTGTTCCTGTCCATATACAAGAGAGAGTGAAAAACAACCCAAGAGTGTAAAAATATCCCTACAGAAATCCTTTTTCTGACTTTTATCAGCTTCAACATTTTCCTTTGAAATCAGTTGGCTATATATTCATATGCTCTTTGACATAGATAATTTTTTATTCAGTAAAAAAGATCTCCACTGTCACCTCTTCATTCATCATAGTACTGGAAGTTCTGGGCAGAGCAACTAGAAAAGGAAAAAAATAAATATAAGGCATGCAAATTGGAAATGAAGAAATAAAATTATCTATTTGCAGACCACATGATCTTACACGTAAAAAACCCCAAAGACTCCACAAAAATTAAATAAGAAACAAATTGAGCAAATTTCAAGATACAAAATCAACATACAAAAGCAAGCTGTGTTCCTATGTACTAACAATCAATGATCCCCAAAGAAAGCAATTCAATTTAAAACTGCACAAAAAAGAGTAAAATACTTAGGAATACATATAATCAAGGTAGCAAAAGAATTGTACACTGAAAACTACAACATATTACTGAAATAAATTAAAGAAGACACAAGTAAGTGGAAAGACAACCTGTGTTCATTGATTGGAAGGCTTAATACTGTTAAGATATTAATATTACCCAAAACAATTAACAGTTTTAATACCATATCTATCAAAATCCCCAAGTCATTTTTTGTAGAAATAGAAAGATCCATCTTAAAATTCATGTTGAATCTCAACAAACCCTGAAGAGCCAAAAATCTTGAAGAAGAGCAAAGTTGGAAGTCTCTAGTTTCAGAGTTTATTACAAAGCTACTCCAGTATTCTTGCCTAGAGAATTCCATGGAGAGAGGATCCTGGTGAGCTACAGTCCGTGGGATTGCAAGAGTCGGACATGGCTTAGCGACTAAACCACCACCACCACAAAGCTGCAGTAATCAAAACTGTGGTACTAGCATAAGGCAGACATATAGATCAATGGAATAGAAAGCCCAGATAAAACCCTCACATATGTGGTCAAGTGATTTTCCACAAGGGTTCCACGACAATTCAATGGGGAAAAGCTACTCTCTCCAACAAATGGTTTTGGGAAAACAGGATGTCCATGTACAAAAGACTGAAGTTAGGCGCTTACCTTACATCACATACAAAAGTTAACTCAAAATTGAACAAAGACTTAAACTAAGAGCTAAAACTATAAACTCCGGAAAAGAACATAGGGGGAAAGCTTATCTGGATTTGACAATGATTTCATAGATACTACACCAAAGCATAGGCCACAGAAGAAAAAAAAAAAAAGACTGGACTACACCAAAATTTAAAACTTCTGTGCCTCAAACAACACAATCAACAGAGTGAAACAGCAATCTAAGGATGGGAGAAAACATTTGCAAATTGTATGTCTAACATATGACTTGCAAATCATATATCTGAAATCTTAATATCTAGAACATCAACATAAAAAATAAAAAGCAGATTTTAAAATGGGCAGAGGACTTGAATAGATATTTCTCCATATATATGATATACAAATGTCCAAAAGCATATAACAAGATGTTCAAACTAATCATTAAAGAAATACAATCAAACATACAAAGAGATACCCCATACTCATTAGAATGACTACTTTCAAAACATACAAAGGCTGCTGACTAGGATGTATAAAAATTGAAATCCTTGTGTACTGTTGGTGGAAATGTAAAATGGTACAGTCACTATGGAAAAAGTAGAGCAGTTTCTCAGAAAAATAAAAATAGAATTACCTATGATTCAGCAATTCCACTTCCAAATATACAACCAAGAGAACTGAAAGCAGAGCCTTGAAGAGACATTTATACATCCATGTTTATAGAGGCATCATTCACAATAGCCAAAAGGCGAAAGCAACCCAAGTGTTCATTGAAGGATGAATGGATAAACAAAATGTGGTATATACAGACAGAAGAATATTATCCAGTCTTAGGCAGGAAATTCTGACACATGATACAACATGGATGGACCCTGATGTCATTATACTAAGTGAAATAAGCCAGTCACAAAAAGTCAAATGCTGTATAATTCCACTTATATGAGTTACCTAGAGTAGTCAAATTCATGGATACATAAAGTAATAGAGTGGTTGCCAGGGGCTTGTGAGGTGGGAAAATGGGAGGTGTTGTTTAATGGGTATAGAGTTTGTTTTGCAAGATGAAAAAATTCTCAGATTGATTATACAACAATATGAATATACTTAACACTATTAAACTGTATGCTTAAAATGGCAAAAGTGGTAAACTTCACAGTTTGTGTATTTTAATACTATTAAACTTTTTAAATTAAAATTATTAGCCTCTTGATTCTTGATGGAGAAAAGAGTCTACCTAGAAAATAATTTAAACACACTATTAACTCAAGGTTAGAAAAAAATATGAAGGCATTCTTTAAAATTTCATGGCCTCATTAAGATAAAAATCACATCTATGGAGAGACTTATGTTTACTACTTACATTCCAAATGTAAGATCTACTAAAGCTTATCAGAACTTCAGTAGATCCAAAAAACTTCTGAACACTTCTGCAAGCAAAACTGTGCACCTGCAATGAATAGGGGAAAGGGAGCTGCACATAAGCTTACAAGACACAGATCTAGATACTTTCAGCTGGAGTTGGCCTTAAATTGAAGAGCAGCATGTGACGTAAGATAGAAGGGAACAAGTCCAAAGCTCAAAAATGTGTCACTTTTCCACCATATACATAGTTGAATATATTCTGCAGCCAGAACACTGCTCTGAGAGTCAGAGGCCTTGAGTTTTAGTTCCAACTCTGCCACGAAATAGCTCCCTGAGCTTAGATAAACACTTCATTGTGTCCTTTATAAGTGAGAAATTAAAATCACTAAAGACAGCGCCCACTCCTCCTTAACATACAGGAAAACCTGTTAAGCACCTATTTAAAGCAAGTATTATTCATCTCGCTTGTTTATTCTTGAACTTGTAACAGAGTAGCAAAAAATAATCTAAATACTGAAGTCTTCAAATAATCTCTAGAGAAATTTAAAATAAAACCCTTCCACCCCTGAACACTACTATTACAAACTCATTTTAAGCTGTGTGGTAGTAAACTAAACTCGTATACACCCACAGTGGATTCATGTCAATGTATGGCAAAACCAATATGGTATTGTAAAGTAAAATAAAGTAAAAATAAAATTTTAAAAAATTGAAAAAAAATAAAATCTGGTGTCACAAAACACTATCTACACTCCCTACTGTATGTCCCTACTGAGAGCAATTATATCTGTATCCTGGAACTTGGAGGCCTCTGAACTATGGAATGAATCACTAGTGGGGTCAAGTTCCTGGGAAAACTAATTTTCATGTGGGCAGATTTATTCCCAGAAACTGGAAGTAAAAAATAAATTTAAATGCATATAGTTTTTTCTGCCCAAGTATCTGCTAAAGTGACTGCTGTGACAGGATGATACTCAAACTCATTCTTAGAACACAAGTTTGGAAAGTTATGACCAACTGAGACAGCATATTGAAAAGCAGAGACATTACTTTGCCAACAAAGGTCCATCTAGTCAAGGCTATGGTTTTTCCAGTGGTCATGTATGGATGGGAGAGTTGGACTATAAAGAAACCTGAGCACTGAAGAATTGATGCTTTTGAACTGTGGTATTGGAGAAGACTCTTGAGAGTCCCTTGGACTGCAAGGAGATCCAACCAGTCCATCCTAAAGGAGATCAGCCCTGGGTATCCATTGGAAGGACTGATGCTGAAGCTGAAACTCCAATACTTTGGCCACCTGATGTGAAGAGCTGACTCATTTGAAAGGACCCTGATGCTGGGAAAGAGTGAGGGCAGGAGGAGAAGGGGACGACAGAGGATGAGATGGTTGGATGGCATCGTCGACTCGATGGACATGGGTTTGGGTGGACTCTGGGAGTTGGTGATGGACAGGGAGGCCTGGTGTGCTGCAGTTCATGGGGTCGCAAAGAGTCAGACATGACTGAGTGAAAGCAGTATGGAGATTTCTCAAAAAATTAAAAATAAAGTTACCACATGATCCAGCAATTCCACTCCTGAGTAGTTTTTCAAAAGAAAACAGAAACACTAATTTGAAAAGATATGCATTCTTTTTAATGGTTGAGTAATATTCCATTGTGTATATGTACCACAGCTTTCTTATCCATTCGTCTGCTGATGGACATCTAGGTTGTTTCCATGTCCTAGCTATTATAAACAGTGCTGCAATGAACATTGGGGTACATGTGTCTCTTTCAATTCTGGTTTCCATATGCATTCTTTTTAATGGCTGAGTAATATTCCATTGTGTATATGTACCACAGCTTTCTTATCCATTCGTCTGCTGATGGACATCTAGGTTGTTTCCATGTCCTAGCTATTATAAACAGTGCTGCAATGAACATTGGGGTACATGTGTCTCTTTCAATTCTGGTTTCCTCGGTGTATATGCCCAGCAGTGGGATTGCTGGGTCATAAGGCAGTTCTATTTGCAATTTTTTAAGGAATCTCCACACTGTTCTCCATAGTGGCTGTACTAGTTTGCATTCCTACCAACAGTGTAAGAGGGTTCCCTTTTCTCCACACCCTCTCCAGCATTTATTGCTTGTAGACTTTTGGATCACAGCCATTCTGACTGGTGTGAAATGGTACCTCACTGTGGTCTTGATTTGCATTTCTCTGATAATGAGTGATGTTGAGCATCTTTTCATGTGTTTGTTATCCATCTATACACCTGTGGTGGATTCATGTCAATGTATGGCAAAACCAATACAGTATTGTAAAGTAAAATAAAGTAAAAATAAAAATAAAAAAAAAAGATATGCATACCTCATTATTCATAAAAGCATTATTTAAAACAACCAAGATATGAAAGCAACCTAAATCCCCATTAATAGATAAGTGGATAAAGAAGATGTGATATGTATTGGAATATTACTCAGCCATATAAAAGAATCAAGTTGTCATTTACAACATGGATGGACCTAGAGGGTATTATGCTCTAGGTGAAATAAGTCAGAGAAAGACAAGTATGGTATCATTCCATTATATGTGGAATCTGAAAAATAAGACAAATGAAAAAATATAACTAAATAGGAACAGAGTCATAGATACAAAGAAAAAATAGGTGGTTTCCAGAAGGGAGGAGTTTGGGGGCAAGAAAAAAATAAGTAAGAGAGATTAAGAGGGACAAACTTTCAATTACAAAACAAGTGATTTACAGGGACGAAATGTACCATGTAAGGAATACGGTCAATAATTATATAATATCTTTCTATGGTGACAGATGGTAACTAGATTTATCATTGTAATCTTTTTAAAATATATAGAAATATCGAATCTCTATGCTGTGTAAAAGGAACTAATATAGTACTGTAGGTTAATTATACTTCAAAAATAATTAAACAAACATACTCACTGAAAAACAGACCAGATTTGTAGTTACTAGAGGCAGGAGATAACTGGAGGAGAAACTGGATGAAAGTGGTCAAAATGTACAAACTTCCAGTTATAAAATAAATACTAGAGATGTAATGTATAATATGATAAAAATAATTAATATTATATATGAGAATAAATCCTAGGAGTTCTCATCACAAGGAAAAAAAGAACCTTTGTTATATTTCTTTAATTGTGTATATGTGAGATGATAGATGTTCACTCAACTTACTGTGGTAATTATTTCATTATGTGTGTAAGTCAAATCATTATGCTAAAAACTTTAAACTTATACAGTGCTGTATGTCAATTATATCCCAATAAAATTGGGGGCAAATTTAAAAACAAAAACACTACACAGAAAGGGCTCAGGAAGAAAATATGTATTTTTCTTTTTCTTTCTGACAGAAACAAATGTCATACCATGTTTTAGGGTCTCTGATGAAGTTTTCATATGCTTATTTCATTTAAGCCTCACAAAAAGTATAGCTGGTATTTTATCACTTTTTATAGACAGAGAAACTCATACTTGGAGGGTTGTGGAGCTTGTCACAAATGACAGAGCATGCAATGGCAGGGTCGGGGGGGGAGCAACCTGACCTGAGGTCACTAATGGGAGTTGAGATCTATGAAGTCTTCGTCTATTGTCTCTGAGAACATTGCTGCAGGTCCAATCAACAGTGTTTACTGAGTGCCTATGAGACATTATAGTAGATAGTTACAAGCTGGTTCAATATCAGAAAGAACCAAGTTTGAATACCAGCTCTTGCTAATCTTGTAACTTGGGTCAGTTACTCTTTTATTCATTCACTCAACAGTATTCACCCTGTCCTTTGTGCTACATACTGCTCTAGGCTCTGGGAACACCACTATAAGCAAAACAGCCATGGACATCATTCTTGTAGAGTTTACAACCTAGAGGAAGAGACTACAAATAGAATTCATTACTAAAATAATTCCAGAAGATGACAATATCCACAAAGAAAATGATACAGGGAAAGAAGACAGTGAATGACTCTGAGGAGGAAAATACTAATTTAAATAGGATGGTCAGGAAAGGCCTCTTTCAAGAGATGGAATTTAATCTGCAACCTGACTGACAAAAACTATCTATACATTTGAGCATCTGGGACCAGGGGAACAGAAACTCCTGAGGCTCTAAGAAAAAATTAATTTGGGGTTGAAACAAAAAGAAGGCCCCTGAGACTAAAGCATAGTGAAGGAAGGAAAGAAAAAAGAGAAATAACATGGGCCATATTATAGAAGACATACCGATCTAAGTAGGCAGGTTAAATTATTCTGATCTCAATAGGAAGTCACTAAATTTTTAAGCAGGAGAGTAACATTCACTGATTTGTATTAATTGTTCATAATTCATTTCACGGTTTCCCTGGTGACTCAATGGTAAAGAACCTGCCTGCCAATACAGGAGACATGAGTTTGATCCCTGGGTTGGGAATATGCCCTGGAGAAGGAAATGGAAACCCACTCCAGTATTCTTGCCTAGAAAATCCCATGGGCAGAGGAGCCTGGTGGGCTAGAGTCCACAGAATCAAAAAAGGGTCAGACATGACTTAGTGGCTAAACAACAACGAGGCCTCAGTTTCCTTATC
This sequence comes from Cephalophus harveyi, assembly GCA_006410635.1. NCBI lineage: Eukaryota > Metazoa > Chordata > Mammalia > Artiodactyla > Bovidae > Cephalophus > Cephalophus harveyi. The sequence continues at coordinate 11,279 of SJYT01075217.1, forward strand.
TGCAACATCCTTATAATGATAGTACCTACTTGATAGCTTCGTTAAAACAATTAATTTAAACTCAATGCATCAGCTCTTTATTATTATTATCACCATCATTAAGAGATGGTGACATTTGAACATGATGTCATAAGATGTATAATAATCAGAACACACTATAAAGTATTCATAGGTGACATCAGAGGTGTAAATTGCATATAGATACAGGGATTTCCAGGAGCGTTCAGTTTACAAAATCCACTTGCAAAATCTGGAAGTGTTTGCTCCATTGTGACTCAGCCTTATTCCCTGGGAGATGTGAAAGACAACTCAAACTATTTCAATAAAAGTTATTATCTTGTTTGAATTCTTTCAACTTCTTTCCAGGTGGATCTTCAAAATGCTTCTTGGTCTTAGTCCTTCAACCCTCCATTCATTGTTGCAACACAAACCATTTCTTCTTCCTGGGCTTATAGCTGGATTGTCTTTCCCAGCTGCTCTTGGCCACTTAGTAGTAGCCCAGTGACTTAATGTAGCCAGAGGCAATCTGTACCACTTCCTGTCTGGCCTATTCTGTAAAATTCTCTTATATAAGTTCTCCAAGCTCTTTCTCCACACACTGGTCAGATGGCCATGCCCAAGACAATGTTGGACACCACATATTAAAGATGATGTAATCTCATAATCCTTATTTGATTTGCAGAGGGGAGCTATCAGGCTGACCTGGAACTGTCTTAGATTTGGTACATCTTGTAGCAGATAGAGTAACAGGTCCAAGATAATAAAAGATGTATTTCATTTCTACACTCTTCTCATCTTTATATCAAAAGTCTTGTCATAAATGTTTTGTGACCTAATTTCTGAAAATGCATTGTTCTCAATAGGAAGTCTTCAATAGACACTCATAAGACCATAGGGGATCTGCTTTGTTTCGATGGCTTATTTTTCAGTTCCCAACTGCCTCTGTCCATCCATCAACCTCTCTTTTATAGAGCAGCATAAAAATTGTTGTGCTGGATTACAATCAACTTCAGTGATCAGTATCTGGAAAGTGAATTCAGGGGTTCTATCTAGGGACCTTCATCTGTAAGTTTAACTCCTCGAAACTATTTTAAAGTTCAGCCTATCCTTTGCTCTCAGTACACTGTGCTTCCCTCAGCAGGGCACTCCCCACACTGTATGTGTGATGTATCTGTCTCCTCCCCCACAGCTCCTGCAGGCACACTTGACAAATTGTTGAGTTTTTTTCTCCAGTGTCCACCACTCTGACTGGCCCCTAGGAGGCCCCTAGGAGATGCTCAGGAAGTTGAATTAATTTGGGGAAGAAGGGTATAGTTTTCTAAACTTATTCCTTTGACACAGAGGTCAGACTCTTCTGCAGTAGTGATCATTAACCAACATCCAATAGCTTAAACTCTCTTAGGGAATGCTCCCAGTGCAACAGCCCTCAGTCACCAATGCACCCACCTAAACTTCAGACCAGCACTGTGACGCCCCCATCATGTCCACTGCACTTTCATCTCTATGACTCAAAATCTCTAACTAGAGGCAGGGACAGTGGCAGCTTGCCACTACAGCGAGCCTGTAGATCACCCTTGTGATTCCCAACCTCCCCACAGTGCCCATCTTCCTCTGTTACAGGGCTGGGTTCTCAACATGCTGAAAGATTAACTAAAATCAGGAATTGGTCCTGTTCAATTTTTTTTTTTTTCAGGTTAACTTTTCAGTAGTTTGATTTTGGCAGGGGGAGAAGAAATCAGCATGACCCTGTTCATTATCATTTTTAGTTGTTGTTTCAAATTTGAAAATTTCAGAAAGAAGCTTAGTGTATAAGAAGTGGAAAGAAGAAAGCAGTGGCTTAGTGAATGAGGGCAAAGGCTTGGAAGTTCGATAGATCCATATTAGAAGTCAGATGTAACACCTACTACTTGTGAACCTGGGCACTGAGCCTGTTTTCTCATCTGTAAAGTGATAGTGAAAAAGGTATCTACTTCAAAGGATTGCTGTTAAGAAAGTAAGATAATATACATGGGTAGCACAATGCCTGTCATGTAGTAAATAATCAATACATACCAGCTATGATCATTATTATTAGCATCACCTTGCTTTATATGATTATCTTGACCCTTACTTTAATAACTGAGTGAACTGAGGACTAGAGAGATTAAGAGTTAATCAGGAGCTAACTGATTAAAACAGTTAAAACTGATTAAAAACACAGTTAACTGATTAAAGCACAGTTAATCAGGAGGGTATAGTTAATCGCAGGAACTACTGCAATAAATCAGATTATTTTGAGCCTTAGTCTGAGGTTCTAGTCACTACAATACAGAGTTTATTCCCAAGCTCCAGGATCTGAAGATCACTGCAATGATCTTCTGATTTGGAATATGGTTTCATTTACTTTCAAGACTTTTACACTAATTGTCTTATGAGACGGTTTTCCCGTCTTCAAGGAATTCATAATCTAAGCACGATCTAAAATCTTTGTATATAGATGGAACTAGAGAACACTCATCATATATTAAATTGGACAAGTGGATGTTCTAATACATTTTCCAAGTGTCCACAGGAAGAACCTGGGGGTAATTTGGGAACTTCTGCTGCTGCTGCTGCTGCTGCTAAGTCGCTTCAGTCGTGTCCAACTCTGTGCAACTCCATGGACGGCAGCCCACCAGGCTCCCCCATCCTTGGGATTCTCCAGGCAAGAACACTAGAGTGGGTTGCCATTTCCTTCTCCAATGCATGAAAGTGAGAAGTGAAAGTGAAGTCGCTCAGTCGTATCCAACTCTTCGCAACCCCATGGACTGCAGCCCACCAGGCTCCTCCGTCCATGGGATTTTCCAGGCAAGAGTACTGGAGTGGGGTGCCATTGCCTTCTCCGAACAGGTCTTAAAAGATGGAGGAAGTAAATATTTTAAATGTGTAATTAAAAAAATGAAGAGAAGCTGGGATCAGAGAGATCTTCTACTCTGAGAGAGCAGAGTGGAGGCAAGTCTACAGAAGAATAATATCCATTAATGGTGAGGAAACTCTAGGAGGTTAGGTAGCCAAAACATCCCCAGCTGGACACTCAGAACTGTCCTTACCTGAGTCCATTACATCCCTGCCTCACCAGGTTTCAACCTGATCCACCTGTCACTGACTCTTGACGGCCTTTCCAATCTTCTGTCCCCCCAAACTTAGAAATCTGTATTTATCTCTCAACAGTTCCTCCATACTCATATCCAGCCAACATCAAATTGTGTTGCTCACTCAAAACACTAAACCCAGCTTTGAACCCTGGCCCCGCCTCTCCTGTCACTGGCCCTGTCAGAGCGTGAGCTTCACCTGTTAGCGGCCTGCTAACATTCAGGAAAACTTGAGCCCCCAGTAGGTTTCTATCTCACTCGGCTCTCTTCTAGGAGTCTTCAGAGCATGGGAGCTGACACAGAAAATCAGCAATCTTTCAGTATAGCCTCAGTCTCGTCTTGCAATTGCTTCAGTACTTCTGTTTCAAGTGGAAAAATAGACATAAATAAGGCAATTAGCACCACAGAGTGTGAAATCTGTCAGCTTATGAATCAGTGAAAAAGTTGTATTTTGTTTTTAAGTAATAAACATCTATATTTGGTTATAGGAACTTATTTTTTAACTGAAGGAATAACTAAATATTTTGATGTTAAGAATTCTCCAGCTCCTTCTAGACTTGCCTCATGATACAATAAGGAAGACATTTCAAGGTTATGACATGGAATGAGAATGAATTAATGAGAAACTACTTCCAAAAGAGAGGTGTAACATTTAAATTTTGCAAGTGTTTGTTTATTGCCTACAACATATTGAACTCCCTGTCAGGTACTATACTTGATGCAAAAGAACCTTCAGATTTGGTCTCTGCTTTGAGGACCACACAAGACAAATGATACTATTAGAGACTATTATAAGTTATGATGTACATATCAGAAATTAACAGAAATTTTAAAATATTTTATTAACATCAAGAATAAATCAATTATAAAAATAAATGTTAACATTTTATGAAAAGTAACTGTATTTCCAAAAATTTACTGGGGAGAGTGACACTGTTTTATATTTTTGAAAATGTCTCTAAAGTTTGGCTTAAAAGAAAGCAGCTAATTTCCTGTATCTGCTTCTTCATTCAGTCTCTTATATGACATGTAGCCTCTAAAAAAATCATAAGAAAATGAAATGATAAAGGACAAATGATGCAAGCATTATTAAGAAGAGAATTTGATCTTCCACATCTCATGAAAGTATTGTAAGTACCCTCATAAAAAAGTCTCTAAGACCCTCAGCAATCTCTGAACCATGTGTTGAGAAACACTGATCTAAGCAATGCCCAATTTGTGAACATCTGTACTTTTTATAAGCTACATCTTGATAATAGCTGTACTTTCAAAATATTTGAGTACATTATTCAATAATCCATCTGAAAGCCTAGATATTGCCTATCCGATGGAATATTGCATGCAGCAAAAATTCCAATAATTAATAAGACAGCCATTTATTAACTACTCTCCACATAGTAGATCCTTCATTAAGAATTTGAAGCATTTTCTTAGTCAATTTCACAACACTGAGTAGTTGAACTGGAATATCCTATTTGTAATGAGGAAAGAGATTCAGAAGAGTAATTGCCTGTGTTTCAACTTTCAGTTCAATTCAGTTCAGTTCAGTCGCTCAGTCGTGTCCGACTCTTTGCGACCCCATGAATCGCAGCACGCCAGGCCTCCCTGTCCATCACCAACTCCCGGAGTTCATTCAGACTCATGTCCATCGAGTCCGTGATGCCATCCAGCCATCTCATCCTCGGTCGTCCCCTTCTCCTCCTGCCCCCAATCCCTCCCAGCATCAGAGTCTTTTCCAGTGAGTCAACTCTTCACATGAGGTGGCCAAAG
>SJYT01075217.1:17406-76125 GCA_006410635.1 Cephalophus harveyi
CTTGTTTTTGTTGACTGTATAGAGCTTCTCCATCTTTGGCTGCATAGAATATAATCAATCTGATTTCGGTGTTGACCATCTGGTGATGTCCATGTGTAGAGTCTTCTCTTGTGTTGTTGGAAGAGGGTGTTTGCTATGACCAGTGCATTTTCTTGGCAAAACTCTATTAGTCTTTGCCCTGCTTCATTCCGTATTCCAAGGCCAAATTTGCCTGTTACTCCAGGTGTTTCTTGACTTCCTACTTTAGCATTCCAGTCCCCTATAATGAAAAGGACATCTTTTTTGGGTGTTAGTTCTAAAAGGTCTTGTAGGTCTTCATAAAATCGTTCAACTTCAGCTTCTTCAGCATTACTGGTTGGGGCATAGACTTGTATAACTGTGATATTGAATGGTTTGCCTTGGAGACAAACAGAGATCATTCTGTCATTTTTGAGATTGCATCCAAGTACTGCATTTCGGACTCTTTTGTTGCCATGATGGCTACTCCATTTCTTCTGAGGGATTCCTGCCCACAGTAGTAGATATAATGGTCATCTGAGTTAAATTCACCCATTCCAGTCCATTTTAGTTCGCTGATTCCTAGAATGTCGACATTCACCCTTGTCATCTCCTGTTTGACCACTTCCAATTTGCCTTGATTCATGGACCTGACATTCCAGGTTCCTATGCAGTATTGCTCTTTACAGCATCGGATCTTTGGTCTCCCTAAATCTCATACTATCAATACAACATCATATTCTGCCTTCCACAAGACAGAGAGAATAGAATGAAGGGTGTGGAGCAGAGTAGGTGAGACGTGGAGGACAGTGGTACATAATAAAGTTAAGATGTCAATATCAATATCATGATGATTCATTAGCGTTTAACTGAGTAATTTGAGAATTTGAATCATTTGCCTACTAGACTTTGTAGAACTGTAGCGATGAAACAAAAACTAAAACATTTACATAGAATTATCTATCTGATGTTAGTAGTTATGTGTAGATGACTCTTCTACATCTTGTTTGTTTTTACCTCTATTTCCATATATTTGCCTTTTCAAATGAACAAATATCGTTGATGCACTGACCATAATACTAATAATGTGAGATAATTTTCCTTATTTAGAGACCCCCCTAAGTACTAAATGCTAAATGCTTTATGGGTATTTAATCCTTACAACTCTACAGGGTAGGTATTATTTATAGATAGCCCTCCATATCTGGGAGTTTTGCATCTGTGGATTCAACCAAATGAAATTTCAACATTTCCATCCATGGTTGGTTGAATCCAGGGATATGGAACCAGTGGATTTGGAGGGCAAGCAGTACTATACCAGTTTAGGTAAAGGACTGGAGCATCCACACATTTTGGTATCTGCATATGCTTCTGGAACCAACCCAATGTGGATACCAAGGGGTGACTATTTCAGATGAAGAAACAGGTTTAAAGAAGGAGGCCTAAAGTAGAGGAAACTGGGACTGAATCAAAGCCTTAACTGCTTTCTACTACTGCTGTGGAAAACATATTTCCACCATCTTTTCCTGCTTTGTAGCACCAAGGGACTGAATAATAAGGATGTGATGCTGCTACAGCCATCATCCCTAACTACTGTCGTCCTCCATCCAAAGGTCCATTATCCACTCCACACATGAAAGACAGCAGCTCAGTCCTTTGTTCAAGATCTGGCCAGTCTCTGTCTTCTGATCTACGGTAGTGATAAGTCACAGGGCACAACATGCGCTATGTTTGCATCTTTGTTTTAAGACAGCTTAAGTCAATTCAGAGAGGTTGGATTATATGATATGTTAGAAACTCATAACATTTCTGGAGTTGACACTGACCATTGACTCATATATCTATATCAGGGGCTGGCACTGAGCCAGGTTTTTAGAAGGAAAACAATTTCCTGTGAAAGCATTGGAAATGTGTATTATCATAGCAACTCTGTGACAATTACAGAACATAAGGATGTAGTTTCTATAATAGGATAAAATGTATAAAACACACTGAAATTTCTAAAATAGCCTAAGAGGCTTTGGAAGAAAAGTTATGTGTAAAATTTAAGTTTAAAAAGTATATATAAAGCCAAAAGGCTATAATGTATATATACATACTACTTATTCATATTGACACATGAATGAAATGTAGTGTACTGAGAATATATTTAAGTAGAAAAAGTATATGTGTATAGACAAGATATCATCTCGAGCCTCTTGCTCCTAGGAGATCTGGACAAACATGACCTAAGCCCAAATCCACTGCCTGGGGAGAGTCTGAAATCTCTCCCACGTTTTCTGCCACTTGAGGACATTCTCTGCCTCTCCACTCTACCGCCTCAATTCCATAGCATGTCCATCCAGGCACAAAGCCCAGCCCTTGGACCACATCCCACCTCCGCCTCTGCCCTCCTCACAGATTCATCTGCACCCAAGCATTTTGTAAGTTTAGTAATTTTACCAGTGAACTGGGGATTACTAGGTTTAGTTAAACTTGCATCTGATGCTTCCAACATCACCTCTTCCCTTCTTTCTTCTTTCTTCTCCTTCCACTGAGTTAATAAGGAGCCTCTTCCCTTTGAAATGTGGAGACATTTCATTTATATCCACCTGTCTCAGTTCTTTCCCCATTAAATAAATCCTGTGTCCTTCCTAAGAGGGACTAGAAAATAAAATTGTCTTCTTACATGTGTATACGTGATCCACGGACAAGGCATGAGGAGCCTATGATTCTTTGCTACTTTGTTATGTTGATATATTGAGATCATTATAAAGTCGATGATATAATGTTTGTTTATGCTTGTGCCTAGTACACTGACTAGAACCTAAAGAGAATGCAATATTTGCTGAATTCAATTATATGTCTAATTGATATTTACTAAATCTCTATATGATTCAGCCTTGAGAAACAGTAGCAAACCAGACAGTCTCTGCTCTCATCCAGCTTAGATGCTGCTGAAGCAGACAGCTAATAAGCAAATTAGATCATTTTAAATATTGAAAAGGGCTCTGAATAAATTAAACTTAGTCACTAGATGGTGAGATGGTGACTAAGTATGGCAGAATGGCATCCTTAAATAGGGTTAGGGAAAGATCTCTTTCCTCTTTGAAGGAAGTATTTGAGTTCAGATCTGAATGATAAGCGACTCCTCCCCACCCCCAACCCCACCCCCTGCTGGCAAAGACTCTGCCTAAGAGGCAGGAGACTAGGTTCAATCCCTGGGTTGGGAAGATCCCCTGGAGGAGGGCATGGCAACCCACTCCAGTACTCTTGCCTGGAGAATCTCATGGACAGAGGAGCCTGGTGGGCTGCAGTCCATGGGGTCACACAGAGTCGGATGTGACCAAAGCAACCGAGCACACACGCATGCTGAGAGATGGAGCCGACTGTGTGAAATTAGAGAAGAATTGTCCAAACCAAGAGGAAAGCAGAGCAGGAGCTTTTTAGCAGAAATGAGTTCAGTGAGTTTAATATGTGAGATCAGAGACACTGGAACATAATAAACAAGAAGACTGTTATCACATGAGGTCAAGAAGGTAGGCAGCTGACAAATCAGTAGGACCTATAGGTCATGAGAGGCCATTGTGATTTTATTCTAATGCAATGAGAAGCTCCCAGAAGATGGTATTCAAGAATGATGTGATTTGACTTATTTTTTATTATGGTAAAATAATATATATAGCATAAAATTCATCATCTTAATTTTTAGGTGTAAAATGTAGGTAGTAAGTATATTAACACTGCTGTGCAACCAATCTCTAGAAATTTTTCACCTTGCAAAACTGAAACTTTATACCCACTAAACAACAACTTATTTCCCTCTTCCAGTCCCTGGCAGCAACTATTCTACTTTCTGTCTCTATGAATTTGACTACTTTAAATACTTCATATAAGTAGAACTGTACAGTATTTATCTTTTTTTTTGACTGATTTATTTCACTTATCATAATGTCTTTGAGTTTCATCCATGTTGTAGCATGTATGAGAACTTTCCTCCTTTTCAACACTGAATAATATTCCCAAGCATACTGGAGTGGATAGCCTATCCCTTCTCCATCAGATCTTCCCAACCCAGGAATTGAACCAGGGTCTCCTCCATTGCAAGTGGATTCTTTACCAACTGAGCTATCAGGGAACCCTGAATAATATTCCGTTGTGCATATATACCACATTTTGTTTACATGTTCACCTGTCTTTGGACATTTGCATTGCTTTCACATTTTAGCCATTGTGAATAACGCTGCTATGAACAAAGGTATATGAATATATCTTTAAAACCTACTTTCAGTTCTTTTAGGTATATACTCAGGAGTGGAATTGCTGAATCATAGATAATCCTGTGTTCAATTTTTTTGAGATCTGCTGCAGTGGCTGTACCATTTTACATTCCCACCAGCAGTGCATAAGAGTTCCAGTTTCTCCACAACTTTATCAGTGGTTGTTATTTTCTGTTTTATGTTGTTTTTTTTTTTTTTTTTTTTTTACACTCATTCTAGTAGCTATCTTGTGGTTTTTGTTTGCATTTCTCTAATGATGAGTGAAACTGGGCATTTTTATATGCTTATTGGCCATTTGTACATTATCCTTAGAGAAATGTTTTTCAAATTCTTCACTCAATTTTTAACTGGGCTGTTTCTTTTATTGTTGTTGAGATTCAGAAAGTCTTTAAATATACTGAATATGTACCTCCTTGTCAGATATACAATTGGCAAGTATTTTCTCCTTTTTATAATTGCCTTTTCACTCTGTTGATTCACACTTTTTAACTTAAATGCAGTCTAATTTATTTTTTTGTTATTGCCTAGGTTTCACTATCATATTCATGAAATCTTTACCAAATCCAGTATCATGAGGCTTTTATTCTACGTTTTCTTCTAGGAGTTTCATGGTTTTAGCTCTCACATTTAAGTCAACTTACATTTTCAAAAAATCACCTTTACTTCTGCTGATAAATAGATTATAAAGAGGCTAGAATGAAGGCAGAGAGATCAGTTAGGAGTCTCATGTTGTAGCAAGAGCTGATGGTGACTTGGGCCAGAAAAGTAGTGTGGAGAAGACTCAGTCCAACAGAGCAAACATTTATTGAGTGTCTTCTCATGGAATACCAACTATTGAGTGTTTACTGTGTACAGCTTGCCACAGAGGCTGCTGGCTACTTAAATAGACAAGTGGGGCAATTATTATTATCAATTTTCCTTTTAAATTGTTTATTTTTCTACTTATATACAACTCATGGGGTGTCTGGATTTTCTATGCCATTGCTCACAGAATTTAGATTTTTCTATGTTTCTCTATGTTTAGCCCAGTGTGTCACATGAGACAGAGTTTTGGGTATAAATGCAAGTATTATTACTTATAAAATGGGAACAAATACTACCTGCTTGAATAGAGTTTCTTTGAGGAGTCAAAGAAATGATGTGTCTGAATGCTCAGCACTGGTCCTGTGTGTGAATCTGACTTGTGTTTGGTGGCAAGTCATGGAATACAAACTCTCAAGGCCTACCTAACAAAGTTGGGGATTGGATCTTGCTTGTGATGCTAAATATGGTGCCAAGGTATCCAACTGAAGCATTTTTTCTCTCAGATTTTCTTACAGTCAGAGGAGGCCACGAAAAAAGTTCTAACCTAAGACACATAGAGTGAAGCCTGACAGAGATTTCTGGGAGAGTTTTTTCCTCTCCTGGTAAAGGAATTACCATTGCCTTCTTTCTTTCTTCTTCTTGAACTGGACATTTTTCTAAAGGTAGAGTGGTCATCTTGCATGATTCAAGGAGCATAAAAGAAAGAGACACAGACATAAGGAATAGACTTTTGGACTCAGTGGGAGAAGGAGAGAATGGGATGATTTGAGAGAAGAGCATTGAAACATATGCACTACCATATGTAAAACAGATAGCCAGTAGTAGTGTGATAGGAGAAGGCAATGGCACCCCACTCCAGTACTCTTGCCTGGAAAATCCCATGGATGGAGGAGCCTGGTAGGCTGCAGTCCATGGGGTCGCGAAGAGTCAGACAAGACTGAGCGACTTCACTTTCACTTTTCACTTTCATGCATTGGAGAAGGAAATGGCAACCCACTCCAGTGTTCTTGTCTGGAGAATCCCAGGGACAGAGGAGCCTGGTGGGCTGCTGTCTATGGGGTCTCACAGAGTCAGACACGACTGATGCGACTTAGCAGCAGCAGTAGTTTGATGTATGCTGAAGGGAACCCAAAGTCAGCGCTCTACGACAACCTGGAGGGATGTGGTGGGGACGGAGGTGAGAGGGGGGTTCAAGAGAGAGGGGACCCATGTATACCTATGGCCAATTCATGTTGGTGTATGGCAGAAACCATCTAAACTACTTAAACCAGCAGAAGCCAATTAAAATAAATAAATAAATTTTAAAAAAGAAAACCATAAGCTAAGAAAGGCAGAGAAAAGAGCTCCAGGAGCCTGAGACTCCGACACCATCCTGCAGTCCCTCCACCAGTCCTGCAGTGCTCGCCTCAGGACATCCCCAGGAAAACAACCCCCAACTTCATTGGGCCTTGAGAGTTTGGATTCCATGACTTGCCGCCAACTCAAGTCACATTCACACACTGGACCGGTGCTGAGCATTCAGACACATCATTGCTTTGAATCCTCAAGGAAACTCTATTCAAGCAGGTAGTATTTGTTCCCATTTTATAAATAATAATACTGACACTTATACCCAAAACTCTGTCCCATGTGAGACACTGGGCTAAACACAGAAAAACACAGAAAAATCTAAATTCTGTGAGCAATGGCATAGAAAATCCAGACACCTCATGAGTTGTATATAAGTAGAACAAATAAACAATTTAAAAGGAAAATGGATAATAGTAATAATCCCACTTGTCTACTTATTTTTAAGACCCAGCTGAAATGCCAGCTCCACAGGGACATCTTCTCAGACTCTCCCAGTTCTGAGTACCGACTTTGCGGTACTCACTCCTTTGCAGAAGAGCCCACCCACCCAGTAACATTTATTGTGTTTTACTATAATCAATATGCTATATGTCTGTCTCAACCACCAGTTAGTAAGCTCTTTAGGGTAATAACCAGATCCTATTTGTTTAGATCTTTCTAGAGGCAAACACATGCCTGGCCTGGAGGGCAAAGTGCATGGTTTTGAATTAGGAGAATCTTCATATAACGTCAAAACAAACAAACAAACAACAACAAAAAAAAACTGATATTTTCTGACTTTCAGACTGAAATTCACAGCAAATGATGGGGTACTATGATGCAGCTCCAAGACCCAAAAATAAATTACAAATATAGGAAGTTAATGTTAGGAGGAATGAGAGAAATAAATGCAATAAACTAAAAATTGCAATAATACAAATCAAGGGCTTAAAAGACAGTGTCTACAGAACTTCCAGCAAAGTAAACAGCATCATCCTTGGTTTAGTTCAATTGTTAAATGCCTGAGAACTTTTTAGCAGCTGCCCTCATTAGAGTCCTGAAAGCCTTTGTCTTTTCTTCTTCCTCTATTCTCCCGCTCCCTGTCACCCACCCCGTCCCCCTCCTCTTCCTCCTTCCTCTTCTCTAGGCAAGGTCTATAAACTTAAATACTAGCAAACTTCAGTTTAAGACAGGTATTGAAATGTAGATCAGGGATCATGCTGATCTCCTGGGGACACATATGTGCTATTCACTGGAGAAATGTAAACACACAAATAACAAGATTCCAATCAGTAGGTAGTACTCCTGAACACAAGGCAAGTGGGATCCTGCCCTTGGCGCCATACTTTAGAGGCTACATTCTGACTTCCTTCATTTATTTCTCCCCACTGGGCAAAAGATCCACAGAGCAAGAGGAGGTGTCCACCCAGAGCCTGTGTCCCCACTTCCAGACGTGCCTCAGGTTCTTGAAACTCTAAAAATTCCCTTCAGAAATGACCTTAATTCTACTTCTGGGACCAGTTGCAGCCTCTTTCTCAGGTCAGTCCTCACAAAAGCAGACTGAGTTAAGCCCAGAGGATGGTCAAGCGCTAGTGTACAGGAGGTGAACAACACCAAAACACGCAGGTGAGATGTCCCACACCTGCTCCCAAGTCCCTTCCTGCGTGTTCTGAGGCAGGGAGGAAGACTGGTCACAGAATTGTGCACTCTAGCCAAACTGCCATGTTCCAGCAGAACTCCAAGCCATTAACTACTGTAAATTCAAGCCTGGCCTTCATTGCAGCCCTAGTACATAGGGGTTATTCTTGTCAAAGTAAGACGATACAACACCTTTTATTTAATTTGTTATCCTGATTTATAGCTTTGAAATTAAAACATTTATAGTAGCCAGAGTTTCATTTATACTTCTATCCCAGGTATGATTAATTTTAGGAGTCAGTAGAGACATTAAGTCAGTAAATAATATTGAAAAAGAATTCCAGTTGAGCTATTTCAAATCCTGGAAGATGATGCTGTGAAAGTGCTGCACTCAAGGTGCCAGCAAATCTGGAAAACTCAGCAGTGGCCACAGGACTGGAAAAGGTCAGTTTTCATTCCAATCCCAAAGAAAGACAATGCCAAAGAATGCTCTAGCACTCATCTAACATGCTAGTAAAGTAATGCACAAAATTCTCCAAGCCAGGCTTCAGCAATACGTGAACCATGAACTTCCAGATGTTCAAGCTGGTTCTAGAAAAGGCAGAGGAACCAGAGATCAAATTGCCAACATCTGCTGGATCATCAAAAAACCAAGAGAGTTCCAGAAAAATGTCTATTTCTGCTTTATTTACTATGCCAAAGCCTTTGACTGTGTGGATCACAATAAACTGTGGAAAATTCTGAAAGAGATGGGAATATCAGACCACCTGACCTGCCTCTTGAGAAACCTATATGCAGGTCAGGAAGCAACAGTTAGAAGTGGACATGGAACAACAGACTGAGTCCCTTGGACTGCAAGGAAATCCAACCAAACCATCCTAAAGGAGATCAGTCCTGGGTGTTCATTGGAAGGACTGATGCTGAAGCTGAAACTCCAGTACTTTGGCCACCTCATGTGAAGAGTTGACTCATTGGAAAAGACTCTGATGCTGGGAGGGATTGGAGGCTGGAGGAGAAGGGGACAGCAGAGGATGAGATGGCTGGATGGCATCACCGACTCGATGCACATGAGTTTGGATGGACTCCGGGAGTTGGTGATGGACAGGGAGGCCTGGCATACTATTCATGGGGTTGCAAAGAGTCGGACACCACTGAGCGACTGAACTGAACTCTATGTGACAACAATGTTTTATTTTCACTTTCCCATATCACCTAACATGGGGCTTCACATCTAGCTGGTCTCGAGAAAAATTTGTTAACTATTCATTGAATAAATTTTGGATGCAGCAGAATCATTTCTTAAGTTTTATGATCCTGCAATCAATCCCCGCTCTGCCATTTCCCACTTGTGTCATCTTGTACAAACCAATCTCAGTCTCCTCTTGAAAATGGAAATGGTGATAACACGTACCCCTAGAGTTGCCGTGAGAGTTAACTGAGCTTATGTGTTTAATTTAAGAGTAATAATTGAACAGTATGGAGGATCTTTAAAAAACTGAAAAATAGAGCTACCATATGATCTTGCAATAACATTCCTGGGCATATATCTGGAGAAGACTATAATTTGAAAAGATATATGCACCCTGATGTTCACTGCAGTGCTACTTGCAATAGTCAAGACGTAGAAGCGTCTTGATAAGTGTCTATCAATGGATTAATGGATAAAATCGATGTGGTGTTATACAGTGGAATACTGCTCAGCCATCAAAAAGAATGAAACAATGCCATTTGCAGCCACATGGGTGGACCTAGAGAATATCATACTAAGTGAAGTAAGCAAGACAGACGAAGTAAAATATCAGATGATATTGCTTATGTGTAGAATCTAAAAAATTTAAAAAAAGACACAAGTGAACTTATTTGTATAGCAGAAATAGATCTGCAGACATAGAAAGCAAACTTATGGTTACCAAAAGGGAGGATGGAGGATCAGTTAGGAGTTTCAGATTAACATAAACATACTGTAAATGTGTATATGTAAATCCATAAAATAAACAATAAACAAAGACCTACTGTAGAGCATACACAATTGTACTCAATATTTTGCAATAACCTATATGGGAAAAGAATCTGAAAAGAACATATATATGTGTGTGTGTCTGTGTGTGTGTATTAATCATTTTGTGGCATACCTGAAACTAACACAACATAGTAAATCAACTATAGTTCAATGAAAAATTAAAAATAAAAACATCTTAATGAAAAAACAAATATATTAACATAAAACAATAATAATAATTGAATACATGTATACCAAAATATGCCTGGCATTTATTATGTTTGGTCTTCCCTGGTAGTTCAGATGGTAAAGAATCCACCTGCAATGCAAGAGACTTGGGTTTGATCCCTGGGTGAGGAAGATCGCCTGGAGTAGGGGATACCCACTCCAGTATTCTTGCCCAGAAAATCCCATAGGTAGAGAAGCCTGGTGGGCTACAGTGCATAGGAGATCACAAAGAGCTGAACATGGCTGAGCAAATAATTGAGTTCATATATGTAATGCAACAAGTGTCTGGTGTTTGTTATGTTTAGCTCCTTTTGAAATGTTCTTTTGGAACTTTCCTGGCTTCCGTGGTTAAGACTCTGCACGTCCAACGCAGGGGACATGGAAGTTCCCTCAGGGGAACTAAGAAATCCCAATGCCACATGGTGCAGTTTAAAAAAAAAAAAAAGTTCCTTTAATCTTGCAGGGCAGCCAAAAAAAATCTTTTTTCCCTTAATGTTCTCAACAACCTTACTTGATGGTATTATTGTTCCCACTTCAAAGATAAGGAAACTAGTGATTGAAGGACTCAAGCAGCATGTCTACAGTCAAGAGCCAGCATGGCACAACTGAAATGTGAATGGGGATCAACCCATTCCAGCCGCAGAGCTACTGACCACGCCCTCCCTCCCCGCGCTGTTGCATCCCACAAGGCAGTCACGACCGCCCTGTGACTCAGGGTGGCAGGAGCAATGGTGCAGACGCCAGACAGGTGCAGACACACCAGCCCACACTGCCCTGTGGGTTTACTCTCTGGAAATAGGGAAGCACGGCTGGGGTAATTCCTTAAATCACACAGCCCTTTTGAGTCAGGCCTGGGAATAAATGTGGCCTGAATATTTGCTTCCCACCAGCCTTCAGATCAGCTGCACCACTTCCTCTGACATGAGAAACACGCTGTGTCTGGAGTGTTCAGACTTAGTTGCACAACACGGCCGCTTGCGCTATATAAAGAGCTACATGGCAGCCACAAGGAAAGAAATTTGAGGTTTTGCAACATGTACCAAGACAACTTAATATTTAATGGTTTGAGAAGAATAAGGCTGGCTAAAAATCTAGTAGGCACTCCATAAACACCTGGGAGCTTGCTTGCTTGACAGAACACTCCTGAACTTGACAGCTAGCCGCATCCTTGCTTGTAAAATCCACCTCTATTCTCCCTGCTAGCTTCATCCTCACCCAAGACAACCTGAGTTCTTAATAAGTGGAAGAAGCCATTTTATCTTAATATGAGGCTTTAATTTCTCCAGATCTTAAGGATCTGACATACTAAGTTTCATGTTAAGAAATTGTTTTAAAGGACATGTACAGCATACCCCACAGCAAGGAAACATATTAGGATACTATAGAAATAATCCCTGATGTCAATAAAAGTGAAAGTGAATAAATCACGGAAGAAAGGACTCTAGAATGTGTTAAAGCTATTCATTGTCTTGATGAGGTATTCTTTTTGGATTATTTTTGGATCTTTAGTTCATGTCAGGGATTTTAAAGTTATGATTTTGCTACACTCTTTGAGAATTTATTTTTCAAAGGTTTTCACTAATCAATTATTTCATGTTTGGATATTTTGGTAAACCAAATTTAGCTATTTTTTAAGGTCAAATCTTCAAGAATAGAGTGTTATTTAAGTAACAGTAATCAAAAGCTAATTTATTTAATCCAAATTAAAAGGCAGTGTTTACCAAGCAATTTGGTTCCACTTTTCTGAAGTTAAAGAAAATAACTAGAAAACAACTTTTTTCCCCCCAAGTCCTATGCTTTGGAGAATTATGCAAATTACAACAAACTTGTTGATATAAGATACTTGTTTTTAAAAACAGGATTTCTCAAACGTTATGTCATTCACTGGTCATGAAATCAATTTAGTAGATCACAAACAACATTCTTTCTTAGAAAGGAAATAGACTAGGATAAAACAATCAGAATGTATTGCAGCTTATAAGAATAGTTTTGCAAAACTTTTCTTTCAACTATTTATATGGACACATGTGTGTTTATTGCTAACGGGTTGGAGTACAAAACATATTTTTTACTGTCAGTTCAGTTCAGTCATTCAGTCGTGTCCAACTCTTTGTGACCCCATGAATTGTAGCATGCCAGGCCTCCCTGTCCATCACCAACTCCTGGAGTTCACTCAGACTCACGTCCATCTAGTCAGTGATGCCATCCAGCATCACTTTGCCATCCAGCAAAGTAATGTCTTTCTGTAAAAGTGTTTGAAAGTCCATAGAATATGTCCTGGAATTATCATATCTCCTGCCTGTCCCTCTGTTCCATGTACAGCTACAGTTTACTATAGTTAACAAAAGTCTCTTGAATGCCTATATAAGAATTGACCTTCTTGTTCATGACTCAGCACCTAAATTAGCTTAAGAAAGATTCACTTATATTCACCATCTTATAGTGAATTTTAGTATAGTTCAAAACAAAAAGGTTATCTGAGTTAATTCCCAGGTAAGCAAAAAATTAAATTAACTAGAAAACACCATTGCTCAAATGCACTGGTTATTATTTATAGTCACCCTTTGGAAACTTGAAACTGAAAACTACTTCCTTAGCTTTTTTTCCCATCCTGTGCACACACTGATAAGTTATTGCAGTGCAAGGAGTGTTTGGGGAGGATATGAGTTAGCACAGTTTTTCATTCAAGGAAAAAAAAATGTTTGTTTTGAGAAGAAATGTCACATAAAAATTACACAGATTCAAATTTCTAAGCAGTGTAAGCTTTCTGAAGCTTGACATAGTCTCTCTGGCATAATTTCCCAGTCTATTTAAATATTATGAACTTTTACCATTATTTAGAATTTATTTTCAAGTAATTTCATCTCAAATACACAGATTCACTATCAGGAATGTTTAAAAAAAACTTCAGTCTGTAGCTTAGAGTAATAACAAAACTCACTGATATTATATGAAACCTGTATGCAGGTCAGAAAGCAAGAGTTAGCACTGGACATGGAACAACAGACTGGTTCCAAATAGGAAAAGGAGTATGTCAAGGCTGTATATTGTCATCATGAGTATTTAAGTTATATGTAGAGTACAGCATATGGACAGGGAGGCCTGGCGTGCTGCAGTTCATGGGGTCGCAAAGAGTCAGACACGACTGAGCGACTGAACTGAACTGAAAGAAAGACTGATAAAAAATTAGCAGTGTAAATTATATGATTAACATTTTTAATTTTGAAAATTTTCATTTACTTTTGTGTGCAAGTTACTTTAGTGAAATATTTCACACAGAGTAAGCTCTTAATAAATGTTGATTAAATGGTATGTTTGGAGAGTTAATAAAGTAATCAAGCAATAGCAATAAAATCATAGCTAAAATTTATTGAGTACATGCCAGGAATCAGGTTGAGTACATGCCAGGAACCAGGTTGAGTACATGCCAGGAACCAGGTTAAGTACTTTGTATGTGTTATCTTATTTAATCCTTATAAAAGTGTGGAGGTAGATATTAGCATTATGTTCATTACACAGGTGAAATAACTTTCTCAAGGTCTCACAGCTGGTGAGTGGTAGAATGGGGTCTGACATTTGAAATGAGGAATGAAATTCAATACTGGCTTAAATTCTAACAATCTCAAGTGAAATCCTTTGAGATGCTTTGATACAAAGCCTTTCCACATCAACTCCCAAGACCAGAACTCTTTACCTACTCCTTTTGGGAATCTTTGACAAATGGAACTATGTATTTAAGTGAGAGAGAGATTTCTGTCTCATCTACAGAAACAATTTTGATCATAGTAAAAGTGGAAGGATGAGGAGGGTGTGCAACTGTGAAACTTGAGGGTCTGCCTCTCAAGTTGATCTGTTCAAAGCAATTTCTTTCCCTCACGCTCATACAGCCCTGACACTTAAGTGTCTTGAATCTGTCAGTCATGTTTGTCTTATACTGGAAACCTGCAGACCCTCAGCCCTGCCAAGGGACTCAGAACCAAGCTGTTCTCTGCAAAGTACTGGCTGCTGCTTGTAACAAGGTAGGTGGGATGGTCCAGAAGAAACTCACTTGATGGATTAATTCAGGAGCCCCCGGCAGGGTAGTAATGGTGAGCTATGCCAGCCAAGCTAAATTCTTCCAGGATTTGACCTAGAAAGAATGGAAAAAGGAATGGAGAAAAGTGTGGAGAGAAACTGAGACAAGAAGAGAGAACTGCAAGAGCTGATTTTTGGTTCCAGCTCCAATCCATACATAGTTATTAATATTTAATTTTTTAAAAAATTTAAACAACTTTTTTCCCTTAGGAATTTACTAAGCTTCTTTTCCTAACCAATCCATTTAAATTCTCACTGTGGCGATGAAACACAGAATGAAAACCACGAACACTACTCCATGAGCCTCTGTTAACAATGATTTCATATTAACTGTGTGTCACCCAGACCTTGTCAAAAGTTTAGAGAGGCCTGTGCTTTTTCGTGAGGTCCCTGGTATATGTAAAAATGTCAAAACACCTTTGGGCAAATTATAGAAAAGTTAAAGCTTCCCAATGAACGTTTTCTTCCTCAGTTTTGTCAGCGGCTCTCTGTGACTATATAAACCTCACCCAGAGATCACAGCAAAACTTAGGACTTGGGCTCTTCATGAACAGGAAGCCAAATAATCCTTTTGTTTCCCACTCTGCTCGACCTTAGTATTGTTTTAGGAAGGAGAGAGCAGAGCCAAACCTAAGGGGAAGGGGGCACAGGATGTATATGCAGGGCACAGTGGCTGAGCACAATTGCTGGGCACCCGTGGGAAAGGCAGGGTGAGGAAGGAAGAAGAAACGTCTAGAAAAAGGTGAGGCCAAAATCAAACTGCTCCTTCAGCTTCTGTCTAATCTCATAACACAAATACATATCATTGCCTTGAGTTTCAGTCTCATGACACTAAATCTCAGAACTCAGATCTCATAACATCACCATCGTGCTTCACAGTTCACACATGGCTTTCACTCACATCATCATACTTAATCCTTCCAGTCACCAGAGTGGGACAATATTGTCATTAACTCCACTTTACATATGATGAAACAGAGCTGATACTGTTAGTTTTAGGCAGCACAAGGTCAAGCCATCCCCCAAATCAGGGATCTTTTCCACTATGCTGCCCTGGACCCAGGTGGTTGAAAAGCTCCCCCAGACATCATCACCTCTGCCTCTGCCTGTCCGTGCGAGACCAAGATAGAAGAAAAAAAACAAACCCTCATTTCTCTAGAGTATAGAACCTTAATTCAATATAAATGGATGTTTTTGCTACAGTAATTTTATATCCAGAACTATTAAAGGATTTACTCTCAGAAGACTTCATCCCTTCTTAGTGACCAGCTATATATATCACTCCTTATTCTGACACTAAAGATGAATATTTCATTTAGGCAGGCTGATTGAAAAGAGTAACACACTATCTTGGTTGCCCTACTTAAAAAGAAACTCTTTATGCTTTCTTGAAGTTAAAAATAGCTTGATTTTGCAGTGAAGCTTGATTGCCCCACATCCAGCACAGGAAATGTATCAGATTAGGCCCCAGAACTGGGTTCTCTCACTCTCTCCAGTCTATTATTTTCTTTCTGGCTTCCTACCTAACTGCAGAAATTCTTGACACAAAACAAATAATCTTATCTTGTGCTCATTTTTTGGAATCTCCATAAAAATATGTGGGTCTCTTTTTTCTGTAAGGAACAACAACTAGCACATATTTATGAAGTCAGGGTTTATAAAACATTTGTAAAATACCCAGAAAGTATTTACTATTTCCTTTCTATAAATGTTGACACTCAGAATCAGAAGAGTTGAGTACCTTGCCCAGAGTTAGGGGCATATCTGGAATCAGAACCCAGAAGAGTGTGCTCAGTATCTTTCCAATATTCCATGCTGATTTATGTATCAGTAGGAAATCCAAACAGGATAATTGTACTTAAAAACCAGCAACAAAACCCTATTCATTTATTCATTCATTCATTCATTCAACAAATATTTTCCAAGCCTTTGCTAGATGCTCTTTTTTAGGAACTGGGGATATCACATTGGTAAAATAGAATCTTATATTCCAGTTGTGAATCCAGGTAATTAGCAAGATATATGTGTGTGTGCATAATGTTGTGTGTGCTCAGTTGTGTCCAACTCTTTGTGACCCCACGGACTGCAACTTTCCAGGCTCCTCTGTCCATGAAATTTTCCAGTCAAAAATACTGGAGTAAGTTGCCATTTCCTTCTCCAGAGGATCTTCCCCACCCAGGGATTGAACCCACGTTTGTTATGTCTCCTGCATTGCAGGTGGATTCTTTACCAATGTGCCACCTTTTAACCTGTGCATAGTGGTAAATAATGATAAATATTATGGAGAAAAATTTAGCATGGGTAGAAGGAGAACAGGGTTTTCTACGTGGCTTAGTGGTAAAGAATCTGCCTGCCAATGAAGGAGACGCGGGTTTGATCCCTGGGTCAGGAAGATCCCTTGGAGGAGAAAATGGCAACCCACTGCAGTATTCTTGCCTGAAAATCCCGAGAACAGAGGAGCCTGGAGGGCTACAGTCCATAGGGTCACAAAAGAGTTGTACACAACTTAGCAACTAAACAAAAATGGCAACAAAGAAGGAGACCAAATTCTTATTCAGGTGCACCAGGAGAATACAAGGCTCCTCATAAGGCTTACGTCTGCTTTGATGTTATAGTTTTAATAGTAAAATTACTGCAACAACCCAAGTGTTTATTTTCATGAAAATGGATAATGTGTAGCATATTCACAGAATGAATTAATAGCAAAAATGAATGATCCATCTTTAAGCTAATATTTATATTATAATTAACATATAACATAAATTACATGTAAATTATATATTAAATTATACTAAATATATATTTATATATTAATCAATGTATATATATTAATTGTTGTTATTGCTGTTTAGTCACTAAGCTGTGTCTGTCTCTGCAGCCCCATAGACTATATAGCCTGCCAGGCCCCTCTGTCCATGGGATCTTCCAGGCAAGAATACTGGAGTGGGTTGCCGATTCCTTCTTCAAGGCATCTTCCTGACCCAGGGGTTGAACCCACATCTCCTGCACTGGGAGGTGGATTCTTTACCACTGAACTACCAGGGAAACCTCTTACATATTAATATATACTATTATATATTAATCATATGTTTATAATTATCAGTATTTTTAACAGGTATAAATCTATAAATTATGTAACTATTACAAAAATTAGGTGATTTATGTGTGAAAATTTAAATTACATAGGTTAATATATAATATTGTGGTTAATGTTGTAAGCTAGTAATATTGATATATTAAAACTATCATTTTAATAACAAAAATATAATATTAAGTGAAGAAATCTGGGACACTCAGATTACATACTGTATATCATTTTTCAGTTCAGTTCATTTCAGTCGCTCAGTCATGTCCGACTCTTTGTGACCCCATGGATTGCAGGACTCCAGTCTTCCCTATTCATCACCAACTCCCAGAGCTTACTCAAACTCATGTCCATTGAGTCAGTGAAGCCATCCAACCATCTCATCCAGTGTCGTCCCCTTCCTCCTGCCCTCAATCTTTCGCAGCATCAGGACCTTTTCAAATGAGTCAGTTCTTCATATCAGGTAGCCAAAGAATTGGAGTTTCAGCCTCAGCATCAGTCCTTTCAATGAATATTCAGGACAGATTTCCTTTAGGATGGACTGGTTGGATCTCCTTGCTGTCTAAGGGAATTTCTAATGTCTAAGAGTCTTCTCCATCACCACAGTTCAAAAGCGTCAATTCTTGAGCCCTCAGCTTTCTTTGTAGTCCAACTCTCACACCCATACATGACTATTGGAAAAACCATAGCCTTGACTAGATGGACCTTTGTTGGCAAAGTAATGTCTCTGCTTTTTAATATGAGATCTAGGTCAGTCACAACTTTTCTTCCAAGGAGTAAGCATCTTTTAATTTCATGTCTGCAAGTCACCATCTGCAGTGAGTTTGGAGCCCCCAAAAATAAAGTCTGTCACTGTTTCCACTGTTTTCCCATTTATTTCCCATGAAGTGATGGGACCAGATGCTATGATCTTAGTTTTCTGAATGTTGAGTTTTAAGCCAACTTTTTTCACTTTCCTCTTTCACTTCCATCAAAAGGCTCTTTAGATCTTCTTCACTTTCTACCATAAGGGTGGTGTCATCTGCATATCTGAGGTTATTGATATTTCTCCCAGCAATCTTGATTCCCACTTGTGCTTCATCCAGTCCAGCATTTCTCAGGAGGCATGTCAGGTGGTCTGATATTCCCATCTCTTAAAGAATTTCCCACAGTTTTTTGTGATCCACACAGTCAAAGGCTTTGGCATAGTCAATAAAGTACGTGTATACCTGTGGCAGATTCATGTTGATGTATGGCAAAACCAATACAATATTGTAAAGTAATTAACCTCCAATTAAAATAAACAAATTTATATTTAAAACAAAACAAAAAAGCAGAAGTAGATGTTTTTCTGGAACTCTCTTCCTTTTTCAATGATCCAATGGATATTGGCAATTTGATCTCTGGTTCCTCTGCCTTTTCTAAATCCAGCTTGAACATATAGAAGTTCATGGTTCATGTACTGTTGAAGCCTGGCTTGGAGAATTTTGAGCATTACTTTGCTAGCGTGTGAGACGAGTGCAATTGTGCAGTAGTTTAAGCATTCTTTGGCATTGCCTTTCTTTGGGATTGGAATGAGCACTGACCTTTTCTAGTCACATGGCCACTGCGAAGTTTTCCAATTTGCTGGCATATTGAGTGAAGCACTGTCACAGCATCATCATTTAGGATTTGAAATAGCCCAACTGGAATATCATTTTTTATAAAACCAAAAACAAAGAAGCAAAACTTAAACAATATGCTGTTTAGGGATCCATAGACAAGTGGTGGAACTATTTTGAAAAGTTAAAAACACAAGCTCTGATGAGAAAGAAGAGGGTTAAATCAGGATAAAACATTGAATGTTTTCAGCTATGTTGATAATGTTCTAGCACTTTGGATAGAGAGTAAATTATACATGATCATTTCTATTATTGGGCTTCAAAATTTACATATATATTATACATATTATTGTGCATTTATCAAAATGTGTACAATAATAAATAATGAAAAGCTGGTTTAGGAAGAATAATGAGGATTGTGTTATCTTGATATCTGATGTTTGAGTAGCTGAGATCCAAGGGTATTTGTACAAAATACTGAGATTTACAAAAGTCTTTCTCATAAATTATTTTTTTAAATCTTGGACAGTAGTTATTACTGTCTCTCCCTCCCACCCACCTCCATCCCTCCCCCTAAGTCATCACAGAGCCGGGCTGGCTCCCTGTGCTATATAGGTCCCTCGCTAGCTATCTGTTTTACACATGGCAGTGTATATATGTCAGTACTACTTTCTCAGTTCACCCCACTGTCTCCTCCTCCCACCCTGTCCACAAGTCCCTTCTGTATGTTTGTAAGTTGTGGTGTATAGACATGTACAGAGGTGTTCTGATTATATAAAATTAATCTTCATATAAGAAAAAACTATGACTTTTCTTATTTAACGAAAGACCAAATGAGTCTCAGAATGTTACAGCTGGAAGCAGCTTAGAGATCAGACTCTTTAATCTCTTCATTTCACAGATGAAGAAACTAAGACCCACACATATTAAGAATTCATCCAGGATCACACAGCTAGTTTTAATGGAAAAAAAGGAAAGTTGACTCATATCTTCTGACTCTGAGTTAAGCCATTTTTCACTCTACAAGACCATTTTTTCCATTAGATAGATATTATTACTTTGCAGCCAGTTGGCTATAAAAAACCTAAAACTTGAAGTGCAAAACATGCACAAGTATTCATTGTTATGAGTGCTAGGGAACTGTCATATACAATAGAAAAGCTGTATCAGGGAACCTTATTTATAACAAAATTAACTGATGTATTAAATTTTAATTTATGAACATCAGTTTGATACTTGAAAGAAATACCTATGACATTAAGATAAAAAAGGACCAAACAATGCTTTCTGGAAAGACAAAAGGGCATTATCACCTTAAAAGGTCCCAACTTAAAAAAAAAAAAGCCCCAACTTTAGATGTATAACATCTGATGCAAAATTAGTAGCACTATTTCTTCAACTAGCATCAGATTCATTAAAATGTATAGCAATGAGGTGTTTCATTAGTTCTTTAAGAGTATTAAGAATTGCAATAGTATTTCTTCAAACTTCTTATAAACTATAGTTATTAAAGTTTTAAAATGCAGTTAAGTAAACCCTGCAGTGAATCAAAAATGAATTGCTATAGGAAGTAGAATAGAGGAATGGAAAGAACAAGAGTTCTTTGGCTAGAGTTGGAACCAAAAGACTTGAGTTTGAGTGCCATCTCTCATTCACTTGCTGTATGTGGTTAAACAAGTTACTTGCCTTCTCTGATCCTTGGTTTACTAATTTGTAAGGTGATGATAGTAATAACTACCTTAGAGAATTAAGAAATATAATGCATGGGAAAGGTCTTGGTAAACTCTAACATACAACACAAATATCCTTGTACAAAATCCTGTGATTCAATCACTTGACCAGTCATGCATTCAATAAACATATATTGAACATCTATTCAATGAATGGATAACATTGTTAAACATGCCACGAATCAGCCAAAGATTCAAAAGACCTAATTTTGGCCTCAGGAACTGAAGGGGATTTGTTTTTTTTTTTTTGCTTGTATACATAAATAGCTACAATATGAACCTGTAAGTGATAGCTCTCTTAGGATAAGTACTGGGGGAGAAATTATGTAGGTCTATAGAGCTGAGAGAGACCACTTCTGATGTAGAATGATAAGGAAATGCTTCCTACAGGTTGCCATTAGGCCAGATTTTAAAGAATGAGTAGAATCTCTAAAAGAAAATGGTATTCCAGGTGAATGAAAAAGCATGAGTGAGGGCCTGGAAGCAGGAAAGCACCCCTGCCAACATCATGTGGGTCTTTAACATCTGCCTTCTGTCTAGACCCCTGCTTTTGCATGAAGTCACTTCATTCACTAGTGTTCTTCCTTATAAGTCCACTGCCTAAAACAAATCATGAGTTCTTTAAGTACCAGGATGTCTCACAGAGCCCATGACAATGCTGAGTCCACAGTGAGGATTCAGTAAATGAGCTATTGGCATATTTTTAAGGAAGGCTCGTGTATGACTTCTAGATCCTGCTGCTGCTGCTAAGTAGCTTCAGTCGTGTCCGACTCTGTGTGACCCCATAGACAGCAGCCCATCAGGCTCCTCTGTCCCTGGGATTCTCCAGGCAAGAACACTGGAGTGGGTTGCCATTTCCTTCTCCAATGCATGAAAGTGAAAAGTGAAAGTGAAGTCACTCAGTCATGTCTGACTCTTCACGACCCCATGGACTGCAGCCTACCAGGATCCTCCATCCATGGGGTTTTCCAGGCCAGAGTACTGGAGTGGGGTGCCATTGCCGTCTCCAGCTTTCTAGATGAAAGGGTGGGAAATAGAAAAATATCTGCACAGAAAAGTGCTTTAAATTAACAAGACTGTTGGTATATAGTAGCTGGTATATTTTCCCACAAAGTTTGCCATTTTCCCATAAATCTTATATTTTGTATTTTGCAAAGCAATAGAGTAATTTAATTTGGAAAGAGTGCACACACGCATACACACACACAAACTCCCCCCAAGAAGAGAGCAAGAATTGATCTTGAAAGCTGACTAGTGTTCTAGATGCCAGTAATGATGAAACAGAGAAACTTTTAAGCTGAATTCATAGATACTCAGAGAAATAAGATGAATGCAAATTTCATACATATTGAAGTTTATGGCAACATCTTTCTTTAGGGTTTGGGTTCTTCTTTTTATAAGTATATTGCATTATTATTAAAGAGATCTTTGATCTATTCCCTGTCCTTCAAGCCAGATAGTTGAGAATGTCCTAATATTAAACCCAGAACACATGGTTTGAATTAGAAGCTATAGGAAGATTCATCCCCCATATAAAGTCAATTGTAGGAAAAATATTCCAAGATATTGTGTGTGTAAATTATGAACAAATGTATTCCCAGTGAATCTTTTCTCTTACTCTTCTGATTCAGTGAAACAGCAGGAAAAAATATATTGCCAATAGAAATATTTTTATAACTTTATTTTTATTCATGTTGAAATATATCTTAGAGTACAAGTTTTTGAGAAGACCTCCAGCAAAACAAGGGCTATGTATATTATAGATGCTAACAATTACTTTATGGCTTGATTTTATACAAAAGAAGATAAAACCCATATATTACTGAGCTGGTATTGATATTTTTGTTAAGAAAAAATGCCAAGCCATCATCCTTTCATTACTCTAGGGAATTTTTCTGGCCTAGGGGTTTAAAAATATTTTTATTTGTGTAAAAGTACAAAGTAAGATCAATTTTGTTTCCTTTTCATTAAATAGCAGTAGGCAATTTGTCTGTAATGCATTTAAGAGATACTTGTCTTCTTGCTTTTGGCAGCATATGAAATCATCTTGAGAAAGACGATGAATGGGAAAGAAGACATCTTTTCATATTTGCAAGCATATTTTAGATTCTAGAAACAGTTGCCCTTTACAAAGGCTCAAAATTGATTTTCAGCTTTTTAAAAACCAACCTTCAGTGCTAGCACAAAGTGATATCAGCCTTAGAGACACAGTGGGAACAAAGATGGGCACAACCTCGCCCTCTGGGTGTTAAATGACCCACTGAGAATGCTTGCTCTTTCCAATCATAAGAAAATCATGTTCTATTCAAGGATGGAGAGAATGTGAGCAAGAAAGCCAGCCAAAAAATAATGATAACAGTAATAACAGTAACAATTCTGTAAGAAAGACTGTGCTTTACATTGTAAAATCACTTTCATCATTACATCAGTCAAAAGATGTGCCCAAAAGCTTCAAAGGCTTCAAAGTCAATAAAGCTGATTATTAAATGATTGTACTAAGTACGTTTACCATTAGTATAAGTTCAAGTTTTCAAGGATAGCCGTATAGAAGATTTTCTCATATACAGAATCCTTCCTGTTGGGGCAGCGGCCTGCTGGGCAAGGCACAGGAAGCTGAGCAGAGCATCTAAACTGCTTTTCCCATATATATATATATATACATATATATATAAAATTTAAGGAAGACTGCCATATAGAGCAAGATCAAGGGAAACTATGTAACATGTCTTTCTTTTACCACTAAACTTTAATTTATGATAAACTGTAGTTTATTCAATTAATTCCTGATCTTCCCCATTTCAAAGAGAAAACCCTGGCCTCAACTTTCCCTTGTGAAGTCAAAAAATGCTGCTTGTACCTGCTTCCTGGAGACTGGAATCGAAGGGCTGCCTGCTGCTCTGATTCTTAGAGGTTGCCTCTAACTGCCCCCACAAAAGAAGCTTACCAGTGACTACTGATCCTGGAGGGGTGCAAGTCATGATTTCCTCCACAC
The DNA here is from genome assembly GCA_006410635.1 of Cephalophus harveyi. Taxonomy (NCBI): domain Eukaryota; kingdom Metazoa; phylum Chordata; class Mammalia; order Artiodactyla; family Bovidae; genus Cephalophus; species Cephalophus harveyi. Next base: position 41,122 of record SJYT01075217.1, read on the forward strand.
TGATAATTAGCCTGTCTTTCTGCTTCCAATAGTGGAAATGTAAAAATTAAACTTCCATACATCTCGAAGGCCTCATTTAGAAAATAGGATTAATAAAGATTCCTACTGAACCATGCATGGCTCTCCTAAACACAGTAAGAAAACTGATGAACTGAAGAACTCTTGACTACTCAGAATAAATGGTTGGTTAACACAGGGCTTACATTTCTCCAATAACTTTTCTTTGGGGATATTTGATGTATAATGGCTGAAGTGTTATACTGGAGTTGAATTTATAAAAACCAAACATTTAGGTAACACACTTCTCTTATTGATATTGGAGCTGCATTGCCTGTATACACCTGTCCTAAAGTCAAGCAATCCACCTGCAATGCAGGAGACCCCGGTTTGATTCCTGGGTCAGGAAGAGCCACTGGAGATGGGATAGGCTACCCACTCCAGTATTCTTGAGCTTCCCTGGTGGCTCAGCTGGTAAACAATCTGCCTGTAATGTGGAAGACCTGAGTTTGATCCCTGGGTTGGGAAGATCCTCTGGAGAATGAAAAGGCTGCCCACGCCAGTATTCTGGCCTGGAGAATTCCATGGACTGTGTAGTCTGTGGAGTCGCAAAGAGTCTGACACGACTAAGTGACTTTCAGTTTAAAGTCAAGCATTGTAAAGCAGTGCTGACAGAAAACAGGATGACTTATTTCAGATACAACTGGACAAATCTTTACATAAAAGAAATATTTGTAAAACCTAGCTGTTAACCCCTTTTATAAAACAATAAAAATAGTAGTATTAATCATGTAAGTAATGTAAGATAATTATAGCAATAGTAGCTAACATTTGTGAGCAGAAAATGTGGAATTCACTTTCTCTGCTTGAGATCATTTAATCATCACAGCAGCCCTATTGATGAAAATGCTATTATTTTCATTTTACATATAAGTAACTTGTCTAAAGTTGTGTAGCTGTATGTAATGGATTTAGAACTCAAACCCAAGCAGTCTATTTTCACCATGCAACAAAATTAACACCCAGAAGAATGTCAAATTCTGGTATTATTTAGTACAGTTGAAAGAGACAGGGTATAAACTAAATAAAAGAAAGCTTATAGTCTGCTGAAACGGGGAAAGAACTAAATGTAGTATCTCTCAAACGTTTCTTCAAAGGAGAAACCAAAATTGTCCCATGATTAAATACGTTTACGAAATACTGGAATTTGTAAGCCGAGTGATGCCGTGTTTCTCGCTAGCGTGTGCCTCATGGTCTTAAAATGCAGATATGCACTATGAGTCTGTGAAATGGAAAGATAGAAGCCGTCGTTTAACCAAGAACACTTTTCTTTTTGTGGGGCATGCCTGAAGAATTGAACTGATGTTTTCCAAAACAGGCTTCAGAAAAACAGACGTAATGGACAAACTAGGGAAGCAGAGGCTGGGCAAGAAGGGCAGCAGATGCCAAGAAGAGAGCTTATCGGCGAGTAAGCTTGTTCACAGTCGACGTGTGGGTGGACTAAGTCACCTTATAATAAGCATTGCTGAAATAGATAAGATAATCTAACAGAACACAGCATAGTACAATATACTTCACTACTGAAAGTTTGATAGGAATCTGGGAGGTCAAGGAATGACTCTTGTGGCTGTTTCTTCTCCAAGGGGGAAGAGCGAGGCTGTTTGCCTCGCTTGAACGTGATGATGGTCTGAGTCCACCAAATGCCATTCTAAGAGGCAGCAGCCTTGAAGATCCTATGCTACAGAGGACAACACAGCCGCCTGGGCCACCATCCAGTCAGGATAACGTGGTTTGGTTTTTAAGGATCCTTGGGACCAATGTCAGAGGAGGCCATGGAGGATACAAAATGGCAGATTTGCTGGCCAGAGAGGCACCATCTGGAACGTGAATAATACACAGTTCTCTTAAGGGCTTCCTGAACTTGTTGATAAAAATTGAGTGTGGCTGGAGTCTCCTCAGTTCTGAAGCTGAGCCAAAAAAATAATAGCAATTACGGATACCATTCTTAGAATCTTTAATCATACAGTTAAAGAGACCAAGACAGAGTTCAGTTTACTTGCACAAGGCAAAGAATTAGGAAACCAGAAACAAGTAGCAGTCCAAGTAAGTTAAGAATGTAGCTCCTGGACCTCTTGCTTAATCCCTCTTGCGGTACCTTATCCATCCCAAACCCAACTCTTCATCCTGACTCAGGATCAAAGTAACCTGGCTCCAGCCTATATGTTCTCATTATCATTCGCTGAGACACAAAATACCCCCCAAATTCGGTGGTTTAAAACAACCACCGTTGCATTCTATCTCTTGATTGAGTGTCAGGACTTTGGGCAAGTCTCACCCAGATGACTCTTCTGTCTCATGAGGCCCTTCCTGGTGTCACTCAGGGGTATTCGGCGGGCAGCTAAGCTGATCTGAGATGGTTCCTCTCACTTGTCTGGGACCTTGTCAGAGATAACAGCTGGAAGGCTGGGCCCCGTCCTCTTCGTGTATCTAATCCGGGTGGTCTCTCCAGCAGGTGGCCAGCCTTCTCACATCAGTTTAGGGCCATGGGAGGACTAAGACGGAGGCAAGAGTCGTTCTAAAGTCTAGCCCCGAGCTTGCCCAGCATCACTTCTGCCACACCATGGGGTTTAACACAGTCAGATCCAGTCTAGATTAATGGGGAGGGGAAAGAGACCCATCTCTCCGGGGGAGACATCNTCAGTTTAGGGCCATGGGAGGACTAAGACGGAGGCAAGAGTCGTTCTAAAGTCTAGCCCCGAGCTTGCCCAGCATCACTTCTGCCACACCATGGGGTTTAACACAGTCAGATCCAGTCTAGATTAATGGGGAGGGGAAAGAGACCCATCTCTCCGGGGGAGACATCTCAAAGACTGGGTGGCCGTCTTTCATTTGCCACATTCTCCAGCCCTACCTCGTCCTCCTCTCCCTCACTCGGGCTTCAGTCATACGGGCTTTCCTGTTCCTCACACAGGCCAAGGTCATTCCTCTCTCAGGACCTTGCCTGGGCCTGTGCCAAGAATGCTCTTACCCTCCTGGCTTTTTCGTGTCATTCAAGTCTCAGCTTAAATGTCACTTCTTCGTAGGAGCCTCCTCCTCACCATCTTGCGTAGGTCCTCCCTGGTCATTTAGTTGAGCTTCCTGATCTATTTTCATGACATTATTGCCATCACTGTGAAATAATCTCTACGTTTTGGGCTTTTTTTTTTTCCCCCTCCAATTAGAATGGAAGATTAGGGGAATGGGGGCTTTATCTATCCTTCTGGCTCACTCATTCTCAACACTTAGAACAAAGATCGGCACAAAATAAGTCTTTGATAAATATTTGTCAAGTAAAAGTGTAAAGCAGAGAATTGAGGGTCAAAATTAGATCTGACTGACTTCAGAACTAAAACCAAACTGTTCTTGTAACACTTTGAATTTCAGGTGGATATGGTCAGTGTAGACCTAGGGCAGAATACTGCTTTAAAAAGATAGCTCATGGATACAGTGTAAACAAGATTCACCAACAAGGGCCTGTAGCCAGGCCCACCTGTCCTGAAAACTCAAAGAGAATTTTCCATTCCAGCAAAGCCCAAACATTTATTTGTCTGACTTCATTTCAGCCATTTTTGTTTTGACCCTTGGAGATGAAAGATCGCCAAGATACGGTGTTGCCTCAAGGCCTCCTGCAGCCCAGGTCTTGTTTCTGGCTAAGTCCCTTCAATATTCTGCTTTGCCAGGGCCATACTACTGAGTTTTGCCCCATCCAATCTGGAATTGGGCCACAGCCATGTTTTGCTGAGGCTTTAGGGAAACATGGTTTATAAATGCTTGTTTCCTCTGAGTCACTGCACAGACTTGTCCCTTCAGTACAAACATTCCCATTTGGTTTTATAACTGGGGAAGGAGGAGGTGGGAGCCAAGGCTAACTGGATCATGTTTGAAAGGAAAGGGGAAGTGAGAAAATTTAAATAGACTTTTCTATATTGGTGAGACTCACAAAGGAATTCTTATCTGGTTTTCAGAGGCATGCACAGAGCTTCATCTTTATTTATTTACTTGCCTTATTAAGAAAAAAGTTCACAGAGTAATTTTTTCCTCTTAAGCTTCCATTAAAATGCTGGAAACGTGGCAAAAGTTTTACAAAAACAATTTAAGAACAATTGGCACGTATATAACCATGTTTTAAGCTTATATTAAATGCTCTCTACTAAAGAAAAAGGAATTTTTCTTTTAATTTCCAGGCATAGTTGACTGTATTAGCCTTTAAATAACCTCCTATTAGATTTTATCCTTACAGGTTTTCTGTGACTTATGCATTTCAGATCGAAAGAATTAATTCTTTATTTTCTGCCTTTTCAGCAAATCATTCTACCTCATAACTTAGTGCCAGGTGTCTAATCTGTAGATTTTGGCTTGCTCATAAATAACTTATAAAGTTATTAAGAAAGATATTACTCAATAATGAATAGAAAAATATGATTTCTAATTTATTCATTAGTGGGAAATGTTTCCCACGTTATTAAGCAATTCTCAGGTTTCAGCTAAGTGGCCTACAATTCAACTCGATTCTGACACTGTCTACCTGGACACAGCATTGTATCCCACAGGTTAAGGGCTTCAATTCTACAAGACTGTTCCCTTGCCCCCCACTTCAGAAGCCAATCGCAAGTCCAGGTGGTCACCTGTGCTTCTGACTGACTAGAGATTGAAGGTTCCAATGACTCCCTCCGAGTAATTTGACAGAACGGTTCCTAAAACTCAGGAAAACATTTTACTTAATAAATCACCAGTTTATGATAAGAGTGTGTAACTCAGGAATAGCCAGATAGAAGAAATACACAGGCCAAGAAATGTGGGAAGGGACACACACTCCCTGAATCTCCAGTATTCACCAAAGAAGAAGCTCTCTAAAACCCATCCTTTGCAGGCTTTTATGGGGGTTTCACTAGACAGTCATGATTGATTCAATCATTGGCCACTGGCAATTGATGCAACTTTCAGCCAGTCTCCACTTCCTAGAGGTCAGGGGGGTCGGACTAAAAGTTCCCACCCTTTAAGCACAGGCTTGGTCCCCTGGTGACAAATCCCTCATCCCGAGGTTACCTGGGGACTTTCCGAAAGTCACCTCATTAACTTTGCGAAAAAGCCTTGAAGGTGTCGCTCTCATCACTTAGGAAATTCCAATGGTTTTAGGATTTCTGAACCAAAAACAGGGACAAAGACAACATATATATTTCTTGTTATAAATCACAGTATTACAGCCAGTTACATACCTGGGGGTTTCCAGAAGGCTGCATTATGGCTCCCACCTCCACTGGCAGCCCCCTCTACCAGGTAGGCAGGAAGTACCAGGATTAGCACACCCCCCCACCACCACCAGTCTACAAACAATAAGTGATAGGAATGAGTGCGTTAGCATAGCCAGCTCCTTCACGTCTCAGTTGGGATACTTTCAAGGTGTCTGCTTTATACTTTTTCTGGAGTTTTCTCATTGGACTAAGCCTCAGTTGTCTACTTTGGTAATTGGTATAATAACACACCTCTTCTTCCCTATCTTCCCTTTCCTCTATCAGTTCCTTTTTCCCCTGCTGGAGTTTCATGGGATATGGTATTTGCACCTGAATCCTGTCCTTAGGAATTACTTCCAGAGGAAAGAACCACACTGAGATAGTTTTCTTCCTTACAATGTTGTAGTTATAATGCCCTGATGAGTCAGCTGGCTTTGTACAAATTAAAATCTCCATTCTATTACCACATCTAACTATCTTGTTGATTTTGGTTATTGTTATTACCTTATAAATATCCAAAAATACAGTAAAATTTTATATTTTAAGTTTCTAATATATGCTACCTTATTTACTCTTCACAAACAGCTCTAAGACATAAAGAATATAGAGACTGGAAGAGGTTAAATGACTTCCCAGGGGTTACAGGATAAGAAAGTGAGATAACTAGACCTCAAACCAAAGTCTTTTAATAGGAAATCTCCAGCTTTTCCCACACCCCAGACCACTGAGTGAGACAACATGTGTAGTTGAGAGCTGACTTCTCTCCATTCCTGGAAAAGTGACTCCACATGTACGGCCTCCTCTTTGGAGAACCAGCTCTCTATACAGATATGAACTTTTCAACCCGTCCTTTTTATACGAGAGAAGGGTCCTCACTTAACGCCTCTGGAAAGGGCTTGAATTACAGAGTGTTCTGAGGAAAGACACTAAGTAAACACAGAATACAATGGTCTGATTTTTATTGTTCCTTAGAACTTGGGAAGGCTATGGAGAGGTAAAGTATCCTGGTAGGTCAACTCTAAGGACCTTAAGTCAGGCACTGAAGGGTTTGGAAATGTGGATGAACTTGGCAGAAATAGGACATCAGGAAGCATCAGGCAGCTCCTGATTGCTCCAGCATTTTCCATTTTCTTCTCAGGAAATCATTAGCCTCTCTTCTGTGAAGTAAAACTAGTGTTATCAGCCTCTGTTATCAATATTTCTTGTTATGTGTAAAGATTAAAGAGAAAAATTCTTGTTTTTTTAATTGTATAGTTGATTTACAGTGCGATAATTTCTACTATACAGCAGTGATTCAGTTATACATATATTTTTTTTTCTTTGCCAATATGATTTATCACAAGATACTGAACACAGAAAAAATTTCTCTTCTTGATTCTTGGTCCTATTGCATAGCTACTCTATTGCTGTCATCAATCCAATGAGCTCAACCTCAAGGCAAGCAAGAAGCTTGGTCACATAGGTTTGTGAGAAAGCCAAGACACTGAAATCAGGACTGAGTCTACAAGCCTCTGAGACTCTGTGTTTCCTGTCTAAATGCCAACATCCAAAACTACAGGATATTCCAGAACCAAACCAAGGGATGGACCCAGTATCAAGGGAGATCAGGTAGAGGTAAACTATACTTACCAGGGTAGAAGCAAAGTAGCTCAAGTCAATAGAGAATTCCTTTCAGAAGTTGGGTGAGGTGTAGATCAGAGTCTGGCCTAGCCATGGATTTCACAGATTGTCAAAACTAGATTTCAGCAAGGATATTCAATGCTAGTGGAAAAAATGGACTGTTGGAGGCCTTCGGGAAGATTGAGGCTTGGTGGGCCAGAGTTCCCTCCAGGCATATCAGACAATGGATCAATGTAGCACAAGGAATTCTAGACTATAAAACGTGGTTGAGAGGGAACATAAGAGAGTGGGGTAGAAAGCCTCCTAAAATACTCTGCCTTGGCCTGGATTATTTCAGGAATCTCTGTGGAGATGAGCTGATGTCTTGATTATAGTGAACAAGAGAGGGGAAGGAGGAAGTAAGGCAGTTGTCCTTGTGAGGACAACGAAGAATATATACTGTGGTCTCTGCCCTCAAGGAGCTGGCAGTCCTGTTAGAGAGCCAAGCTATGCACCCTTTAAAGTGAAGAACAGTATCAAAGAACTCTACAACTGAAGGACAAAAATATAACCCAACATCAAGTGATGAAATGATTAGTCTGAGCTGGAAGAACTGAAGGTAGCTTCATGGAGAAGACAGCCCTTTAGATTGGGCAGTCTTGGAAGCAATAGCTGCAAAGTACATGATAATTACACTAAATAGCGTCATTTACAAGGCTTATTGATGTGAAGACCTTTGGAAAAGTAATTGACGTTACTCACTAATGTTTTCTGCAAATATAAAGAACCCTTGTTGCTCCCACCCACAGCTTCCTAAGGTATGCAGAGTGTCATTTAATATAGACCTAGTCCCTCCATCATCTCCTCTCCTGAGACCCAAGGAGAACCACAGTGGGATGTGGGCTCAGAGGCCTTCTTATACTTGGCCTGAGATCACTCTTTGGGGGTGCTGTTGATTGCACAGGAAAAACTCTGAGGATGCACTCTGGAACAACTCTTTGAGGAGGAAGTGACAAGAATGCTGTTGCCCTCACCCATGGAAAGACTTGGTGCTTGGAATTTGCCAAGTGTTTCTTTAGGTTACTATGGAGACCTAGATCCCATCCAAGTTCTCCTTAGCTTTCTCATATGAACACAATATAGAGGAGCCTTTTCACTGTCATCTGAGCCATTCCCAGGCCTGGGAGGCAGCATAAGGAAATGGGAACCCTAGGAGGAAGTGGAAACGCAGAAGCACTAAAGTACAGAGATTAAGAGCCAAATTTCTGCTCAGCTGAGTGCTGCAAGGCAAATTATATAATGTCTCTATAAAGTGAGAGAGTTATTTACATCTGACGTTAGCAGAATTAAGTGAAATAACTCAAGTAAACATTACTGAGCAGCTTTGACATTACAGATTTGAAATTAGATGCTGAGGATGTGAAGATTAAATCATTTATTCATTCACCTGTTTATTCATTCAGAGAATGTTGACTGACCACCTATTATTAGCCTAATGAATAAAACAGCTCCAGCTTATGTTCTACTGAAGGACATAAGAAATAAACACACTTAACCCAATTTATATGTGTACGTTTGTTGCTTTTTAGTCACTAAGTCGTGTCAAACTCCTTGCGATCCCATGAACTGTAGCTCTCCAGGCTTCTCTCTACATGGGATTTCCCAAGCAAGAATACTAGAGTGGTTATTTACAGTACAGTTAACCAGCACTATCAGTTTCAGTTCAGTTGCTCAGTCGTGTCCGACTCTTTGCGACCCCATGAATCGCAGCACACCAGGCCTCCCTGTCCATCACCAACTCCCAGAGTTTTCCCAAACTCATGTCCATTGAGTCGGTGATGCCATCCAACCATCTCATCCTCTGTCGTCCCCTTCTCCTCCTGCCTTCAGTCTTTCCCAACATCAGGGTCTTTTCAACTGAGTTAGCTCTTTGCATCAGGTGGCCAAAACATTGGAGTTTCAGCTTCAACATCAGTCCTTCCAATGAATACCCAGGACTGATTTCCTTTAGGATGGACTGGTTGAAGAAAAAAAAAAAAGAGCAAAATAAAGGGGCAGAGAGTGATGAAAGGTAGGAGGAAAGTAAGTTCTACATAGATAGCCCAGGGAAGAGCTCTCTGAGGAGGAGACATTTAGCAGAAGCTGGGATGAAGTAAAGCGCAAGCCAAGTGGCTATCTGGTGGAAAGCATTCCAGCAGAGGGGTGAGCAAATGTAAAGCCCTGATGTGGGAGAAAGAACTTTTCTAAAGAACGAAAGTTGGCAATTTTCAACAGTGGTTTGAATATATGGGTGGTTAAAGTGAAGTGAAGGAAAAAGTGCTGAACTAGGACTAACACATCTTGGATTCTGGTCCCACTGCTGTCATGAGCTATTTGTATCAAAGGCCTAACTTCACCTTTTAGTCTCTACTGTCTCTATCTCTGATAAAAAGCCTTTAGCTCTCTGATTTCTCACTCTCTGAAGATGAGGTTAAGATGAGTTGTTTTCTGATCAGAACATACTGTGCATACATGAACACTTTCTGCCCCTGGAGACTTTCTAGTATTTTACTTCCTTGTCATGGGGTCAACCAGTCTTATAATCTATAGATACATTGGCCAAAACCTACTCCCTTCAACCAGCTTATAGATGTACTTGAAATTCCATAATTAAGAATTGATTCCTTGGCTTTGTCTAAGATTGAAATGTACATGTAAGATTAAAATGTAAGATCCCTTGTTTCAATTTCCTATTGTTACTATAACAAGTTACCACAAACTTAGAGAATGAAAACTACCCAACTTTATAGCCTTACACTTCTAGATAAAAAGTCAAAAATTAGTCTAGAGGCAAAATTTTCAAGAGCAAAGTAGCAGCCAAGCTACGATTCTTCTGAAGGCTTCAGGGAAGAATCCATTTCCTTGTGTTTTTCAGATTCTAGAAGATCCCTACATTCCTTGGCTCCTGGTTCCACATTACTCCAACTTCTACTTCTGTCATCAAATCTCTTTCTCTGACTCTGACCCATCTGCTTCCCTCTTCTAAGGACCCCAGTGATTACACTGGACACACTCCAATTGGAAAATCCAGAATAATCTCCCCATCTCAAGATCATTAGCATCACAGCTATAAAGTCCCTTTTATCATATAAGATAACATATTCATAGGTTCTGGGGATTAGGACATGGACATCTTTGGGGGCCATTATTCAGCATACTGCTTTCAAACTCTTACTTTGAAGCTATTTATCTGTCAGTCTCAATTATACAAGCTCTAGCCCAGATCTTAAAATTAGCCTAAGGAAGCCTTTAAGACACCAAAACATATTCATAGAGTCCATACAATTTAATCATAAGAGGGCTCCCTTCGGCTTTTATTCAATTAAGTTCAATGAATTAAGATAAAGCATTTACTGCTTATTAGAGCACTACTAGATGCTCTATCTATGGGGTCGCACAAAGTCGGACATGACTGAAGCAACTTAGCAGCAGCAGCTGCAGATGCTCCAAGGAACACCAAGAACTCTAAAAAGTAGTTCCTGCCTTTTAAAAGACTTGCTATCTAGGAAGCATAATACAAGAGCATAAATAACTACAATACAAAGCAAAATGTGGTCACACAAGCTCATCCGTACAATATTCAGTGGGACAGATAACATAAGTAAGAGTACTGTGAGCTGAAGATTTTAGGGGAAATGTCAAGGGAAATAAGGGGAAGGAAACAAAGTATCCATGCCAAAGTAACTAAATAAAATGAAGTGCTGCCATCAACATGATCACAGAAGTCAGAATGGCCACAATGGTGGTGGGGGAGGGTGGAGGGCTGGTCTCAGGCATGTGATGGCACAGTTCAAGAATTATTCTAGAATATCTAGATCAGGATACCTAGAAGGTGTTTGGAAATATGATATGCATTTGTAGCCAAAAAGAGAAGCTAGCATTAGAGATATAGATGGGAAAATTGTTACTACAGAAATAGAAACTGACACTTTGGAAGTAGGTGAAATAAAAAATAAAGAATTTAAGAGGACCAAAAGGACTTCTAAAAGACAAGAATGAGCAAAGGAAAGAGGAACAGTCAGAAAAACAGGGAAATCAGACAATGAATACTAGCAAAGCTAAGGAGAGTTTCAAAAGAGAAGAGAGGGTCAGCAGTTACTAATGTGAAAGCAGAGCTGGAAGAGAAGCTCACTACTAGAGAATACTCTCACCATTCAGGAGCAATAGATGAAATAAACTCAAGAGCATAGGTAGTAGCAAAATAATTAAGTCATGAATTTGACAATGTATTGTCTTTCTTTTGAATACAATGCCTTTAATAAGGTTACATAATTTAATTTTTGATAACAGTTGTGTTTAACAACAAGCTCAGATAATTCCTAAAAATGTAAATGACTGGCAATTGCAAGTCAGAGGAGCCTCCTGCAGGCTGGCTTAAAAATTCACAAATTCACTCAATAATTCATTCGTTCACACTGATCTCATCTCTGCACTTTGTTAGGATCAATGTTAGTCATTGAGAGCATAAATGTAAATAAGAGACAATCTTTACACCTGACAATCTCAGATTAATGAAAGACATACTTGCAAGCAGACTCTAGAAATAAGTATAATGCATGCTATAATGGAAACATGCACAGATCTGACAAAAGTATAGCAGAAAGAAGAGTCAATCCTGCTGTACTGAAAAAAAAAGCCACACCCTTTAGCAGGAATTATAAAGACCTGTGTGAACTGATCCCTCCATGTCTCAGTTCCTGCAATGCTCTCCTTTACTACCAGGTGATAGTAAAATATGGTGATTAGGGCTCTGGCTGTGCTTCTGCTGCTTATCAGTATTCAGTAACTAAGTAATCTTCATCTGTAAAATGGGACTAATAATACCTATCTCAGAGGCTGTTATGAAGATTAATGGAGAGAATGTCTACAAAACATTTAACAAATACTCAATATCCACTATGCAATGCATTGTATCATGTTATTATTTTACTGGTCCCCCACTGTGTTCAAATAAAAATGAAGTGTTTATAGTTCTCTGAGCACAAAATGCTTTCCTAGGGTCTGTCTGTGCCTTTGCTAGGTGAATTCCTGCTCAGTCTTTAAAATTTAATGCAAACATCTGGTCTCCTCTGTTAAGTTAGTCATTCTCTCCTTGTGTCATCACCAAGTAAATATTTCATTGTGGCACCAGTCACAGGATAACTTTGAACTGAGGATCCCTTGAGGGCAGGGACCATGTTTTGTTCCTTGTGATCTCCCTGGTTCCTGACACAAAGTGGACACAAGATAGAGGTTCAATTACTGAGTGTATTAAATAGGAAAAGACAAAAATTTAAGTGAAAGAAAGATGTAAGATTCTAGAGACTTCAAGTTTTTTCAGTGTTATTGCCATATGATCAGTAACTGGGAGTTAATTTGGAATAATCCTAATTAGAGAAAATGTATAAATACAAAAAGATTTTCTGCAATGTTATTTACAATGTCACAAACCATAATAAAGAAGTTAAACATCTAATAATAAATATATGATTTACATTGAAAATATAACTGCTGCTGCTGCTAAGTCACTTCAGTCGTGTCCGACTCTGTGCGATCCCATAGACGGCAGCTCACCAGGCTCCTCTGTCCCTGGGATTCTCCAGGCAAGAACACTGGAGTGGGTTGCCATTTCCTTCTCCAATGCATGAAAGTGAAAAGTGAAAGTGAAGTCACTGAGTCGTGTCCAACTCTCAGCGACCCCGTGGACTGCAGCCCACCAGGCTCCTCCGTCCATGGGATTTTCCAGGCAAGAGTACTGGAGTGGGGTGCCAATATGATGGGTAAAAAAAAATCATGCCAATGATATAAATATATGTGATAAAAGAATAATGCAAAATTAAAATTATTACCTAAATGCACACAAACACCCAAGTATATGAACATACACACATAGAAAAAGGACTGGAGAGAAATTCACCAAACTGCCCAAAAGATGCCCGTTTTAGGGAGAGCTGTTCAGTGGTTTATTTCCTTTATTGGGGAAGGGACCATCTCAAAATTTATCTTCTATATTTCTATAAATAATGTGTTACTTTTATGAAATTTTTAAAATCATAATGTACCTTTCAGCATGAACCCCTGCATTTCCCTAGTAATGTTCAGCAGCCAGGAGGCAAGCTCAGAGGAACCTAATGGTTGGGCTTGATCAGAAGTGAAGCAATTGGGGATCCTAATGAAATGTGTGGTCAGATCTACAGCAGTTTGGTAACCCCTTGGACTGTGGAAACTCCACAGAAGGCACTTAGCAAAGTCATGGAAGCCTTCCTAGAGGAGGCCACCCTTGAACTGGAGGCTTGAAACACTAATCTGAAGTGAACCAAGTAGAGAAAGCAGTGAAGTACAAAGGCATAGAGATGTATCAAGCCAAAAAATAAAATAATAAAAGAACAGCTCCCTTTTACTGACCCCTCCATGAGGGCCAGTCACTGTGCTATGCTTGTAAAGGTTGGGTTTTATTTAATCTTCCCAACAACCATAGGAGGAAAGGAAATCTTCCAATTTGCAGAGAGGAAACCTGGTCCCCAAACGTTGACAGCATGGACTCTGGGGCCATGAAAAAGTGAATTCCTCACTTTTCCACTAACCAGCTGTGTCAGTGAGTCAGTGACTTTCTCTTGCTGGTCCTCAACTCCCCACCTGTAAAATGGAGATAATAACAACACCTACCTTGTTTAAGGTTGTTGTAGGAATCCCATGAATTGCTACAAGCCAAGTATTTGAAAGATGGCTTGGCATAAAAAAAAATAATAATAATAAAAATAAAGTGGTTTTTTTAATATAAATTTATTTATTTTAATTAGAGGTTAATTACTTTACAATATTGTATTGGTTTTGCCATACATCAACATGAATCCGCCACAGGTATACACGTGTTCCCTAATTAAAGTGTTGTGGACTTGACTCACAACAATGTCCAATCTGGTTAAGGATGCATACAAAAACCAGAAAAGGATCATGGTCTGATAAAATGCAGTCAGAGAGGAGAATTTTAAAGCTTTATATCTGAGAAATAAAGCCATTCTGAAAGCCAAGCTGAAATAAATGGATAGCTTGTTTGGTATTATTTTAAGACCATTTTAATAAACTAATTCATCTGGTTTCCCAGCCCACAGGAATTTAGAAGCAGTTAGTTGAAGGAGAAAAGTAAACCAGGATGGATGGTCCAAACTGCTGGATACAGATTCTGCAGCAATGAGAAATAAGAGCTGACTCTACAGGGGTGGCTAGCACAAAGACCCAGAAAGAACTGTGAACCCACAGGGACCCTGGGTAGGGGCAACTGCTGTACTGTCATGAATGGGCATCAAAGATACCACTGCATTATAGTGTGGTATAAATGATAGCAACTTGCACTTGAAACAATGATTCCTATACTACAAACAGGAACCCAATACATTATAAAATGTCAAAATTAATGAAAAAATGTAAGTAATTTACACTTTGTAATATGTAAAATGCTACACAATTGGTCAATTATTATTTTTAATACCCTTAGTATATGAAGATAGTGATACATATAATGCATTTTAACTGCATCTATCCAAGTCAATTAATTTTTTAATTGGCACTTAAAAGTGTAATCTTCATTTATCTGGAAATTTTATTTCTGTAGAATGCTTTATTTCTAATACTGCTGAATAAAAAAGACATTATTGTCCTACTGGGATGATGTGTCATAACTTAGAACAAATGAGTTATTCATATTCTTTACAGAGCAAATTTTAAGAGAGTGAAAATAATAGCTCAAGGCATCGGGGGAGGGGATGCCACAGATGTGGAAGGAAGGAGCAGAAAGAGGCAGTATGGTTGTCTAAAATAAACTTTCCTTACTCCGCTTTTGCTAAGTGTTGGCCAGTGACTGGCCACCAGGCTGCAAGCCAAATTCCAAAAGGACAAGTAAATAAACAGTTAATGCAAGTTATCCTGCAAATTTGCACATGCCCACCCACACAAGCACTAAATTAAACTTTCTTCAACTGAAATCAGGCTGCAGGCAAATAAGAATTGTTACCTATTCTTTCCTCATTAGGTATCCCTACTGTGACTTTGGCTCTGGGGAGCATTTTTGTTATCAAGCAAGCATATAGTTAATTTGAGCCCTTTTCCTTAAGTGAGATTCCTACTTGAAAATGACAGCTTCTTGAAAAGGACAACTATAGTTGCTGTCCTTGGGGAGAAGCTACAGTGACGTGGTCAGACTTGTAGAAAAAAAACAAGCCCACGTACTCTGAAATGTCTTAACTTTGACCAGCTCAAACTGGATTTTATTGCTGCTTGATTTCCAGAGGGCCATGTGCCTGGCTGCCCAGGGGAATAACAGTGTTCAGCATGAATACTGAAATCCCGAGTCATTATTTGCTCTGGGGGACTGCCAAAGCTGCCTTCTGCCTGGATTTCAGGGGAGCAGAATAAGGGGTTCCTATTTTAAAAAGACCCAGAGTAAAAGAATTCTCCACAGTCCTTTCCAACAAGAACAAAGTGAAGCCACTTCAAAATGGTGATGAATCAAAATAATATGCATGATGAGAAAGAGCATTGTTCAACTGGGATCAAAATATTGGTGGTGGAACCTACCAATCATTCTTCTCTCACCTCCCCTGCCTAAGACTTGCATGCAGATTAAATTAGTGAAAAATGAATGTCAAGGGCAGTTTGGAACGGGGACAGGGAATCAGCCTTTCCAACAACCTCCAACCCCTGTCTGAGTAGCTTGAGTAGAAGGGTAGCTGACTGGTGATGTGCAAAGCACATGCCTGTTTTAAAGCTCTCAGCATCTGAGCTGGTGCCCTTTGAATAATTAATTTATCACAGGCTGAGGCAGCCAGGCGTCTGATTGGAAGAATGGGCTAAGGCTTCCCTAGAAAATTTTCTGAAGGCCAGCAGTTATAAAGGTCATCCTGCTACCTTGGGAGGTAATTTCATAGGCTGGTGGTGATTCTGCCTTGGGTAATGAAAGACAAAGTTCAGACCAATCATGATATTTAGGACCCCCTACTATGGAGTGATGAAGGAGAATAATTCTGTTGAATTCTCATTACTTTGAAGGAACAAGGCAAAACAAAAACAAACAAACAAAAAAACTGATTTTCCTTATGGAGGTAAAGTGCCTGCCATTTGAGGTAAATAGTCCTCAACTGAAATGGGGCCCAAACTCCTATTAGGAATAAATATCCCTTTTTCCTTTCAGGAGGTAGCATTTCATTAATTTTAAAAGAATATCATAAAACATTTTTAACTCCAGTCTCCTTCATTACAGACAGATTCTTCACCAACTGAGCCACCAAAGAAGCCTCAAAATAAGCCCCCTTATATAACCACTTGTATGCGGAACAAAAAGCAACAGTTAGAACTGGACGTGGAATAATGGATTGGTTCAAAATTTGGAAAGAAGTACATCAAGGATGTATATTGTCACCCTGCTTATTTAACATATGAAGAGTACATCATGTGAAATGCCAGGCTGGATGACTCACAAGCTGGAATCAAGATTGCTGGGAGAAATATCAACAACCTCAGATAAGCTGATGATACCACTCTAACAGCAGAAAGCAAAGAAGAACTAAACAGCTTCTTGATGAGGGCAAAAGAGGAGAGTTGAAAGACTGGCTTAAAATTCAACACTCAAAAAGCTAAATTCATGACATCCAACCCCATCACTTCACAGCAAATAGAAGAGAAATAAGTGGAAATAGTGACAGACTTTATTTTCTTGGGCTCCAAGATCACTGTGGATGGTGAATGCAGTCACAAAATTAAAAGACAGTTGCTCCTTGGAAGAAAAACTATGACAAACCTAGACAGCATATTAAAAATCAGAGACATCATTTTGCTGACAAAGATTCATATAATCAAAGCTACAGTTTTCCTATTAGTCATGTATAGATGTAAGAGTTGGGCCATAAAGAAGGTTGAGTGCTGAAGAACTGATGCTTTTGGTGTTGGAGAAGACTCTTGAGAGACCCTTGGACAGCAAGGAAATCAAACCAGCAAACCTAAAAGAAATCAACCCTGAATATTCATGGAAAGACTGATGCTGAAGCTGAAGCTCCAGTACTTTGGCCACCTAATGCAAACAGCTGACTCATTTGAAAGATTGAAGGCAGGAGGAAAAGGATAGAGGATGAGATGGTTGGATGGCATCATTGACTTAAAGGACATGAGTTTGAGCAAATTCCAGGAGATCGTGAAGGACAGGGAAGCCTGGCATGCTGCAGTCCATGGGGTCACAAAGTGTTGGACACAACTGAGCAACTGACAAAAAACAACAGTCCAAACTCCCTGCCCTTGAACACTAAATCATTAAGTTATGAGTCCCTGTTTGGATGAGACCAGATTGGAATGCTGGGTCAGAGTGCACCATTCACCATGGATAAAAGCTGGGACCTCTGATTTGAGTGAAAGCCAACTCTGGAGTGTTCTGTAACCATAGTAACTAAATCAGAAGTGTGTATTAATAATAAGCAAAAACAATTGGCAATTTGCCTAGGCATCACTTAGAAGCATTAGCTTCCTAAGGTGAGGACTGCGAATAAAGAATCTGCAAAATGATGGTTCTGCAACAGGCACCCGGTTCAGCATCACTCGTTCGTTCTCCCTGAAGAACACACTTCAAGCTCCTGAGGCAGTGGTGAGGGCTGCCCCAGGAGGTATAGATGTAGAAGCATCACTTCAGAACAGGGAGTAGAACCCATTCCTGGGCTTATTTCTGAGATTCTTATCAACTGTATTGCAATTACAGATTTATAACTCCCTAATATGGTCTTGATTGTAATCCAGCTGCACAAGTCCACTGAAATGTTGTAATTCCCACTGTAAGTAACATCAGGCTAGGCCCAGATCCCTGTAAGGACAAAGAATTTTCTTCCCACTGAATGTATAGGGTTTCAAAGACCTTACAGTGGAAGTTTACACATCCCCAATTGGATCAGGACAGCAGGATGTGCCGAACAGAACAGAATCTTTAGCTTTGGAAGACCTGAGTTCGAGTCTAAGTTCACTCACTTACTTCCTGCGTAACTGAGCCTGAGAGTCACTCCTCCTCTCAAATGGGGATAGTTTCCATCTTGGTGAGTTCATAGGATTAAATGAGATACAGAAATGGCAAGCCACTCCAGTACTCTTGCCTGGAAAATCCCATGGACAGAGGAGCCTGGTAGGCTACAGTCCATGGGGTCTCGAACAGTCCAACAGGACTGAGTGACTTCACTTGCACTTTTCAGTGTTCTTGCCTACAGAATCCCAGGGACAGGGGAGTCTGGTGGGCTGCCGTCTATGGGATCGCACAGAGTCAGACACGACTGAAGCGACTTAGCAGCAGCAGCAGCATCACAGGGTACTTATCTTGTTCCATCTGAAATAATCACTTTCCACCTCATTAGAATTGGCCCAAATGGGTTCCTTCTTATAGCTGAGTAATATTCCATTGTGTATATGTACCACAGCTTCCTTAACCATTCATTGGCCGATGGACAGTTCTAATGAGGTAGGTGTACCTAGAGCCATTATACAGAGTGAAGTAAGTCAGAATGAGAAAGACAAATATCATATATTAATGCATATATATGGAATCTATAAAGATATGACCAACAACTCTATGTTTAGGGCAGCAAAGGAGACCCTGACATAAAGAACAGACTTTTGGACAGAATGGGAGAAAGAGACAGTGGGGTGATTTGAGAAAATAGCATTGAAATATATATATATATATATTACCTTATGTAAAATAGATAGCCAGTGGGAGTTTGATGTATGACACAGGGAACCCAAAGCTGGTGCTCTGTGACAACCTAGAGGGATGGGTTGGCGAGGGAGTTGGGAGGGGGGTTCAGGAGGGAGGAGACACATGTATGTCTATGGCCAATTCATGCTGATGTATGGCAGAGGCCATCACAATATTGTAAAATAATTATCCTCCAATTAATATAAGTAAAAATTTTTTTAAAAGAGAAATCACTTTCTTGTGTGTCCTCATAGCCCATTTTATTTATATCTCTTAAAAGGCATCCTACAGTTTCACTCTTAATACTTTTATATAAGCCTAACTCATTAGATTATGAGCTCTTTAAAGGTAGGAACTTATTTGTATTAATTTCTTTCTACCCCTAATCCTGAACCTAGTTCATTCATATGAATTATCACATTTATGTGATTTGTATTATGACTTCAATAAACACAGGCTTCACTTATAGCTCAGTTGGTAAAGAATCTGCCTGCAATGCAAGAGACCCTGGTTTGATCCCTGGGCTGGGAAGATCTGCTGGAGGAGGGAAAGGCTACCCACTCCAGTATTCTGGCTTGGAGAATTCCATGGACTGTATAGTTCATGGGGTCTCAAAGAGGTGGACACAACTGAGTGGCTTTCACTTTCACTAAAAACATGTTCAGCTGAATTTAATTCAATTAAGTTCAACTGAACAAAACTTGCTCTCCTATTTGCTCCTCACCTACTATTTCAACTGGGAGTATCTGCACTGAGCAATAGGCAGTGCTGAGATGCTTGAGCAATGGGGAATCTGGAGTGGATTCCAATCAGAGTTTGGGGTAGAACTGAAGCAACAAACTGTAGCATTGGAGGAGCTGTGTCTGCCACGACTTTCTGTTTAGGCTGAGGGAGCTGAGTCAAATTCACACATTGGAGCCATGCTTATGGTGCTGCTACAACTCTTCTTACCTGACAGAGGTGACCCTTTCAATAGTTCCACTTTCCCTAATTTGTTTCTCAATTCCTGGACCCAGGATGTTTTCTCTAAGAAAAACTGTATCCTCTGAAGAAGAGGAGAAAGATTGGAAATGACTTTGGGGGAGATAAGTAAATTTGTATTGTCCTCTTAATACTTATTTTTGTATTACGAATTTTTACAGAAGGTATATGTCCTTTATCTTTCTCTGGTGAATCACTGAGATTTTATTTTGGAAGGACTATTTGTAAACTTCAAAAAACTTTACAGAGTTAAGTTTCTGTCATAGGAATAAAAATGCAGCATGGCTTCAGTTGTTTTTGTTCTACCACTTTTAACTTAACGATTTGTAAACTTGGATGCAGGTCCTGGAGCCAGCTCCTGGGTGCAGCTGTCAGGAATCTCGTAGCTGAGTCAGGGTGTTCTGTGGGGCCATCTTCCCATTCCCAGGATCTCCTCTCCACCATCTGGGCCACCCATTAGTTGGATATTTGCCTACCTCATAACAATTATGCTCTCAAACATAGGACAAATCTAAATCAAGTTCCCCTGGGTGTTTCTAGGGGTTAGACATTCTTGACTTTGCAATCATGTGGTACTTCATTATCTTGCATGAGCATTGCTTTTGTGGCCAGCATCACTTCAGGAAGTACAGAGCACGCTGGTTAAAAGTGAGTCTTGGAGTGTTTCCAGTTTGTTCTAAAAGGGAAGTTGACGCTTTAGTAATATCTGGCATTCTAAACTTTGCAATACAAGAAATTCACTCTTTCAAAAACAGGGATCATAATAATAGCAAACACTTCTATAGTACTTTCTTTGAGCCATTCTAAATTATTTCTGTCATACATAGTTAGTTAATTCATACTATGTCCCTATAACCTATATGCAGGTCAGGAAGGAACAGTTAGAAGTGGACAAGGAATAACAGACTGGTTCCAAATAGGAAAAGGAGTATGTCAAGGCTGTATATTGTCACCCTGCTTATTTAACTTATAGGCAGAGTACATCATGAGAAATGCTGGGCTGGAAGAAACACAAGCTGGAATCAAGATTACCAGGAGAAATATCAATAACCTCAGATATGCAGATGATACCACCCTTATGGCAGGAAGTGAAGAGGAACTAAAAAGCCTCTTGTTGAAAGTGAAAGAGGAGAGTGAAAAAGTTGGCTTGAAGCTCAACATTCAGAAAATGAAGATCATGGCATCTGGTCCCATCACTTCATAGGAAATAGATAGGGAAACAGTGGAAACAGTGTCAGACTTTATTTTTGGGGGCTCCAAAATCACTGCAGATGATGATTGCAGCCATGAAATTAAAAGACGCTTAACCGTTGAAGGAAAGTTATGACCAACCTAGATAGCATATTGAAAAGCAGAGATATTACTTTGCCAACTAAGGTCCGTCTAGTCAAGGCTATGGTTTTTCCAGTGGTCATGTATGGCTGTGACAGTTGGACTGTGAAGAAAGCTGAGCACCAAAGAATTGATGCCTTTGAACTGTGGTGTTGGAGAAGACTCTTAAGAGTCCCTTGGACTGCAAGGAGATCCACCCAGTCCATTCTAAAGGAGATCAGTCCTGGGTGTTCTTTGGAAGGACTGATGCTAAAGCTGAAACGCCAATACTTTGGCCACCTCATGCGAAGAGTTGACTCATTGGAAAAGAATCTGATGCTGGGAGGGATTGGGGGCAGGAGGAGAAGGGGACAACAGAGGATGAGATGGCTAGATGGCATCACCGACTCGATGGACATGAGTTTGAATGAACTCCAGGAGTTGGTGATGGACAGGGAGGCCTGGCGTGCTGCGATTCATGGGGTCGCAAAGAGTCGGACACGACTGAGTGACTGAACTGAACTGAATGACCCTGTGAGGCAGTATTTTAAGTAACCCAATTATATCCATAATGAGTCTGGGGCACAGAGAAATAAATGACTTCCAAGGTTATATAGTTATGCAGTAGTAGTGGTATCATCTGAACCCAGACAGAAAGTTTCCAGACACTTATTTACAAGTTCACTGAAAACGGATATAGAAAAACAAAAGACACAAATTCAAAATTTTCATTATAGCAATTAATTTCAAGATTTCCCCTCAAGATGCCAAATTTTGTCACCTAAATTTTTTCTCTTAACATCCTTCTGGTGATGCTGCTGTTGCTGCTGCTGCTGCTAAGTCGCTTCTGGTGATGATTAGTAATCAAATGGCAAAATGAAATAATTAAAAAAAAATTCTTCCCCTCTCCCTTTCTTCTTTACTCCTTACCATATTTATTTACTGAGTCCTAATATTTACTAGGAGTTGATGACATGGTGGAATATGAGCATAAATAAATTATGTCCACAAATAATGCACAACCTATGGGGGAAAGAAACACAAGTATCAATTGTAGGTAAATGTATTAGATTTGAAATATAAAGAAAATTGTTCTTTGCAGGAGCCCTAAGGAAGCATGGTTAATTCTGCCTGGTCTTCCAGGAAACAGAGAAGGAGAAGAAACAAGGATGTGGGAAAAGTTCATAAGTAGATACGGATTAAGTCACTATCATTTTAAGTCCTTTCAATTCAGTAGGTGTTTACACAGAATCTGCTATGAATCTAGCATTATTGCTGTTGTTCAGTCACTCAGTCATGTCTGACTTTTTGCAGCCCCATGGACTGCAGCATTCCAGACTTCCCTGTCCTTCATCATCTCACAAAGCTTGCTCAAACTCATGTCCATTGAGTCAGTGATGCCATCCAACCATCTCATCCTCTGTCATCCCCTTCTCCTCCTGCCTTCAATCTTTCCAAGTATCAGAGTCTTATCCAATTAGTTGACACTTCGCATCAGGTGGCCACAGTATTGGAGCTTCAGCTTCAGCATCAGTCTTTTCAGTGAATATGCACAACTGATTTCCTTGAGGATTGACTGGTTTGATCTCCTTGCAGTCCAAGGGACTCTCAAGAGTCTTCTCCTACACCACAGTTCAGAGACATCAGTTCTTCGACATTCAGCCTTCTTTATGGTCCAGCTCTCACATCCATACATGACTACTGGAAAACCATAGATTTTACTATACTGATCTTTGTCAGCAAAGTAATGTCTCTGCTTTTTAATATGCTGTCTAGGTTGGTGATAGCTTTTCTTCCAACAAGCAAGTGTCTTTTAATTCCATGGCTGCAGTCACCATCTGTGGTGATTTTGGAGCCCAAGAAAATAAGTCTGACACTGTTTCCATTGTTTGCCCATCTATTTGTCATGAAGTGAGGACAAGATGCCATTATCTTCATTTTTTGAATGTTGAGTTTTAAGCCAGCTTTTCCACTTTCCTTTTTCACCTTCATCAAGAAGATCTGTAGTTCCTCTTCAGTTCCTGCCATAGGATGGTGTCACCTGCATAACTGAGGTTATCGATATTTCTCCTGGTAATCTTGATTCCAGGTTGTACTTCATCCAGCCCAGCATTTTGCATGATGTACTCTGCATAGAAGTTAAATAAGCAGTGTTACGTACTCCTTTCCCAATTTGGAACCAGATTATTGTTCCACATCCGGTTCTAATTGTTGCTTCTTGACCTGCATACAGGCTTCACAGGAGGCAGGTAAGGTGGTCTGGTATTCCCATCTCTTGAAGAATTTTCCACAGTTTGTTGTTATCCACACAGTCAAAGGCTTTAGCATAGTTAATGTGTAGCACAACTAGATATTCTTCTGGAAATCTCTTGGTTTTTCTATGATCCAACGGATGCTGGCAATTTGATTTCTGGTTCTCCTGCCTTTTCTAAAACCAACTTGAACATCTGAAAGTTCTCGGTTTATGTACTACTGAAGCCTAGCTTGGAGAATTTTGAACATTACTTTGCTAGCATGTGAAATGAATGCAATTGTACAGTAGTTTGAACATTCTTTAGCATTGCCTTTCTTTGGGATTGGAATAAAAACCAACTTTTCCAGTCCTGTAGCCCTGCTGAGTTTTCCAAATTTGCTGGCATATTGAGTGTAGTACTTTAACAGCATCATCTTTTAGGATTTGAAATAGCTCAACTGGAATTCCACCACTTCCACTAGCTTTATTCTAATGATGCTTCCTAAGGCCCACTTGACTTCACACTCCAGAATGTCTGGCTCTAGGTGAATGATCACACCATTGTGATTATCTGGGCCATGAAGATCTTTTTTGTACAGTTCTTCTGTGTTTTCTTGCCACCTTGTCTTAATATCTTCTGCTTCTGTTAGGTCCATACGATTTCTGTCCTTTGTTGTGTCCATCTTTGCATGAAATGTTCCCTTGGTATCTCTAATTTTCTTGAAGAGACCTCTAGTCTTTCCCATTCTCTTGTTTTTCTCTGTTTCTTTGTATTGTTCCCTTAGGGAGGCTTTCTTATCTCTCCTTGCTATTCTTTGGAACTCTGCATTCAGATGCTTATATTTTTCCTTTTTACCTTTTGCCTTTTGCTTCTCTTCTTTTCTCAGCTATTTATAAGACCTCCTTAGTCAACCATTTTGCTTTTTCATGTTTTTTTCCCTTGGGATGGTTTTGATCATGACCTCTTGTATAATGTTACAAACCTCCATCCATAGTTCTTCAGGCACTCTTTCTGTCAGATCTAACCCCTTGAATCTATTTGTCACTTTCACTAGGATTTGATTTAGGTCATACCTGAATGGCCTAGTGGTTTTTCCTACTTTCTTCAATTTAAGTCTGAATTTGGCAATAAGGAGTTCATGATCTGACCCACAGTCAGCTCCTGGTCTTGTTTTTGCTGACTGTATCGAGCTTCTCCATCTTCGGCTGCAAAGAATATAATCAATCTGACTTTGGTATTGACCATCTGGTGATGTCCATGTGTAGAGTCATCTCTTCTGTTGTTGGAAGAGGGTGTTTTCTATGACCAGTGTGTTCTCTTGGCAAAACCCTGGTAGCCTTTGCCCTGCTTCATTTTTTACTCCAAGGCCAAACTTGCCTGTTACTCCAGGTATCTCTTGACTTCCTACTTTTGCATTCCAGTCCCCTATGATGTAAAGAACATTATTTTTTGGTGTTAGTTGTGGAAAGTCTTGTAGACATTATATTAGGGGTGAAAAAAATATGTAGGATAATATGACAAGGTCTTTACCTCAAGAAGTGTACAATCGTATTGAGGGGATAAAAATTGCAAAGTCGCCCTTCAGTATCTGCAGGAATTGGTTCTAGGACTCCCCTTAAACAGCAAAATCCACAGATGCCCAAGTCCCTTATGTAAAACAGCATAGTACCATCTGCACTTTGTATCTATAATTTTTGATCCGCAGTTGGCTGAATTCAGGGATGCGGAATTCGCCGATAGGAAAGACATACTATATACACAAAATTATCAGAAGTCTGTGATAAAGTGCCAAATACATCATGTAAATAAGAAATGCAATAGAAGATAAGAGAAGGGGGCTAGGAGTATGGAATTAGGCAGTCACAAAGAATTCCATGGAAATAGGACCATACTGTATGTGTTCTTTGTCCAAACCTTGTTATGAAAAGTGAAAGTGTTAATCACTAAGTCATGTCTGTCTCTTTTCAACCCCATGGACTGTAGCCCATCAGGCTTCTCTGTCCATGGTATTTCCCAGGCAAGAATACTGGCGTGGGTTGCCATTCCCTTCTCTAGGGGATCTTCCTGACTCAGGGATAGAATCTGGGTCTTCTGCATTGCAGGAGAATTCTTTACCACCTGAGATACCAGGGAAGTCCCAACTGAAAAAAAAAAAAAAAAAGGAGAAGTTGTAGTTTAGGGAAAATAATTTACCTATCTTTATTTCCCTAAACTATAACTTCTCCTTTTCATTTTGTTACATTTATTTTTATAAGCTTATTTAACACTTTTTTAAAAATTTTTTAAAAATTAATCAATCAATTTTAATTGGAGGATAATTACTTTACAATATTGTGGTGGTTTTTGCCATACATCGACATGAATCAGCCATAGGTGTACAGGTGTCCCCCCATCCTGAACCCTCCCAACCTCCCTCCCCACCCCATCCCTCTAGGTTGTCCCAGAGCATCGGCTTTGAGTGTCTTGCTTCATGAATTGAACTTGTACTGGTCGTCTATTTTACATATGGTAATATACTTGTTTCAGTGCTATTCTCTCAAATCCTCCCATCCTCACCTTCTCCCACAGAGTCCAAAAGTTTATTCTTTACATCTGTGTCTCTTTTGCTGCCTTGCACATAGGATCATCATTGCCATCTTTCTAAATTCCATATATAACTGTCAATATACAGTACTGGTGTTTCTCTTTCTGACTTACTTCACTGTGTATAATAGACTCCAGTTTCACCCACCTCATTAGAACTGGCTCAAATGCATTCCTTTATATAACTGAGTAATATTCCACTGTGTATATGTTCCACAAACTTCCTTATCCATTCATCTGCCAATGGACATCTAGGTTGCTTCCATGTCCTAGCTATTGTAAACAGTGCTGCAATAAACATCAGGGTACATGTGTCTATTTCAATTCTGGTTTCCTCAGTTTGTATGCCCAACAGTGGGATTGCTGGGTTGTATGGCAGTTCTATTCCAAGATTTTTAAGGAATATCCACACTGTTCTCCATAGTGGTTGTACCAGTTTGTATTACCACCAAAGAATAAGAAAGGAAAAGAAAAAGAGAGAGGGAGGAAAAAAGAAAAACAAAAGTATCTCCATTAGCTTTTGACTCTTATGATGCTCTGAGCCATGTAGTCCAAGAGCATATTATTATGTAAATACTAGCGTAAATCAAAGTGGATAAGATCCTAATCTTAAGAGCTTAACTTCATGGGTTCAGCTCTCAACTCTGCCACTTACAGGTGTGTGATCTTGGACAAGTTATTTTGTCTTGAAAAAGTCTTGAAGAGAGAAACTGGAAATGTTTTCTATATTTAAATTTTGAAAGTTTTGTGTATTTTGATTATCTGTGCCCTTTATTTCATAAACCACGTATTGAGGCTTAGTTTCTTTATATATAAAATGGAAATAGTAATAGTACTTTCCTCAACAGGTATATTGGGAAGATAACTGAATTAATTACATTAATGAGCTTAGAGCAGCCTCTACACAAA
The DNA here is from genome assembly GCA_006410635.1 of Cephalophus harveyi. NCBI lineage: Eukaryota > Metazoa > Chordata > Mammalia > Artiodactyla > Bovidae > Cephalophus > Cephalophus harveyi. The sequence continues at coordinate 67,743 of SJYT01075217.1, forward strand.
GGTAGTATTCAGTAGTCAATCAACAATTATTTCCTGAACATTTACTATATTCTAAGAATTGAGTTACATTTTGGGAATATGTAAATAAACAATTTACAGTCCTGTACTCAAGGATTTCACAATCTTAGTAGGAACATGAAAGATAGAATTAATATCCTTTTTTTAGTATTTGAATTGTTTAGCTGAGTTTGCACATTTTTCATAGCAAGTACACGATTCTTAGATAATTTATTCATATGTATAACACATATAGACATATATACATAAATAAATGTTATATAATATATTAATATGAGTGCATGTGTGTTAAGTTGCTTCAGTCGTGTCCGATTCTTTGCGACCTAATGGACTATAGCCCACCAGGCTCCTCTGTTCATGGGGTTTTCCAGGCAAGAATACTGGAGTAGATTGCCATGCTTTCCTCCAGGGGATCTCCCCAACCCAGGGATTGAATTAGCATCTCTTACATGTCCTGCATTGGCAGGAGGGTTTTCTACCACTAGCATCACCTGGGAAGTCCCAATATATTAATATATACATGTATAAAAATTAAATAGATTATGTATATATGCAAATATTTGTGTAGCTGGATATACACATGAATATACACACACATAAGTGGGTGTAAAAGAAAGATAAATAAAAATGCTTAAACCTTTATTAAATATGTCATAAACAGATAATTTTTAATAGAGCTTGAAATTTGCTAAATTAGAGCATGCACAAGCATATCTTCATATTTTCCTTTTACTGATGTGGCATAAAATGCATTACCTTTTTACCAGCCAAAATTGAGCTTATGCTCAATGAAAACTTCTGGATTTTGTATAAGAAGTATTGCTTATTCAAGTCTTTTCCTTCCAGTACTGTGCAGTCAAAAATTTTATATACATATATATATTTGTATCACACTTTATCTGCTTTAAGCCTATAATTTCAACTCATTAGGAATGCTTTAAATCTCAGTGCCACCCCTGCCCTAATTCTCCCTTCCAAGTTTGTATTATCTGTAGATTTGACGAGTATGCCTTCTACATCATCAGTAGGTTTGTGGAACAGAACAGTCATGGACAGAATCTCACAGCACTATGAAATACTTCCTTCCATATTAATACCTAGTTAATCATCTTTTTGATATACAGCCAACTGTAAATTTTAGCTACTATGTTATCATCATTCAGTTCATGTTTTTCAGTTTGCTCACCAGAATATTTTATTGAGGTGTCATGTTAGGTAATAAGAAACTATGGTGTCTTGATAAAACCAAGATATATTCCTGTATAATACTCCCTGGTCCACTAGTCCAATAACCCTATTAAAGAAGGAAAATAAATCTTTTCTATGATTCATTCTGACTCTTGACAAATATTACCTTTTTTGCTAGTATTAACCTGCCTAGTGATTATCCCACCTCTCTAATTCCCCATCCCATCCCCTATCCAGCTCCTAAATTGTTAGCACCTCCAGGTCAGGAATACAGAACTCTTTGTCCATAGGGCCTAGCATAATTCCTGACATATAGCAGACAATCAATAAATAGTTGTTGAATGAATGAATGAAATCATCTATTCTATTTGGTTTAGGTTCAAGTTTCATCTAGGACATTCCTTTGCTAAATTGCAGTAACTATTCCAGGCCAAGTATGTGATCACCTTTCGGGAAACATTAAGTTACAGGCTGTTATTATTTATAATAATAATTTCAGCCATTAACTTAAGAATGATAGTGTAGTGTTCATGGATAACAAATAGAAAACAAAGCTTATTTTCTGTTTCGCTTCTGCCATTTCAAGGAAAATTATCTCCATCATGAAAAAGAATAAAATGCGTGAGTTAAATACAGAGTTTCTGAGAAATCATAATGTCTGGTCCCAATCAGTTCAAGTTCATCAGTGGATTAAAGACAGGGAACTTTGAAACATTGCAAGTAAAACTGTACCAGTGAGCTCTAAAGAGAAGTAGAGGAATCTTAAAAGACACAATGAGTAAAGGGATCTAGCATTATAGTTGTATAAAGAGAAAAGAAAGTAGATTGGCATTTTATTTATATCTAATTTATTCTTTCTTTGTCCAAATTTGAAATCAAGGTTATTTAATCTCATAAAATGACGAGAAATTTTCTCTTTTTTTCTATTGTCTTGAAGATTTTGTATAAGACTGAAATGATCTGTTCATTAGAGTTCTGTAAAACTCATAAAATTATCTGGTAAGATGTTCCTAATCTAGGGAAGTTATTGATTACTGATAAGTTCTATAAGTTAAGGTCTATTTAGGTTTTCAATTTTTACTCGAGACATATGATCATTTTGTACATGTTTATATTTTATAGGCAAAATGTAAACATATCATTCTGTCACTAAATCAGCTATTAATATATTGTATTATAACCGCTTTTTATTTCTAAGATTTTGTTTATCTTTTTTCACGATGTTTCAACATGTGCATGTTTATCAGTTTTCGGTTATATTGATCTAAATTACTATATTTTTTTTCTATTTCCTAGTCTCTTTCTTTAAATTAGCTCTGCTGTTTGTTTTCTAATGTTTTACCTTAAGCTCTTCCATTCTCACTTTTTTTAGTGAAAGTATTTAAAGCTATAAGAATCTCTATGCCCATCATTTTAGCTGTACCCAACATTATTTATATTATTTTTACTATTATCCATCTCTAAGTATTTTCTGTTTGGGGGGTAAGATTAGTTTTTACTTTAATTACACTGCTGATGCTGCTGCTGCTACTAAGTCACTTCAGTCATGTCTGACTCTGTGCGGTCCCATAGAAGGCAGCCCGCCAGCCCTCCGCCGTCCCTGGGATTCTCCAGGCAAGAACACTGGAGTGGGTTGCCATTTCCTTCTCCAATGCATGAAAGTGAAAAGTGAAAGTGAAATCACTGAGTCATGTCCAATTTCAGTGACCCCATGGACTGCACCCACCAGGCTCCTCCATCCATGGGATTTTCCAGGCAAGAGTACTGGAGTGGGGTGCCATTAATTATACCATCAGTTCAGTTCAGTTCAGTTCAGTCGCTCAGTCGTGTCCGACTCTTTGCGACCCCATGAATCGCAGCATGCCAGGCCTCCCTGTTCATCACCATCTCTCGGAGTTCACTCAGACTCACATCCATCGAGTCAGTGATGCCATCCAGCCATCTCATCCTCGGTCGTCCCCTTCTCCTCCTGCCCCCAATCCCTCCCAGCATCAGAGTCTTTTCCAATGAGTCAACTCTTCGCATGAGGTGGTCAAAGTACTGGAGTTTCAGCTTTAGCATCATTCCTTCCAAAGAAATCCCAGGGCTGATCTCCTTCAGAATTACACTGTAGGCACATAATTTGTATAATACTGATCCTTTGATAGTTGAGGGTGTTTGGGGGAGTTTTTTGTCTAAAGTACAGCTAATATATGTAGATGCCCCATGTTTGCTTTAAAAAGTTGATCTTTATGTGCAGATTCCATACTTTTGAATTCACCTACTCACTAAAATGTATTTGAACAGCCAAGATCAATATCTGTGGTGGTTTTGTAGTCATTTGTGGACATGCACAGAGCAATGAAAACTTTGAAATGTACAATGTGTACCTTCCTCCCCCTCCCCGCCTCCACCAAGTGAGGTCAGACTAAGTGACACTCTGCTTTCTTGTTTCAGCTCCCATCCTCTAAACAATTGACCTTTCACTGTATACTTAGTGTCACTTTTTTACATTTTAGAACTTTTTGGTGGTGATTTTTCTAACTAAAATAAGTCTACAAGCATAGTGCTAAAATGCTTTCTGCTGTTCTTAAGGACAAGGAAGCTGTGATGTGCCTTATGGAGAAAACATGTGTGTTAGATTAAGTTTTGTTCATATGTGAGTTATAGTGCTTTTGGCATAAAGTTCAGTGTTAATGAATCAACAGTTTAAATAAGGTGTCTTTAAACAGAAATACACATAAAACAAGGTTATATATTACTGATCAGCAGATGAAAATGTCATGATCAGAGTTTCTTGGAACTTTATATTTCTCTTAGGACCAGTGTGTTGCTGGGATGACACAGAATACAACTCCCATGAATAATAAGAATCAACCATATACACATGATAATTGTTGGATAAATATTTCTAAACATACATATTAAATTTTCTAAAAGGAAGACATGGCCATAATGTCAAAAACATGGTGAATCTAAAAAGAGCAAGTTATTTTTACAAAATTTCTTATCAATTTAGGAACAAGATTAAGGAGGCCCATAGGTAACCTTTCAATAACCCTATTCAAAAGGGATTGATTGATACATCTACATCTCACTGAGAGGGAGATTTCTAGTGGCTGGCTCTAGAGCTTTGCCCTTAACCCTGCCCCTTTATTTTTATCATGATATGGATAAGAAGAGTCAGAGGATAAGCTCTCATAGCAATTTTTCTACTCCTACTAGTTTCCTAGAGGTTTCTTCTTCTTGGCCTACATGTTGAAACTATTGACTTTTCTCCTTGATACACTTCTTCATTCTAGACTGTCTCTAGAGTGAAATGCAGTTTTGCCTGTTCTCTTCTATTCCTAAGGACCAGTACGCAGCTCTTCTTGTTTTAAGAGATTGAGGTATTATCAATACAAGGAAATAGTCATAAGATGAACCTGAGAACACTACCATGCTTTCCCAAAGAGCTAATCATTATGGCCCTTAGTTTGTTTCTAGTTAATTTTGATTTAATAAGCATGCTTCTGAACATCTAGTATAAGCGGGCAGTGTGCAAAGTGCCTCTAGGCACATGAGGAGAATAAAACGGTCACCCTGCCTTCAAGTCAACCGATGGTTCTTCCTTCATCATAGCCTGGGATGCCTGCAGGGAGGTCAGCAATCCTGGAGGCACCCCTTCCACAGCCAGTTTATGAGTGCTGGCTCTTCCGAGGTCCTCAGGCTTGGATGATTCTTGCTGCAAAGGATCTCAGTTTAGTGAGGCCGCATTTTGGGGCATTCCTTCAGTGCTACTTCCCAATGTATAGGTGACCAAAATACACACACTCACCACCACCACCACCACCACCACCATCAACAACGACAATCTGTAGATGACTTCAAATTGGAAGAGAAAGCAAATATACAAAGTGAAAAAGTTAGAATCCAGTTCCCAAATACAAATATAACAAAGCAGTGTAGCCAGATGTCCACAGGCAAGGGTAAAAGTGGTTATTATTTGCTTTTGTCACCATTATACTAGTTTTGGGTTTGTTGGTTTTTAGAAATAATTCATTACTTGAAAACTGTACCAGGGACTAGGGGAGGAAGGAATGGTAATTATTGCTTAAAGGATATAGTTTGTCAGTTTTGAAGTTGGAAAGAGTACTGGAGATCAGTAATGGTAATAGCTGCACAATGATATGAATGCACTTAATACCACTGAACTACACACTAAAAATAGTTAAGATGGTAAATTTTATGTTACATGTATTCCCCTACAATTTTTTAAGTGAAAAATGAAGAAAACAGTGCCTATATTAAAGATAAGGCAAATATATGATTTTGAAATTTCATTTCTAGTGGGCCATCTACTTTGATGATGGTTACCAAGACTACTACTAACAACATGCATCTGATGGTGGCTAATATAGAGTCCTACTTTTCAGACTGAAAACCAACAACCTATAAGGGAGGGTAAATTTAAATTAGCAGCCTTAGGGGTTTCATTCTAAAAGAGATGGGAATACCAGACCACCTGACCTGCCTCTTGAGAAATCTGTATGCAGGGTCAGGAAGCAACAGTTAGAAGTGGACATGGAACAACAGACTGGTTCCAAATAGGAAAAGGAGTACATCAAGGCTGTATATTGTCACCCTGCTTATTTAACTTCTATGCAGAGTACATCATGAGAAATGCTGGGCTGGAGGAAGCACAAGCTGGAATCAAGATTGCCGGGAGAAATATCAATAACATCAGATATGCAGATGAAACCACCCTTATGGCAGAAAGTGAAGAACTAAAGAGACTCTTGATGAAAGTGAAAGAGGAGAGCAAAAAAGTTGGCTTAAAGCTCAACATTCAGAAAATGAAGATCATGGCATCTGGTCCCATCACTTCATAGCAGATAGATGGGGAAACAGTGGAAACAGTGACAGACATTATTTTGGGGGGCTCCAAAATCACTGCAGATGGTGACTGCAGCCATGAAATTAAATGACACTTACACCTCAAAAGGAAAGTTATGACCAACCTAGACAGCATATTAAAAAGCAGAGACATTACTTTGCCAACAAAGGTCCATCTAGTTAAGGCTATGGTTTTTCCTGTGGTCATGTATGGATGTGAGACTTGGACTATAAAGAAGGCTGAGCACCGAAGAATTGATGCTTTTGAACTGTGGTGTTGGAGAAGACTCTTGAGAGTCCCTTGGACTGCAAGGAGATCCAACCAGTCCACCCTAAGTGAGATCAGTCCTGAGTGCTCATTGGAAGGACTGATGTTGAAGCTGAAACTCCAGTACTTTGGCCACCTCATGCGAATAGCTGACTCACTGGAAAGACCCTGATGCTGTGAAAGATTGAAGGCAGGAGGAGAAGGGGATGACAGAGGATGAGATGGTTGGATGGCATCGCTGACTCGATGGACATAAGTGTGAGTAAACTCTGGGAGTTGCTGATGGACAGGGGGGCCTGGCATTATGCAGTCCATGGAGTCACAAAGAGTTGGACACAATTGAGTGACTGAACTGAACTGAACTGAGGGGTTTCATAAATTCCATGAAAACTTAGTCCACTGTGCTTAAACCATACATGTGCTGTGTGTGCTTAGTCACTCAGTCATGTCTGACTCTTTGCCACCCTTTGGACTGTTAATGTAGCTGCTAAAACCATGAACTTTGGATAAGTCAGGCTGGCTTACTTTCCCACCTAGACTCTTACCTGTCCCTAGCAGAGCAGCTTTGCTGTGTTGTACTTAGTCGCTCAGTCATGTCTGACTCTTTGCAAACCCGTGGACGCCTGGCTCCTATAGGTCTCCTGTCTCCTCTGTCCATGGGGATTCTCCAGGCAAGAATACTGGAGTGGGTTGCTCTGCCCTCCTCCAGGGCATCTTCCCAACCCAGGGATCAAATCCAGGTCTCCCACATTGCAGGCAGATTCTTCACTGTCTGAGACCACTAGGGAAGCCCAAGAATTCTGGAGTGGGTAGCCTCTCTTCTCCAGGGGATTTTCCTGACTCAGGAACTGAACCAGGGTCTCCTGCAATGCAGGTGGATTCTTTACCAGCTGCGTTACTAACTAAGCCCAGCTGAGTGGCTTTGGGGGCAGTTATTCTAGTTCTTGGAGTTTTGGAAAGTTACAGTCATTTAATATCTACTTCTTGGGATTAGTTGAGAGAGTGTATATGAAGTGCCTGGCCCATAGTAATCTCCATGGATAATGTTATTATTTGCACATGCTGTTCTTTTTATCCAGAAAGTTTCCACACTCCTGCCTACTTTCGGAGAAGGCAATGGCATCCCACTCCAGTACTCTTGCCTGGAAACTCCCATGGATGGAGGAGCCTGGTACGCTACAGTCCATGGGGTCGCTGAGTCAGACACGATTGAGCGACTTCACTTTCACTTTTCACTTTCATGCATTGGAGAAGGAAATGACAACCCACTCCAGTGTTCTTGCCTGGAGAATCCCAGGGATGGCGGAGCCCAATGGGCTGCCATCTGTGGGGTCGCACAGAGTTGGACACGACTGAAGCGACTTAGCAGCAGCAGCAGCCTACTTTACTCTGGCTTAGAAAGCTACATCCGGAGAACCTTACTGACCCAGACATCCCATACTCCAATTTCTAGTGAAGCCTGGGCATGCAGACTTCCATAATTGTTCCTACCACATGCATTTTAATTATGTATATATCTCTCACACTGGGTCATAAACTCCTTCAAAATAGAAACTGTCTTGTATTTTAATATCCCAAGCATTTAATAGTGCTTGTCACATAATCATAAAGAACAATATGATACAGCCACTAAAAGACCTAATATAATCTTCAGGATTATTTATAGAAAAAAGTGGCTCTGTGTCTTTGAAAATTTTTATGCCTAAACTCTTAGGCCTTTGGGATGGGATCCTGCAGAATATTATCTTCATGGTTGGGTTACATTCATGGTTGCCAAGCATGCAGAATACATCATGAGAAACGCTGGACTGGAAGAAACACAAGCTGGAATCAAGATTGTGGGAGAGATATCAATAACCTCACATATGCAGATGACACCACCCTTATGGCAGAAAGTGAAGAGGAACTAAAAAGCCTCTTGATGAAAGTGAAAGAGGAGAGAGAAAAAGTTGACTTAAAGCTCAACATTCAGAAAACGAAGATCATGGCATCTGGTCCCATCACTTCATGGGAAATAGATGGGGAAACAGTGGAAACAGTGTCAGACTTTATTTT
>SJYT01075217.1:76473-87444 GCA_006410635.1 Cephalophus harveyi
GAAGAATTGATGCTTTTGAACTGTGGTGTTGGAGAAGACTCTTGAGAGTCCCTTGGACTGCAAGGAGATCCAACCAGTCCATTCTGAAGGAGATCAGCCCTGGGATTTCTTTGGAAGGACTGATGCTAAAGCTGAAACTCCAGTACTTTGGCCACCTCATGCGAAGAGTTGACTCATTGGAAAAGACTCTGATGCTGGGAGGGATTGAGGGCAGGAGGAGAAGGGGATGACCGAGGATGAGATGGCTGGATGGTATCACGGACTCAGTGGACGTGAGTCTGAGTGAACTCCGGGAGATGGTGATGAACAGGGAGGCCTGGCGTGCTGCGACTCATGGGGTTGCAAAGAGTCGGACACGACTGAGTGACTGAACTGAACTGAACTGAAGTATGTGAGGGTGCATCAGGCAAGGTAGGGCATAAATTTTCCTTTCTTTCTGGAGATTACATTTCTAGATTACTACTATTGTCTACTACTACTACTACTATCTTGAGACTACATTATTATGTTCTTTTGCGTTATTTTCTTTTAAAAAGGGAAAAGAGGTTGATAGTAGATGAATATTGTGGGGATTACTTGTTCAATTTACTACTTTTAATTAGCAAAATAAAATAATTGCCAACTTTTTCTGTTTCCACCTCTCAAACATTTTTAGAAATTTTATTAATCAGTGAGACCAACAGCCCAGAAACAGATGAAAATTGAGGTATTTCAACCCTAATATTCTGATTGTGATATAGAAATTGCATCCTATAGATAAAGTATCTAACCACACATATAGGCCCATTTTAGAAAACTGAGAAACAACTCCCCAAACTCATATCACCAACTTCTAGTAATCTTAGGTTAGCCCTTAGATAAAGATTTCAGGCCTGTGATAGATTTTTTGGAAACTCACTCATGACGTTAAACCCAAGCCCACTCCTTACCACAAGATTTCATTTCAATCATGACCTAGGGGTGGGAGTATATGGGGGCCTGAGATAACAGGCACACTGATAAAGTAAATGCTCCAGCTGACTGCAATAAGCCACAGCTGTTTAGTTAATTTTGTTTTCCAAAAGTAAAATTTAGGTAGGGCCAACCAAAGCCAATCAGCCCTTCCCTGGAAGTACTGCTACCACAGACAGACTGACTTCTTTTCCTAAAACATAATTAAGTCATCATGTGCTTTTCCAGTAATTTTCTTTTGNACAGCTGTTTAGTTAATTTTGTTTTCCAAAAGTAAAATTTAGGTAGGGCCAACCAAAGCCAATCAGCCCTTCCCTGGAAGTACTGCTACCACAGACAGACTGACTTCTTTTCCTAAAACATAATTAAGTCATCATGTGCTTTTCCAGTAATTTCCTTTTGCATCACTTCTAACAAGCAAGATACATTTTTTTTTAATTGGCTAAATAATCAAACATTCCTTTCATCTTCTTGTTGTTTTAGAACTGTCAAAAGTCAGTGTTCATGACATTTCAGTCCATTACATGGGAGTGATGATCCACACACTGAAATTGGCTGGTGTTAAATAGCCAGATATGAATGGAAACTTCTGCCAAAAGATTAAGTAACCAACCTATGGGTAAGTGGTGCAAACAGGGCATGATGGAATTTGCTTTAGAGATACGAAACCAGACTAGTGTTAAGCGTTTGAAACTTTCTAGTACCTTTAAATAATCTGGATGACAAAACTCTTGCCTACAGATTCGGACTTTGTAGGATTAGAAGAGGGCTATTTATCATCAGCTGTGGTACAGTTTGCCCCTGTGCTTTTCCCTAAACAGTCACACAATCCCCAACATGGGAAAAACTAGAAAGCATTCCAGGACTGTTTTGCCTATAAAACAAATTTATAACATTTATCTTGACAAGAGTGGCTGAAGACAGTCCTAATACTTATTAAGAGTTATTTACAAGTGTCAGAACAAGTGGTTAAATATATCACTTATCGTGAAATCTATCCTGTTATATTTCCCTAGGAAATACAACTTTCTATTCCTCCAGGCATCTATTTTCAAATATTCTCTTTTCTATCTTCAAGTCTCTAATTTCTCCTCCTCTTCCTCTGTATACCTAAGGATTCACCTCATAGAAAACTTTAGGATGTTTTTCTAAAAAAATTAAGGATTTTCATAGAAAAATATAAATCCAGTAGAAAAAGAACCACCTCATTACCTAATGATCCTTCTGGCAATCTCCTTACACCTTCATCCTTTGCCCTTCTAGATAAATTTCCCCCTTTCTAATGGATCACTGTCACTGACAGACAAACATGTCTTAATTAACGTGTCCTATTTTTTAAAAAAAGAAAAGTAAACTGGACTCCCTTGATCCCGCATTACTCTAGCTCCACTGTTTGTCAGCTATGTTTTTAGCAGCAAAACCACTCAAAAGAGTTATCTATGCTCTTGACTCTCATTCACTTCTCAGCTTCCTCTAACTGTCCTTTTGTTCTAGCTAGTCATCAGTGACCTGACCTAGTCAGCATCCCAATTCTCCATTTTCATCTTTTGTGGAATCTCAGTAGCATATAATGTGGTTATAAAGTTTATTTTTCTAAGTATCTTTCATACCGCAATCACTTGATTTTCCTTTTCATAATATCCTTTTCTTCTACCAAATTTTAAGCTTTGAGGATGTTTGCAGCTGTGTCCTCCACTTTCTAATCTTATCTGTCTACATGCTCTACGTGATCCTATCCATCCAGTTCAATATGTTTTAAGATAAAGATTTTCAAGGTTTTCGCTCTAATCAGAGGATTCTTAAACTTTGGTGCCATGAACACCTTTGGGAGTTTGATAAAACCTAGGGACCTCTTCATAGGATATTGCTTTTAAATGTATGAAGTAAAATAGATTATTATAAAAGAAATACACTGTGCTGAAACACAATTATCAAATATAAGAAAAGAGGTTTATGATATTATATAAAAGTTACTACTTTTTAAACTCAGAGTAATATGATATAGCAGACAGTCCAATAATCACCCTATGGAATACCAAAGCAGTAGTAACTATAAACTGTATTCAAGGTATCTGTATCAATTGTAATGAAACATGAAAACATCTCATTTTTACCAGTGAATATATCAAAAGCATTGATAATATTACTGTGGTTTGTTTTCTACAATCATAATGGATGGAAATTTCAATAAAATCCAACTCCAGTATTACAGAAGACAATAAATCATAATAAAGTGGGATTTATTCTAGGAAAACAAGACTATAGTTCATTATTAGGAGAACCCATAACTATAATTTACTACAGTAAAGAGTAAAGGAGAAAATTATGTGATCATCTCAAAAGATTTTTTTAAGGATTTGACAAAAGTTTGATATCCATTTATGATAAAAAAAAACTTATCAAACTAAGAATAGAAGGAAAATTTCTCAATCTGATAAGGGTACAAATATCATACAAAATGGTGAAATACTGAATGGTTTCCTGACCAGAGTAGAGAAAAGATTATTTGCTGGCATCACTTTTATTCAATGTTATTTTGGAGATCCTAGCAAGTGAAATAGTGAATAAAAATAAATAGAATGCAGAAATAAATGTCAGAAATGAAGGAATATAGTTGTGTTAATTAACAAATGATTGATTTATATAGAAAATTTGAAGAAATCTACAAAATATCTACCAAAACTGATAAGTATGTTTAGTGAGGTCATAGTACACAAAGTAAAGACACACAAAAATTAATTGCATTTCTATATACTGAATGCAACAACTTTTTTAAAAATTTAAAGAATTATACCATTTAAATAGCACAAAATATGAAATATTTAAGGATAAATTTAACAAAGTATGTACAAGATTTATAGAATAAAAAATTAAAACGTTCTGAGAAAGTTAAATAAGACCTAAATAAAGGTAAAGAAACATCATGTTCATGAATTGAAAGAATTGAGATTATTAAAAGATTAATTCTAGTTTCCTTAATTGACTTATGGAGAAGGCAATGGCAACCAACTCCAGTACTCTTGCCTGGAAAATCCCATGGATGGAGGAGCCTTGTAGGTTGCAGTCCATGGGGTCGCTAAGAGTCGGACAAGACTGAGCAACTTCACTTTCACTTTTCACCTTCATGCATTGGAGAAGGAAATGGCAACTCACTCCATTGTTCTTGCCTGGAGAATCCTAGGGACAGGAGAGCCTGGTGGGCTGCCGTCTATGGGATCGCACAGTGTCAGACACGACTGAAATGACTTAGCAGCAGCAGCAGCCTTAATTGACTTATAGGTTTGAGGCCATTTGAATTAAAATTCAAGCAGGGCTTCCTTTAAATGTTTTATATTTTTAGAAAATGAGAAGCTAATATTAAAATTTTATGGAAATATAAAAGACTTAGAAGAGCCAAAACAGCTTTGAAAATGAAAAAAACTGGAAGGCTTCTCTATAGGATTTCAAAACTTACTTTAAAACAGAGTAATCAAGATAGTGTCGAACTGACATAAAGAGAGACAAATCGATAAATGTAACAAATTACAGAATCCAAAATTAAGTAAAATAATACATATATATACATATGTATATATGTATACACATTCATATATATATATGATCAAAGGATTTTTAACAAATTTATCAATGCAATTTAAATGTGGAAGGTCTTTAAGACAATTAGATAATCACATTGTTTTTTTAAACACATACCTGGAAGCTCTACTTCTCTGTCTAACACCATACCCAAATTAATTTGAGATAGATCAATTTACAAACTACAAAGCTTCTAAACAAAAACACAGGAGATTATCTTTGCAAATTTCATATAGATAGAGTTCTTAGACAAAATGCAAAAGCACTAACCACCACAAAATTCATGAAAATTTATCACTTTTGCTAGAGGGGCATGGGCAAGATGGCAGAATAGGAAGACCCTGAGCTCACCTTCTCCCATCAGTCCAGTTCAGTCACTCAGTCATGTCTGATTCTTTCTGACCCCATGAACTGCAGCACACCAGGCCTCCCTATCCATCACCAACTCCCTCCTGGAGTCCACCCAAACCCATGTCCATTGAGTCAGTGATGCCATTCAACCATCTCATCCTCTGTCGTCCCCTTCTCCTCCTGCACTCAATCTTTCCCAGCATCAGGGTCTTTTCCAATGAGTCAACTCTTCACATTAGGTCCACACAAAAATTCCAACTGTTCACAGAGCAACTACCTATGATAATGAAATGAAGACCTGCAGAAAAGATTTTACACAATTAAAGAAATGAAGAAGGAGCCATAGTGAAATGGATAGGAGGAGCAGAGATGCAGGATATCAAGACCCACACTCTCAAATAGCTAACCCACAAAAGGAAAAATAATTCACAACATTTGCAAAGTTTCTCCCCATGGAGCAAGGAGTCTGAGATTCACATTACCCTCCCCAGCTTAGAGGTCCTACACTGGAAATATAAGCCCCCATAAAGTCCAGTTCTAAAAGCCAGTGGATCCTATGTATGGGAGAGTCAGAGGACTGTAAGAAACAGAGCCTTTGCATTTAAAGGGTATATGCAAAATCTCATATTCCAAGCCCCAGTGCAGAGGTGATCATTTGAAAGGAACCAAGATCAGCCCTCTTGCAGACCTTGGAGAGTCTCTTGGAGAGGCAAGAGGCAAGTGGAACACCCCTTGGGGACAGATATACTGGTGGCAGCCAATTTGGGGACCTTGTTCTACCACAAGGACTCTAGTGTTATCAAGCACCATTTTGGAGTTCTTTCTCTAGACTATTAGCACCAGGAACTTACCCACCCACCAGTGAACAGGCACCAGTCCTGGGACACATCTAGGAAGGGAAGGCAGTCATAAAAGGACCCAGCCTTGCCCACTAGCAGGCTGGAACCAGTCATCAGAATGCCCAGGCTAAGCAGCCATCCCCACAGAGACTCAGCCCCACCTACCAACAGAGCAGCAGACAGTGCCTAGCAACTAACCAGACCAGGGGCCACCCAACCTACCAGTAGGCCCATAGTGACTATCTTCACAACAGCAAGGGCCCATGAAACCCAGATGGGACACCCTTAAAGCATATAGGTCTGGTGGCCACAAATGAGTGTGCTTTGGGGTTCTATAGAATATCTTCTACATAAGGCCACTTATCTAAGATTGGTAAATGTAACTGACCTACCTAATATATAGCTGTAAATACAGAAGATTAGACTAAATATGGAGAGAGAGGAGTATGTTTCAAATGAAGGAATAAGAAAAAAACCCAGAAGAACTATGTGAAATGGAGACAAGAAATCTATCTGATTAAGAGTTCAAGGAAATGATTAAAAAGATACTCAGTGAACTCATGAGAAGAAAGGATGAATACAGTGAGAAATTTAACATAGTTAGAAAATATAAAGAGGAACCTTTAAGAATTAAAGAGTATAATAACTAAAATTAAAATACACTATAAAGAATCAAGAATAGATTAGATAATACAGAAAAAAACATAGACAGCTGGAAGACAGAGTAGTGGAAATCACCTAAGCTGAAGAGAAAAAAGAATTTTTTAAAAGGATGATAATTTAAGATACAAGTATGAGAATTTAAGGTATCTTTGGGACACCATCAAGCATGTTAACATCCCCAGTATAAGGGTCCCAGAAGAAGAACATGGGTAGAAAGGAACAGAGAACTTATTTGAAAACAGAATGCTAAAAACTTCCCAACCTGGGAGGAGAAAGAGAATTCCAGGTGCAGGAAGCACAGAGAATCCCAAACAATGGGAAACCAAAGAAGTCCACATTGACACATTACAATTAAAATGTCAAAAAAATTTTAAAAATAAAAAGAGCATCTTAAAAGCATCAAGAGAAAAACAGCTAGGTAAAAACAGGGAACTCCTGTAAGAATATCAACTGACTTTCCTTCAGAAACTTGGCAGGCCAGAAGTGAAAGTGAAAGTGAAGTCGTTCAGTCGTGTCCGACTCTTTGCAACCCTGTGGACTGTAGCCCACCAGGCTCCCCGGTCCATGGGACTCTCCAGGCAAGAATACTGGAGTGGGTTGCCATTTCCTTCTCCAGGGGATCTTCTCGACCCAGGGATTGAACCAAATCTCCTGCATTGCAGGCAGACGCTTTAATCTCTGAGCCACCAGGGAAGTCCAGAAGGGGAAAACCTACAATCAAGAATGCTCTACTTAGCAATGCTATCATTCAAATTTAGGTTTCAAAAAAGTAGTAAACTCATCTATATCAACAATAAGTAGTTAAGGGATATACAAAACAAAAACATAAAATGTGATATCAGAAATATTAAATGTAGCAGAGCAAGTAAAAGTGCAAGTTTCTTGGCATGCATTTAAGAGATTGTTAACTTAAAAAATCATAGATTTGTAACTAGAAACAAAAAATGTATAATAGATACAAATCAAACAAAGAAGATCAAACATAACACTAAATATAGTCATCAAAGCACAAGGGAAGAGAACAAAGAAAGAAACAAAAAGGAACTATAAAACAGCCCCCCCAAAATTAACAAAATGGCAATAAATATATAAGTATTAATAATTGCTTTAACTTAAATGAACTAAATACTTCAACTCAAAGACATAGAGTGCTTAAATGGATTTTAAAATCAAGACTAATGTTTGTTGCCTGTGAAAGACTCACTTTAGAGCTAAAGACACACAGAGACTGAAAGTAAGGGGATAGAAAAAGATATTTCATGCAAATGGAAAAGACAAGAAATCTGGAGTAGTAACACTCATATTAGACAAAGTAGACTTTAAAACAAAGTGTACAACAAAAACAAAGTGTATTATATAATGATAAAGAGCTCAATAAAATAAAAGGACACTACATTCATTAACATATATGCACCCAATGCAGAAGCACTTAAATATATAAAGCAAATGTTAACAGACATAAAGGGAGAGATTGACAATAATAGAATAATAGTAGAAGATTTTAACATTCTATTTACATTATGGACAGACCATTCAGACAGAAAATCAATAAGGCAAAGTGGTCTTAAGTAACACAAGGGGATTTGGTAGGCATCTACAGGACGTTCCACCCAAAAATAGCAGAATGTACATTCCTTTCATGTGCACATGCAACATTCTCTGGGATATATCACATACTAGACCACAAAATAAGTCGCAATAAATTTTAAAAGACTGAAATCATATGAAGCATCTTTTCCAACCACCACTGTATGAGACTACTTCAAGGAAAAGAAAAAAGAAAAAAACTACAAAACACACAAACACACACACACACAAACATGTAGAGGCTAAGCTGTAAGCTACTAAACAAACAATGAATCACTGAAAAAAATCAGAGGAAATAAAAAAATATTTGGATGACCCTATCTGCAGGGAAGGGATAGAGACTCAGATGTGGAGAGAATGGACTTGTGGACACACCAGGGGAAGGAGAGGGTGGAATGAACTGAGAAAGTAGCATTAGCATATATGCACTACCATATGTAAAATAAATAGCTAGTGGGAAGCTGTCATATAACACAGGGAGCCCAGCCTGTTGGTCTGTGATGACCTAGATGGGTACGGTGGGGGATGGGATAGGGGGGTGGGAGGGAGACTCAAGAGGGAAAGGATATATATATTGTTATTAGTGACTTGTATTGTTGTACAGCAGAAATCAACACAACATTATAAAGCAATTACCCTTCAATTAAAAAAATCTTAAAAACATACTTGGAGACAAAGGACAATTAAATCACAGTCATTCAAAATCTATGGAATACAGCAAAAGTTGCTCTGGGAGGAATGATTGTAGTGATACCAGTCTGCCACAGAAAAATAAGAAACATCTCAAATAAATAGTCTAACTTTACAACCAATGGAAATAGAAAAAGAAGAAAAAGCAAAATTCAATGTTAGTAAAAGGAAAACATAATAAACACTGGAGCACAAATAAATGCTGCTGCTGCTGCCAAGTCGCTTCAGTCGTGTCCGACTCTGTGCGACTTCATAGACGGCAGCTCACCGGGCTCTCCCGTCCCTGGGATGCTCCAGGCAAGAACACTGGAGTGGGTTGCCATTTCCTTCTCCAATGCATGAAAGTGAAAAGTGAAAGTGAAGTCGCTCAATCGTGTCTGACTCAGCGACCCCATGGACTGTAGCGTACCAGGCTCCTCCATCCATGGGAGTTTCCAGGCAAGAGTACTGGAGTGGGATGCCATTGCCTGCTCCGACAAATAAATGAAATAGAAATTAAAAATAAACAATAGAAAAGATCAATGAAATTGGTTCTAGAGCTGGTTCTTTGAAAAGATAATCAGAATTGATAAACTTTTAGCCAGACTCATAAAAGACAGTGCCCAAATAAATAAAATCAGAGGAGATATTTGAACAAACACTATAGAAACACAAAAGATCATAAGAGATTACTGCAAAAAAATATGTGCCAACAAAGGACAGAAGGAGATAAATTCTTAGAAATGTACATTCTTCCAAGACAGAATCAGGAAGAATAAGAAAATAAAAAATATGGATTACCAATAATTAAATTGGATCAGTAATTTTAAAAAATCTTTTTAAAATGTCCAAAATGAGATTGTATCATAGGCAAATTGTACCAAACACTTAAAGAGGATTTAATGCTTATCCTTATTAAATAACACCAAAAAGTTGAAGTGGAAATAATGATTCCAAATTAATTCTACCAAGCCAGCATCACTCTGATACCAATATCAGACAATACACAATGAAAATAATAATAATTACAGGCCAATATGGCTGATGAACACCGATGTAATAATTCCCAACAAAGTATTAGCAAATAAGTTCAGAAATACATTAAAAGGATCATATACTATGGCCAAGAAATACATTATATACATTAAATACATAAGAAATATATTAAAAGGATCATATATTATGGTCACTTGCATCCTAGGGATGTAAGAATAGTTCATCAATCACAAATTAATTAATGTGATACACCACATTAGCAATTGAAGAATAAAAATCATATAATCATTTCAATAAATGCAGAAAAAATTTGATAACATTCAACAGTTATTTATATTAATAACAAAAATTCCTAACAAATGGATACAGAGATATAAATTCTCAATATAATAAAGCCTAAATATGGCAAAACTACAGCCAACATGATACTTGATGGTGAAAAGCTGAAAGCATTTCTAAAATCTGGAACAAGACAAAGATGCTAACTCTCACTAATTTTATTTATCATAGTATTGGGAGTCCTAGCCACAGCAATCAAACAAGAAAAAGACAGAAAAGGAACCTAAATTGGAAAGGAAAAAGTAAAAGCATCACTGGTTGTGGATGACATAATACTATATATAGGAAATCCTAAAGACAGAACTCATCAATGAGTTTAGTGGAGTTGCAGGATACGAAATTAATATGCAGAAATCTGTTTTTGTATAAATACACTAACAACAAACTATCAGAATTAAAAAAAAAAAAACCAACATCATTACAATTGCATCAAAAAGAATAAAATACCTAGGAGTAATGTAACCAAGGAGGTACTCAGAAAAATATGACACTGATGAAAGAAATTGGAAATGACACAAGTAGATGGAAAGATATACCAAGCTCATGAATGGGAAGAACTAATATTGTTAAAATTGACCATACTGGTACTGGCACAAAAACAGAAATATAGATCAATGGAACAAAATAGAAAGCCCAGAGATAAATCCACACACCTACGGACACCTTATCTTTGACAAAGGAGGCAAGAATATACAATGGAGTAAAGACAATCTCTTTAACAAGTGGTGCTGGGAAAACTGGTCAACCACTTGTAGAAGAATGAAACTAGATCACTTTCTAACACCACACACAAAAATAAACTCAAAATGGATTAAAGATCTAAACGTAAGACCAGAAACTATAAAACTCCTAGAGGAGAACATAGGCAAAACACTTTCCGACATAAATCACAGCAGGATCCTCTATGATCCACCTCCCAGAATACTCGAAATAAAAGCAAAAATAAACAAATGGGATCTAATTAAAATTAAAAGCTTCTGCACAACAAAGGAAACTATAA
>SJYT01075217.1:90007-102526 GCA_006410635.1 Cephalophus harveyi
GCCATGAAATTAAAAGACGCTTACTCCTTGGAAAGAAAGTTATGACCAACCTAGATAGCATATTCAAAAGCAAAGACATTACTTTGCCAACAAAGATCCGTCTAGTCAAGGCTATGGTTTTTCCAGTGGTCATGTATGGATGTGAGAGTTGGACTGTGAAGAAAGCTGAGTGCCGAAGAATTGATGCTTTTGAATTGTGGTATTGGAGAAGACTCTTGAGAGTCCCTTGGACTGCAAGGAGATCCAACCAATCCATCCTGAAGGAGATAAGTCCTGGGTGTTCCTTGGAAGGACTGATGCTGAGGCTGAAACTCCAATACTTTGGCCACCTCATGTGAAGGGTTGACTCATTGGAAAAGACCCTGATGCTGGGAGGAAATGGGGGCAGGAGGAGAAGGAGATGACAGAGGATGAGATGGCTAGATGGCATCACTGACTCAACGGACATGAGTTTGAGCGAACTCTGGGAGTTGGTGATAGACAGGGGGCCTAGCGTGCTATGATTCATGGGGTCACAGAGTCAGACACGACTGAGCGACTGAACTGAACTGAATATTGTTAAAATTGACCATACCACTCAAGCCACTCTACAGATTGATTTTCTATAGAATTAGAACAAATAATATTAAAATGTATATGGAATCACAGGTGACCCCAAATAGCCAAAGCAACCTTGAGAAAATAGAACAAAGCTGGAAGTATCATACTTGCTGATTTCAACCTACACTACAAATCTACAGTAATTAAAACAGCTATGGTACTGGTCCCCAAACAGACATATAGATCAGTGAAACAGAATAGAGAGTCACACTCTGTGGTCAATTAGGTGGCACTAGTGGTAAAGAACCTGCCTGCAAACACAGGTAGACATAAGAGAGGTGGGTTCAATTCCTAGGTTGGGATACCCAGGGGGAAGAGATACCCTGGAGGAAGTCACAGCAACTCATTCCAGCATTCTTGCCTGGAGAATCCCATGAACAGAGGAGTCTGGCTGGCTGCACTTCATAGAATTGCACAGAGTCGTACATGACTGAAGTGACTTAGCACACACACATGCAATCTATCACAAAGGAGGCAAGTATATACAATGGGGAAAAGATGGCCTCTTCAGTAAGAAGTGTTGGGAAAACCAGACATCTACATGCAAAAGAATCAAACTGGAATACTTTCTCATACCATATACAAAAATAAACTCAAAATGGAATACAGACTTAAATGTAAGACCTGAAACAAGAAAATTTCTAGAAGAAAGCATGGCAGTAAGCTCTTTGACATGGGTTTTAGTAGCAATTTTTTGGATATGTCTCCTTAGGCAAAAGAAACAATAGAGAAATGGAACTACATCAAACTAAAAAGCTTGTACATAGCAAAGGAAATTACCAATGAATCAAAATGGCTGCCCACTGCATGAGAGAGGATATTTATAAATGATGTATCAATAAGGAGTGAATATCCAAAATATAAAAATAACTCCTACAACTCAAAAGTTGACAGTGGATACCAGAGAGACTTGACCCAAAGAGAACTAGGGTAATGGTTAGTGTAATTATTCTCAAACTTGAGCCTGCACCAAAATCATCTGGAGAGTTGCTAAAACAAAATTTTCTGGACCTCAGTTCAGTTCAGTTC
Source organism: Cephalophus harveyi (assembly GCA_006410635.1). NCBI lineage: Eukaryota > Metazoa > Chordata > Mammalia > Artiodactyla > Bovidae > Cephalophus > Cephalophus harveyi. The sequence continues at coordinate 91,637 of SJYT01075217.1, forward strand.
AGTCGCTCGGTCGTGTCCAACTCTTTGCGACCCCATGAATCGCAGCATGCCAGGCCTCCCTGTCCATCACCAACTCCCAGAGTTCACTCAAACTCGCGTCCATTGAGTCAGTGATGCCATCCAGCCATCTCATCCTCTGTCGTCCCCTTCTCCTCCTGCCCCCAATCCCTCCCAGCATTAGAGTCTTTTCCAATGAGTCAACTCTTCACATGAGGTGGCCAAAGTACTGGAGTTTCAGCTTTAGCATCATTCCTTCCAAAGAACACCCAGGGCTGATCTCCTTTAGAATGGACTGGTTGGATCTCCCCACCCTCCAGATTTCTGATTCAGTAGGGCAGTGGAATTTGATAAACTGCATTGTAAATAAGCTCTCTGGTGATACTAATGCAATTACACCTTGATACATGGTAATACTAATGAAATTACACCTTGATAATCACTAGGTTAGTAAAACACAGCACCCCCATGGGTAAGATAAATGGATAGCCAATACGGATATTATTAAATTTTTTTCATCAAAAGAACTCATGAATGGAAAATCAGGAGGCTAACAGGCTGATTATCCATCCCAGACTTACTTTTTAGAGTGAGGCTTATGGCAGCCGGATAATAGACAGGTTTGACTCAGAGTGCATCCACTTGATCCTTGGACTTATCTAGTCATTTCTTCAACGTTGGTCTCTTGGTCTATGAAGCAAGAATGATGACACTAGAGAAGGCCAAGTGGAAACCTCTGAAATTTCCCCTAATACCAGTCAAGAAGATAAAATTGCTTCCCCAAAATGGAAGGGAGTATTGACAACCTTAAAAACCTAACGGATACAGAAATGATGCTCCACATTAAATCTCCATTAATTCACTAGTCTGGATCCTACAAAAACTAGATGTATCCTGCAGAATGAAAGTGGAATAATGCAAAATCAAACAAGTAGTGGACCCACTTGCAGCTGTTGTGCAAGATGTAGCTAAAACTGAATATCATGGCCTTGGGTACCTAATATAATGCTACTAATCTGAGGGATAAGTTTTTTTTACCCTATCTGGAAGGAGAGCTAGAAACAATTCACATTCATGTGGGACAAACATCAGTATAAAGTTATAGTCATGCCCCAGGGATGTCAACTATCCTGTTCTCTGTCTTAATATTATCCAAAGGAAACAAGACTATCTAAACACTGCAGAATTATTTCAGTGGGCAGAAGAGCTCACACTAATTGAACAAAATAAGCAAGAACCTTGGTAAGTACTTTGGAAGCCTTGGTAAGACAAGTGAACTCTAAAGATGCCGTATTAATATTCAAAGACCTGCCAAATCAGTGAAATGTTCAGGAAACTAGTGAAGGGACCTAAGATGGCTTATCAAAGTAAAGTACAAATTATTGCATCTTGTCTCTCTGACCATGAAAAAAGAAACACAAATCTTCTTTATTGAATTCTGGCAGCAGCACATTCCCCAACTGGGAATATCACTCGGACCATTTACTGACTGATGCATGAGGCTGCCAGCTTTAAATGAGACTTGCACAAGTCCAGGCTGAGGTGTAAACAGCCTTGCCACTAGGTCCATATGACTCATACAACCCAACATATCCTTCTGTACCTCTGATGTAGAGTTTATGGAAAGCAGCCATAGGAGAATCACAGTTAGATCCTAAGGTCATGCCATCCATAGCACAAAAGTACACACCATTCAACAAACAGCTCCTACTGCACTAGAGGGCCCTAGTAGAGCTATAGATTGAACTATGAAATATCAGGTGACTAGGAGATCAGAATAGTCCATCATTCTGTCAGACCCACCAAGATTGATTGGGCTTCCCCAGCATCAATCCATCTTATATGCAAAGGGTACATCTGCAGTTGAGCATAAGAAGAACCAGAGAACATAAGCAAGTTAGTAATGGGGAATCTTTGGGTGGGGTACTGGTCTTCCATTTTATATTGAGGAGAGAGATAGGCCAGGGAAAGAATATAAACTCATAGCAGTGATGATTGATTTGACTGGTTGACCAGGGGCCTGAAGGAGTAAGATTGGAGAATTGTTTACAAGTCTGGGAAGGAGGTATGTGGACAGACAAATGGGAAAGAGTACAAAGGGTGTAGATCTCTAAGTCACATGTTATTGCCCACCAGATGGTATACACTCACAGAAGAGGCACTTAACCCCCAGGTAGACAGAATGGCCTAGCTGTTTGATGTCAGCTTACCCTTGCCACTGGAAAAATTAGCACTAGTACAACTAATTTAAATAAAGTCATCAAATATATTTATGGGCTCAACTTGTAGGCTGTTGATCACAGGGTTGATTCAATTACTACTATTCTCCCCCTGCCTGTAACAGAAACCCACGCTGAGTCCCTGTTATAGCACTATCTCTTGAAGAGACCAATTAGCCTCTTAGCACATTTATTACAGTGGATTTCTTCCACAGTGGAAAGGAGGATTCATCTCAACTAGAATTGCCACACATTCCAAGTAGGATTTGTCTTCACTGCACATAAGGCCTTAGCCAGTATTATCAACTGAGGACTTTCAGAGGCACCACCCTACAAGGATTAAGTGTCCTTCTCTGGGCTGATATGCACTCTATTTAGGACCCCAGATGACCAACTGGGGCATTTCTTGGTACTCTTAATGCATAATTTTGATGATAAATGAATGAGTGCTAGAGCCATACTCAGAGGAGGGTATGGTGGCTAAACAAGAGGCACCTTTCCCAAGGCTATGCCTGCTTCTCCATAGGCAGCCCACAGCTAATGACAGATTTCTGTAGGATTACAAGGGCCCGGCCCCCTTGCCTCAACTGTGGATATCTCTGAAAGTCCAGCTCTTCAGAGTTCCCTGTGAGATTGGTTGAGGCTCTGTTGCAACTATGTTTTACATTCCATCTTCACAATCCTGCTTTATCTACTCCCTCACAGATGTTTCTGTGAGCACTTTCTGATAACCCTCCTACAGATGAATTGCAGTATTTCAGAGTTTACTTCATTGGAATGGGAACCTGTAGCAATAATGTGATTTTAAATCATTTGTAGGATGGTTGAACATGAAGACAATGGAAGTATGAAGACCAGCTTGTAAGCATCCAAGCGCCAGGCAATAAAGGCCTGAATGAGGAAGAAGTGTGTGTGTGTGTGTGTGTGTGTGTGTGTGTGTGTGTGTTGAGGTTGGAAGAAGATGCATATTTGACTACTCCATACTGATTGAACATGGAGAATGCGGGAAAAGTAGGAGTTAAATTTTTACCTTTGGGAATTGACAGAAAGGTAATTGAGAGAAAAGAAGGGAAACCAATGTAATGGTGATGAGGAAGCATCCACCTAGATCTGTTGCATTTAAGGGTACACCTGAAGGAAATGCCGTACCTTTAATACATGTAATGGAAACCATCGAATGAGCAGTTTTCTCCTCAGCTATCCTTGTGAATAGACTTTTTCCTATACAAGAACTCATTAAAAATAAATTAAAGCCCAAAATGAAGTTATTGCCCCCCCAACAGCAAATCAAGATTCAATTGCAGTTTCAACCCTCCTAGAAATGTGACCTTTAAAACAATCTGAAATTTCCTGATCCATGCTAGGTAAACTGCAGGATAAAAGCCTTGTTCCCTCCCTTCTTTCCACCAAAAGAAGATGATCTGGCCTAAAGTAACCCTTTCCTCTCTGTCCCTAAGACTTCCTTGGCCCACCCTCCTCTCTATAAAAACCTTCCCTTTTGTAGCTACTTCCTCTGCAGCCTGATTCATGAATAGTTGAATAAACCCAGTTAGATCCTCAAATATACTCAGTTCTAATTCGTCTTTTAACAGCCTGTAAGTGATAAGGGTGAGCTTCACTAGACTAAAACTGAAAGGACAACCCAATGCTAGAGGTTTCTCTTTTTATTGCTCCCACCTCCAGACTTGAGGTCTCTCAGCAGGAATGCTTTAAGAGACCATCAGTCTTTATAAAATTTTTTTTCTTTCAAAAATGAAATGGACTAGAACATAACCATATAATCTATCAGGTGAAGAGACTTGTAAAATAAATAGGAAAATCTTTGACATACCACACCATATCTTCAACTGAGAGATACCTAAAACTATTTCTCTTGAAGTCAAAGTAGAATGTCTTTATATTTTGTAGAGCACTGTCAGGAGCATACAAACTGTATCAGTCTAAATGCAAAAGACTCTTGATCAAGGCAGCCTATCCTGTTACATATTACTTTCCTGGATCCATGCACAGTTTGGGAAAACACTGTTTTTTATTTTATTATTTTAATTTATTTTTTTATTGAAGGATAATTGGTTTCGAGAATTTTGCTGCTTTCTGTCAAACCTCAACATGAATCAGCCATAGGTATACATATATCCCCTCCCTTCTGAAATTCCCTCCCATCTTCCTGCCTATCTCACCCCTCTAGGTTGATTCAGAGCCCCTGTTTGAGTTTCCTGAGCCATACAGCAAATTCCTGTTGGCTATTTATTTTATATATGGTAATATAAGTTTCCATACATCTCACCCTCCCCTCCCCTCTCCCCATGTCCATAAGTCTGTTCTCTATGTCTGTTTCTCCATTGCTGCCCTGTAAATAAATTCTTCAGAACCATTTCCCTAGATTCTGTATTTGTGCTTTAGAATATGATATTTATCTTTCTCTTTCTGACTCACTTCACTCTGTATAATGGGTTCTATGTTCATCTACCTCATCAAAACTGACTCAAATGTGTTCCGTTTTATGGCTGAGTAATATTCCATTGTGTACATGCACCACAACTTCTTTATCCATTCATCTGTCAATGGACATCTAGGTTGCTTCCATGTTCTAGCTATTGTAAATAGTGCTGCAGTGAACAAAGGGATACATGTGTCTTTTCTAACCCTGATTTCCTCAGGATATATGCCTAGGACTGGGATTGCTGGGTCATATGATGGTTTTATTCCTAGTTTTTTAAGGAATCTCCATACCATCTTCCATAATGGCTGTATCAATTTACATTCCCACAAACAGTGCAAGAGGGTTTCCTTTTCTTCACACCCTCTCCAACATTTATTGTTTGTAGACTTTTGATAATGACCATTCTGACTGCTGTGAGGTGATATCTCATTGTAGTTTTGATTTGTATCTCTCTAATAATGAGCGATGTTGAGCATCTTTTCATGTGCTTGTTAACTATCTGTATGTCTTTTCTGGAGAAATGTCTGTTTAGGTCTGTTTCCCACTTTCTGATTGAGTTGTTTGTTTTTCTGTTATTGAGTTGTATGGGCTGCTTGTATATTTTGAAAATTAATCCTTTGTCAGTTGTTTCAATTGTTATTATTTTCTCCCGTTCTAAGGGTTGTCTTTTCACCTTGTTTATAGTTCCCTCTGCTGTGCAAAAGCTTTTAAGTTTAATCAGGTACCACTTGTTTACTTTGTTTTAATTTCCATTACTCTAGGAGGTGGGTCTTAGATGATCTTGCTTTGATTTCTGTCATTGAGTATTCTGCCTATCTTTTCTTCTAAGAGTTTTATAGTTTTTAGTCTTACATTTAGGTTTTTAATCCATTTTGAGCTTATCTTTGTGTATGGTGTTGCTGCTGCTGCTAAGTCACTTCAGTTGTATCTAACTCTGTGCGTAAGGAAGTGTTTTAATTTCATTTTTTTTACATGTAGCTATCCAGTTTTCCCAGTACCACTTATTGAAGAGGCTGTCTTTGCCCCATTCTATATTTTTGCCTCCTTTGTCAAAAACAAGTTACCCATGGGTGCATGGGTTTATTTCTGGGCTTTCTATCTTGTTCCATTGGTCTATATTTCTGTTTTTGTGCCAGGACCATACTGTCTTGATGACTGTATCTTTGTAGTATAATCTGAAGTCAGGAAGGTGGATTCCTCCAGCTTCATTCTTCTTTCTGAATACTGCTTTGGCTATTTGGGGTCTTTTGTGATTCCATATGAATTGTGCAAATTTTTGTTCTAGTTCAGTGGAAAATGCCATTGGTAATTTTACAGGGATTGCATTGAATCTGTAGATTGCTTTTGGTAGCATAGTCATTTTCACAATATTGATTCTTCCGACCCAGGAACATGGAATATCTCTCCATCTGTTTATGTCATCTTTGATTTCTTTCATCAGTGTCTTTTTATTTTTTATTTAATTATGCAGAACCCCTCTCTCACATTATCTTTTAAGTCACCATTCATCTGCAATATATTTCCTTCCTTAGGAAAGGCAGCCACAGTAGTTACAAAGGATACTCTAATCAATTTGCACAGTGTATTGCAGAGGAGGATGTAAGTGCTTGGGTGTGCTTCTTCTACCCCTTAGGCTATTTCTAATGAAAGCAGTTAGGCCTAATCTTTTTATTCCTTCCAATCATAAGTCAGTCCTTCAAGTACCTCTTAGAACTTTGGCAAACTAGTGCTTGTTTGCATACTAGCTCTTTTCTTTTTTATTTCCTTTTCTCCTTTATACTTGAAGGTCAGCAAATTGACTATGACAGTTTATGGAATGTGATTCTATAGGTGGGGAACAAACACATGTGTCCAATTCTGAGTCGATGCCTATGTAAACAAGACACATGATAAATGCGCAAAGCTCCAGCCAATAAAAATACTTAAATTGGGAAATCCCCTAACTTCTCTGCTAGTATTACATTAACATTTGGGAAGAGTGTTAATGTTTGGTTAAGCTAAGTCCTGCTGCTGTTCTTGTCAAGATAACATAAAAGTGCATTATCAGCTGTAATTTTATCTTGTCCCCTCCTAATATCCCCCTACAGAGCAACAGTAGGCCTTTAGCAACACAGTCTGTGATACAGTGAAGATATCTTCACTTGGTGTTTTCCTTCTAGAAAGCATTATTTTCTTACCTCATCCTCGGATTCAAGGTAGATGGTGCCTAATGTTTCCTCCTAACCAAAAGACTAAGAAGATGTATTACTGCACTTATTCAAACATCAAATGTTCCTAGGAAAATGAATGTATATTTCTCTGCCTTCCCTGCCTGCCACACACGGTAGGCAAACAAATGACTGTCTGATCGCCTGACCTGATGGGGCTAGCCCTTAAGCAATGCCACATGCTTAAGCACATTTCTGCAAAATTTAATTTGCTAAAAACCTCATTAAACATTCATGTATACTTTGTTTCCTTCCATTCTTTGCTGATTACTAAAGCATTTCTATTTGTCAACATAAGCATTTTCTTTTCTCATTGCTCTCCTCTTCCTGCTCTGCTCTTTGAGTTATGGTGTCATTCAGTAATTTAACATTGAAGCATTTTATCTCTGGAAATGTGGAGAGAGTTTTCAGTGCCTTAATCATTAGCTCACATAAGAGAGAAGTCTTAAGTTTAATTTACAGGAAAGTGAATTCCCATTGTTTCCCCCTTAATTGCATACTCTTTGGTTTTGATGGCTCAGTGGGTAAAGAATCTGCCTGCAATGCAGGAGAAACAGGAGTTTGAGCCCTGGGTCAGGAAGATGGCGGAAGAGGAAATGGCTACCCACTCCAATATTCTTGCCTGAAAAATCCCAGGAACAAGGGAGCCTGGCTGGCTACAGTCCAAGGGTGGCAAAGAGTCAGACACGACTAAACAATTAAGCACCCACGCACAGGAAAGCTGAAAGGAGGATCAGTTCTCTCCTTCCCACCTCTCCCTCTCCTCCCAGACCATAACCAGAACCTATTACAAGAAACTGCAAAAAACATGCTTTTACCTACATCTCATGTATGCCAAGCCAGAAAACCACTGAGGTAAGTGTTAAATCTATCTGAATTGAAGTTCGGAGAAGTTAAGTAAATTGCTTATGTTTGTTCCTGGAAAGTGGAGCCAGGAAGCAAACTTTCCTTGATTCCAAGTGGACTTTCTCTGCTTAATTCTACATCACATTTGTGTAAATGATTCTTAAAGGAAAGTATCAGCAGCAAATTCATAAACTTTGTGGTGGTTGAGATATAATTGATATATAATATTATATTAGTTTCAGGTGTACAACACAATGATTCAGCATATGGATTTATTGCAAAATGATCACCACAGTAAGTCCAGTTAATATCCATCACCACCTACAATTTTTTTCTCATGATGAGATCCTTTAAGATCTACCAGTGAACCAGTGAAGCTGCTCAGTCCTGTCCGACTCTGCAATCCCATGGACTGTAGCCTACCAGGCTCCTCCATCCATGGAATTTTCCAGGCAAGAGTACTGGAGTGAGTTGCTATTTCCTTCTCCAGGGGACCTTCTCGACCCAGAGAGCAAAGCCAGGTCTCCCACATTGCAGGCAGACGCTTTACCATCTGAGCTACTAGGGAAGCCCATTAAGATCTAAACTTTTGCTGCTGTTGCTGCTGCTGCTAAGTCGCTTCAGTCGTGTCCGACTCTGTACGGTCCCATAGATGGCAGCCTACCAGGCTCCACCGTCCCTGGGATTCTCCAGGCAAGAACACTGGAGTGGGTTGCCATTTCCTTCTCCAATGCATGAAAGTGAAGTCACTCAGTCTTGTCCGACTCTTAGCGACCCCATGGACTGCGGCCCACCAGGCTCCTCCACCCTTAGGATTTTTCAGGCAAGAGTGCTGGAGTGGGGTGCCATTGCCTTCTCCGTCTAACCTCTTAGCAACTGTCAAACATACATTACAGTACTGCTGACTATAGTCACCATGCTGTGCATTACCACCCCAGGACTTATTTCTTTTATAACTAGAAGTTTGTACTTTTGATGTCCTTTATCCATCTTAGGTATTTTTTAAAATTTTTAATTTTTTACAGATAAATTAGTTTTCAGTTTAAATAAAACATTAGGTGTTCAAGTTATTGGATATTGGCATGGTACATGAGAATGCCAAGAATATACAATGACTGCAAAAAAAAATAATGTAAATATGCTGTGGAGATTTAAAACTACTTGTATTAGCTACTTCTTCTTCCTTGGAATAAACATTGCAGGTCTTCTTCTTGATTGTTTTGGAGAAAAACAGTTTTAGGATTCATACTTTAAATCAACTGTAAAATCTCCCTGCAAATGACCATTTCATAAAATGGTTTTGTTATCCCAACCCAGGTATAAAAAGAATGAAGGGAACAGATTCAAAGTTAATTGCTATTTAAGTATTCCTTATCAGAGACAGATTTTTTTTTGCAAGGTTATAACCCCAGACCAGTTGTCTCCATGAAATGACTAGTCAACATTTACTATTCTAGGAAATAAATTTTAATATTAATGTAAATATGGTACAATTAACAATAACAATCAAAAACTATAAGAATTTCCAAGCAAACTGAGCACATTTTTTTTGGCTCATTGTGATTTAGGATTATCTACATTTTGGATCCAACACTGGATGATCTAACATTTACCATTTTGCTTGAAGAACTTTTTAAAAAATGTCTTTTGTTTTCAAAATGTCAGAGGATCATCTAAGCTTTTTTTTCATCAGTGACTCTATAATTCTTACAGAGCATATTACGCCCTCAAGAAACTAACGATTCATTTCAAAGCACGGGGAGAATCTCTTTCCATGGCCCATTACCTTAGAAAGTGGGTTCATAATACTAAAATAAAATCAGAGCATGTAGTATTAGTAACTGATATGTTGGTCTCTTACACAAAAGTAAAACCTGTATTTGTTGATTTGCTCATCCCTGAGGCAATTTGACTGTATGTATTATATACTTCTGTGCATATAACTCATCTCAACACAGTCACTCCTCCAAGATTTTCAGTTTTCTAATTCATGAACACAAGGATTTGACTACTGCTTCCTACTGTAAAATACCTCCTAACTTGGCACTTTACAGTAACTAGAAGTCTTTTATTTTAAATCTTAAAATATACTTATTTTTTCTCAAAAGCAAAAGAAAGGACAAGTTAAGACACCTCTGAACAGGCAGAGAAACCAGAGATTATTAGGTCTGTTTTGCTTTCCACAGGAAAAATTGCTAAGGGATTAAAATAGGACAGAAGTGTTTAGTTATATTGTGAGAATCTCATCATTCTTTGCCCTTCTCCAATTTCTTTGATTTCTGACCACATCTAGAACCAAATCTCTCTTGCCACAAAGTTCAGTTCTAATCTTGAATGAAAATTGCCTAGGGCATGTTTGCTAGATCAAAAAATTGGTTTGTTAAGTTAAAGACATAGGAATCAATCATGCTACCTTTCTCTGAATAACATGTTTTCCAAGAAAAGGTGAATAGGGGAAGAGAATGGATGGAAGTCAAATCAAATTATTAAGCACACACACACAATATTAAATGTTGTTCCACCAGAAAGTCTATGATTGATGAAATCGTATAGGTCTATCATATGTTGGGAAAATTTATTTCACCTTTTAATACTTCAGTTTTCTTATCTGAGGGGAAAAAAATCATCCACAGAATGATTGTAATCAAATGAAAGAATGAATATAAAGGGTTTTGAAGTTATACACCTGGGTTAGATTCTTGGCTCACACAGTCCTGGCAAGAAACTTAATGCTGTATGACTTCAGACTTCTCATTTCTGAAAGCAGGAATAATAAGCTTTCTCATAGGTTTATTGTAAAGACTGAATGAGATAATATATAAAAGACTTAGCCCAGTACCAAGCACACAGTACATATTCATAAAATGGTCATTCTCTTTTCTCCTTCCCATTAGTTCTCAAATGTAACTTTCTTCCTTGCAATTATTTTTATTAAACATTTTAACAACTTTTCTTCTATCAAACTCTTCACTATTAAAATTTAGAAATCTAGAGAAAGATTCATCTTAAATTTCATCTCAAAGCGGCACTTAGTAAATGTACCTGTCTGTAAATATTCTGTTCATTAAACAAACTTCTAAAGATGTTTTGTTTTGAAACTCTTTTGCTTATGCTTTTTAGAAACAAAAGAAAATGGAAGGATATATGCACCTAGAATCAGTTACTGTTAACATCATAA
>SJYT01075217.1:102624-122535 GCA_006410635.1 Cephalophus harveyi
ATTCATGTATGTGTTTATGGGAAGGATGAATAGAAAAATAATTAAATTTTATTTCCCTTGAATTTTATAAAATATTTAAATAAACTGAAGTAATGTAGGGATGGACTGAGGGAGACAAAGAGAGACTATAAAATATTAATAGACTTGTCATTTTAAGAAATCTAAGATTATCAATTTTAGTTAATAATACCATTGATGCCAAATTTAAAAGACAGTAGTGATCTTTTTTCCTAGTCTCTTCCCTTGATCTCTTAAAAATTTTTGTTAATTTTTTTATCTTTATATTGTCAGTATTTAACCATGCTCGTTTCTTGTCCTGTTACCATGTGCTGTGCTGTGCTAAATCACTTCAGTTTTGTCTGACTCTTTGCAACCCTGTGGACTGTAGACCACCAAGCTTCTCTGTCCATGGGATTCTCCAAGCAAGGATACTGGAGTGGTTTGCCATGCCCTCCTCCAGGAGATCTTCCCGACCCAGTGATCAAACCTGTGTTTCTTACATCTCCTGCATTGGCAGGTGGGTTCTTTACAAGCAGCGCCACCTAGGAAGCCCTCTGTTATCATATCCCATAATTAATTCATACTGGTTTTATATCAATACTTAAACTGACTCAGTGCTCACCCACCAGTCTTTTCTATATTCCTGAATTCTTTATTTTGACTCATTTCTTAAATGGCTAGATTAATGTCAAAATATTCTTTCAGTAATGCTGGGCTCTCCAAATTGTTGGAGAATGTCTATTTGCTGCCTTTATATCATAATGCCATTTTGACTAGATACGTTTCTTGACTCACTGTATGAAGTCAGCCTCAATCAACTCTTTTCCCCTTGTAAGTAATTTGCATTTTAAGACAAGTTTTGAAACAGTTTTAGCTTTCCTTAAAACTGAGAGGAGGGTACAGAGATTTCCCATATACTCTCTGCCCCAACACATGTATAATCTCCTCCTTTATGAACATCACGCATCAGAATGGTACATTTTTTTTATCAAGGATGAACCTATATTGATGAGTATAATCACATGAAGTCCATAGTTACCCAAAGCTTCTGGCTTGGTGTTGTACATTGAAAAGATTTGCACAGATGTATAATGACATATATCTATCTTTATAATGAGGACAGCATGGCAACCCACTCCAGTATTCTAGTCTGGAGAATTCCCAGGTACAGAGCAGCAGCCTTGTGGGCTACAGTCCATGAGGTCACAAAGAGTTGGACATGACTCAGCAACTAGGCACAGCACTTCTTTATTTTTTTTATTGTTTTTTATTTTATTTTTTTTAAATTTTATTTTTACTTTATTTTACTTTACAATACCGTATTGGTTTTGCCATACATTGACATGAATCCACCATGGGTGTATACGAGCTCCCAATCCTGAATCCCCCTCCCACCTCCCACCTCATATCCTCTCTCTGGATCATCCCCGTGCACCAGCCCCAAGCATCCTGTATCCTGTATCGAACATAGACAGCACTTCTTTATAATATCACAACCTATTTTCACTGCTCTGAAAGTCCTCTGTGTTCTGTCGATTCAACTCCTCTCCTCCCCCACCACTAGCAACCACATATTTTTCCTTGTCTCCATAGTTTTGTATTTTTCAGAATGTCATATATTTGGAATCATACAGTATGTAGCCTTCTCAGGCTGGCTTCTTTCACTTAGTAATTTGCATTTAAATTCCTCTATGTCTTTCCATGTCTTGATATCTCTTTTTACTACTGAATACTATTCCATTGTCTGATATACAACAGTTCAGTTATACATTCATCTACTGAAGGACATCTTGGTTGCCTCCAAGTTTCAGTTATTATAATAAAGTTGCTGTAAACATCAATGTGCAGGTTTTTGTGCGGACAAAAATTTTCAGCTCCTTTGGGTAAATACTCAAGAGCACAATTACTGGATCATGTGGTAAGAGGACGTTTAGTTTTGTAAGAAATGGCTAAAATGTCTTCCAAAGTGACTGTACCACCAGCAACAAATGAGAATGGTTGCTGTATAGCCTCACTAGCATTTGGTGCTGTCTCTGTTATGGATTTTGGCCATTCTAATAGGTATGTAGTGGTATCTCATGGTGGTTGTTTTAAGTTATATTGTATTGATGACACATCTTGTGGAACATCTTTTCTTATGCCTTTCTTATGTTTATATGCCCTCTGTACATCTTCTTTGGTGAGAAGTCTGTTAAAATCTTTGGTCCAATTTTCAGTCAAGCTGCCTGTTTTCTTACTGTTGAGCTTTGAGGCAATTTTGTATTTTGGTTGACAGGTATCAAATATATCTTTTGTGAATGCTTTCTACCCATCTGTGGCTTGTCAGAAGACAATTCTCATGATACCATTTTTTGAAGTGCAGATGCTTTTAATTTATTAATTATTTATTTTATCAATTATTTATTTACTTTATGTCTTTGGTGCAATATCTAAAAACACATCAACATCTAGATTTTCTCCTATAGTTTTGCATTTTACATTTAGGTCTATAATCCACTTAAGAGTTAATTTTTGTGAAGGGTGTAAGGAGTGCTCCAGTACCATTTGTTGAAGATACTAAATTTGCTCCATCATATTGCCTTTACCCCTTTTTCAAAGATCAGTTAGCTATATGTTCAGTTCAGTTCAGTGGCTCAGTCGTGTCCGACTGTATGGGGGTCTATTTCTGGGCCCTCTGTTCTGTTTCATTAATGTATTTACCTATTCTTTCACCAATACTTGGAGAAGGAAATGGCAACCTTCTCCAGTATCCTTGCCTGGAAAAATCTCGTGGACAGAGGAGCTTGGTGGGCTGCAGTCCATGGGGTCACAAAGAGTCAGACGTGACTGAGTGACTAACACTAACACTTCACCAATACTACACTGTCTTAATCATTATATCATTATAATGATTATGGAGCATCTTTTCTTATACCTTTTTTATGTTTACACACCCTTTGTACATCTTCTTTGGTGAGATGTCTGTTAAGATCTTTGGCTCAATTTTCAATCAGGCTGCCTGTTTTCTTACTGTTGGGATTTGAGGCAATTTCATATTGGAAATCTGTCTTGAAGTTGAATAGCATCAGTTCTCCAACTTTGTTCTTCTTCAAATATTGAATTGGCTATTCTGAGTCTTTTGCCTCTCCATATAAACTGTATAATAAATTTATTGAAATATATAAAATCACCTGCTGGGATTTTGATTGGGATTACATTGAATCCATAGATCACGTTGGGAGATTACTGATATCCTAATATTGTCTTCCTATCCATGATCATGGAAATACCTCCACTTATTCAGTTCTTTTTAAATATCATTCATCACAGTTTTACAGTTTTCCTTATACAGATCTTGTATATGTTTTGTTAGATTTATGCCTAAGTGTTTCATTTTGGGGATGCTAATGTAAATATTATTGTGTTTTTAATTTCAAATTCTACTTGTTCATTATTGGTAGATAGGAAAGCAATTGACTTTGGAACATTAACCTCGTATTCTGCAAACTTGCTATGTCACCTATTAAGTCAAGGAGTTACTTTACTGATTCTTTTGATATTTTACATAGATGGTCAGGTCATCTGCCAAAAAAAAAAAAAGACACAGTTTTCAATCTTTCTTCCCAATATGTATACATTTTTATATCCTTTTCTTGCCTTATTGAATTAGCAAGAAATTCAATGATGTTGAAAAGGAGTGGTGAGAAGGGATACTAAGTATTTTAAAGCTGTCCTAGTGGAAAAGCTTTGGCTTTCTCACTACTGACAATGTAGCTGTTGTTTTACAGTTGTGAAGTCATGTCCAACTCTTTGCAATGCCATGAACTACTGCATGCCAGGCTCTTTTGCCCTTCACTATCTCTCGGAGTTTGCTCAAATATATGTTCACTGAGTCAGTGATATTATCTAACCATTTCATGCTCTGCCACCTCCTTCTCCTTCTGCCTTCAATCTTTCCCAGCATCAGGGTCTTTTCCAATGAGTCAGCTCTTCACATCATATGGCCAAAGTATTGGAGCTTCAGCTTCAGCATCGGTCCTTCCAATGAATATTCAGGGTTGATTTCCTTTAGGATGGACTGGTTTGATATTCTTGCTGTCCAAGGGACTCTCAAGTGTCTTCTCCAGCACCACAGTTTGAAAGTATCAATTCTTTGGCACTCAGCCTTCTTTATGGTCCAACTCTCACATCCATACATGACTACTGGAAAAATCCATAGCTTTGACTATATGGACATATGTCGGCAAAGTGGTGCCTTTGCTTTTTAACATGCTGTCTAGGTTTGTCACAGCTTTCCTTCCAAGGAGCAAGCATTTTTGAATTTCATGGCCACAGTCACCATCCACAGTGGTTTCAAAATCCAAGAAAATAAGATCTGTCACTGCTTGCACTTTTTCCCTTGCCATTTGCCATGAAGTGACAGGACCAGACGTCATGATCTTAGTTTTTTTGAATGTTGAGTTTTAAGCCAGCTTTTTCACTTTCCTCTTTCACCCTCATCAACAGGCTCTTTATTTCCTCTTCATATTCTGCCATTAGAGAAGTTAGCTATAGGTTTTTCACAGACAGTCTTTATCAAATGAAGCAAGTTCCTCTCTATTCCTAGTTTGTTAAGGTGTGTTTTATAGCCAAGAATGTGGTCTATCTTGATGATTATTCCATGTGAGCTTGAGGAAAATGTGTATTCTGCTGTTGTTGGATAAAGTAGCCTATAGAAGAAAATTTTATCCTGTTGTTGCTAAGATCAACTATGTCACTGATTTTCTGCATGCTGTATTCCTCCGAGTGCTGAAGTCTCTAACATGATAATGAATTAATCTATTTCTCCTCAAGGTTCTATCAGTTTTGCCTCAGATAGTTTGACATTCTGCTGTTAGGCACATGCACATTAATAATTATAAAGGCTTCTTGAGGACTGAATCTTTTATATGTAATGCTCTTCTTTAGCCATAATAACTATCCTTACTTTGAAGTCTGCTCTATCTGAAATTAATATAGCTACTCCTACTCTACTTTGACTAGTGTCAGCATGTATAATTTTCTGCATCATTTTACTTTTTTGTGACTGTGGAATTATTTATTTCATTCTTTCATTATGTCATTTTTTCTCTATATATTATTTTGAATGTGTTATTGAGCACATAGATTTATTATTATCATTATTATTATATCTTCTTGATGAGCTGAACCTTCAATCATTATGAAATGTTCCTTATTATTTCTTCCCTGGTGGCTCAGATGGTAAAGAATCTGTCTGCAATGTGGGAGACCTGGGTTCAATCCCTTTATGGGGAAGATCCCCTGAAGTAGAAAATGGCAACCCACTCCATTATTTTTGCCTGGAGAATCCCATGGACAGATGAGCCTGGCAGGCTACAGTCCATAGGGTTGCAGAGTCAGACAGGAATAAGGCGACTTAGCACGCACACACACATAGCTAATTAGCAATGTTGTGATCGTTTCAGGTGGACAATGAAGGGTCTCTGTCATATATACATATATCCATTCTCCCCCAAATTCCCTCCCATCCAGGCTGCCACATAGCAATGAGCAGAGTTATCTGTGCTATACAGTAGGATCTGGTTGGTTATCTATTTTGAATATAGCAATGTGTATATGTTGATTCCAAACTCCCTAACTATTCCTTCCCTCCATCTTTCCCCTCTGGCAACCATAAGTTCATTCTCTAAGTCTGTGAGTCTGTTTCTGTTTGCAAATAAGTTCATTTATATAATTGATTTTTAGATCCCTCCTTTAAGGGATATCATACAATATGAAAATCTTTTCTTTTAATTGGTGCATTTAGACCATTGTCATACAAAGTGCTTGTTGACATAGCTGGCTTAATGTCTACCATCATTGTTATCGTATTGTATTTGCCTTTGTTCTTTGTTCCTATTGTTGTCTTCCACTTTTTTCTGCTTTTTGTAGTTTTACCTGAGCACTCTTTAAGTTCAAATTTAATTTTTTCTCTTAGCACATAATTTATATTTTTTAAAAGCTATTTTTAGTGGGTGTCCTAGAATTTGCAATATACATTGATAACTACATTCAAATAACACCAAACCACTTCATTGGTAATATGAGTACCTTAAAGTAACAAAATAATCCTAATTCCTTCCTCCTATCATTTATTTCACTTGTATACATAAGCATACATAAGTATAGGGACATACACATGAGAATATATAACTAAATACATTGCTGCTATTATTATTTTTAATAAACTGCTATCTGTTAGATCAACATCACTATATATAAAATGTGTGTGTGTTAGTCGCTCAGTCATGCCCGACTCTTTGCGACCCCATGGACTGCAGTCCACCAGGTTCCTCTGTCCATGAGATTTTCCAGGCAAGGATACTGGAGTGGGTTGCCATTTCCTTTTCCAGGGATAGATAACTAATAAGAACCTGCACAGGGAACTCTACTTAATACTCTTTAGTGGCCTATATGGAAAAAAATCTAAAAATTTACAAATTTACAGTGGATATATGTATAACTGATTCATTTTTCTGTACACCTGAAACTAACACAACATTGTAAATCAACTATACTCCAATAAATTTTTTATAAAAAAAATAATAAATATTTTATTTTATCTTCATTTATTCCTTCTTAGATGTTCTTCATTTTTAAAAAATTTAAAACTGAATTTCTGATCTATATTATTTTCCCTGCCTCTCAAGAACTTCTTTTAATATTTCATACAATGAAGGTTCACTAGCAACATATTCTCTCAATTTTTGTTTCTCTGAGAAAGTTTTTAATCATCCTTCACTTTTGAATGATGATATTTTACAGAGTACAGCATTGTAGGTTGGTGTTGTGTTTTTTTTTTTTTTCTCTCAACACTATAAATATTTCCCTCCACCCTCTTCTTGTTACCATGGTTTCTGACAAGTCAGATGTAATTGTTATCTTTGTTCCACTATAGCTAAGTTTTTTCCCTCTGACTTCTTTTGGGATTCTTTTTCTTCATCATTGATTTTCTATAATTTGAAAATAATATGCATAGGTATCATTTGTTGGCATTTAGTCTGCTTAGTCTTCTCAAGCTTCCTGGGTTGGTGATTTGGTGTTTGACATTAATTTGGAGAAATTCTCAGGTACAATTGTTTCAAATATTTCTTCTATTCCTTTCTTTCTTCCATTATGTGTATGTTACACCTTTTGTAGTTGTCCTACAGTTCTTGGATCTTCTGTTTTGTTTTGAGCCTTTGTTTTCTTTCCTTTTCAGTTTTTAAGGATTCTGTTGATACGTCGTCTGGTGCAGAGATTCCTTCCCCAGCAACATCCAATCTACTGGGCCCATCAAAGATATCATTTCTGTTATGGTGGAGCTTTTTTTCTTTTATCTGTAGCATTTCTTTTTGGTTCTTTCTTGGGATTACCTACCTCTCTGCTTACACTGCCCATCTGTCCTTGCATGCTACTTTATCATTAGAGCCCTTAGTATCTTAATCATAGTAGTTTCAAGTTCCTGGTCTGATTAATTCCAGCATCCTGCATTGCCTGGATCTGATGCTTGATCTGCCTCTTCCAACTGGATTTTTTGACTTTTGTTATGCCTCAACTTTATCTTGATAGCCAGACATGCTGCTCTGGGTAAAAGGAACTGCTGTAAATAGGCCTTCAGTAGTCACAGAGAGTAAATCGTGGAACCAACTTCAACCCAGACAGATGACTCACTACGACTCACTAGTTCAGGTTTTCAATACATTGCCTACTAACTTTGTTAAATGGTATTTTAAATTGCAGTAAGACCATGCTGGGCTTCCCTGGTAGCTCAGTGGTAAAGAACCTGCCTGCCAACACACGAGATATAGGTTCAATCCTTGGGTCAGGAAGAGTTCCCTGGATAAGGAAATGGCAGCCCACTCCAGTATTCTTGCCTGGGAAATCCCATGGACAGAGGAACCTGGTGGGCTACAGTCTGTGGGGTTGCAAAAGAGTTGGACATGACTTAGCGACTAAACAACAAACAAAATGTGGTGATGAGGTATGTGGAGAGGAGGGTTGTTCTATAATCTATGATTAGGTCTCACTGTCTTAGTCCGTACTTCTGGACGGTGAACTTCACAAGCATTCCTCAGGATTTTTTTTCTCTCCACTTACATGTAATAGGAAGATTAGAATTGGCTGAAATTGTGTGTTTACTTTCCCTGGTCACTTGCTGCTGCTGCTGCTGCTCAGTCGCTTCAGTCGTGTCTGACTCTGTGCGACCCCAGAGACAGCAGACCACCAGGCTCCCCCATCCCTAGGATTCTCCAGGCAAGAACACTGGAGTGGGTTGCCATTTCCTTCTCCAATGCATGAAAGTAAAAAGTGAAAGTGAAGTCGCTTAGTCGTGTCTGACTCTTCGGGACCCCATGGACTGCAGCCCACCAGGCCCCTCCGCCCATGGAATTTTCCAGGCAAGAGTACTGGAGTGGGGTGCCATTGCCTTCTCCGCCCTGGTCACTTAGGCCACAATAACACCCCACCAGGCAAGGCTCTGATTAACAAGTTTCCCCTGAGGGCAGGCCTATTAAGAACAGAATGCTATGGCATATTTCAAAGTGATTCCTTTACCCTTGTCCCTGATGAAAACCCTCAGGGATTTTACTCCAGTACTTAATGGGAACCTGGTTGAGCTCCTGGGAGCAAATATCACAATATGTGGGACCCCCTCCATGTCTGAGATCCCTAAAGTTTTTACTTTCCAAACTTATCCACATGGGGACTCCAGAAAATTACCAGTTACAGTTCAGGTTTTCCTACCTGGCAGTGGTTCCAGTGGCAGCTTCTGCTTGTGAGTCTTTGCTCCAGAAAGCTGTAGCTCCTTGTATTTGCCAGCCTGTCTCTCAGTCTTGGAGGGAGCCATTTGCCTTGTGTCCTCCCTTATTATGGATCCAAGATGGTTGGTTGGTTTTTCAGTCCATTCAGCTTTCTACTTGTTAAGAGCTCAGTTGTGTCAGACTCTTTGCGACCCCACAGACTGTAGCCTGCCAGGCTCCTCTGTCCATGGGGTTCTCCAGGCAAGAATACTGGAGTGGGTTGCCATTTCCTTCTCCAGGTGACTCCTAAGCAGAACCAGAAATTTCACTTAAGATCTTTGGGCTCTTGTTCATTGAATACTGGTTCTTATTAAGTTGTTCAATAGAATGCAACATTTATGAACTTTCTGTCCTTTATTTCGTATTTTCATTTAGGTTGGACTCTATCTTTTGCATCTAACGCATAATTTCACATTGTGCTACAGTATTCTTCCTTTGTTGTCATTTGTTTGTTTCATCTTGTTCATTCTCTTATCTCTTTTAAGATTTTGTTATATATTCTATACTAAGATTCTCTGCTTCTATTTAGGGTGGAAGGTAGGACACCCTTCCACTGCGGATCTCCAATCTTTAGATCATTTTTTGATTTGTGGTTCTGGAGCCCTCTTTCCATAAGGAAAAGGCATGATCACCTGTTTCTCTCCAGCAGTAGTGCCTGTTAATCTATGATCAGAAGGAAGGGAGAAAAAAATAAGGCTGTTTAACCCATGTTGTTTCTTCCTAGATTTAGTGAGATTAGGGTGAGTTCTATTTGGCCAGTTTGGAAGTTCATCCTCTAGGATTTGAAGTCAAGTAAGAAGTATTATTCCTTTTTTACTACTCTCCAGAATCTTTTTCACCCCCTCAATAACCAGGTTTGAAATGTTTTAATTAAGTCAATGTTTTCTAACCATGGATGTAGCTATGGAGGTTTAAAAATCCTGACATTCAGACTGCATCATAGAACAGTTAAATTAAAATCTTTGGAGACAAAATCCAAGTATAATTTTAAAAAACTCTCAACTTGTTTTTAATGCTTGAGATCCAAGCTTAAGAACCACAAGCTTAGGTTATGCTTCTTTCCTTCTTCAGT
This sequence comes from Cephalophus harveyi, assembly GCA_006410635.1. NCBI lineage: Eukaryota > Metazoa > Chordata > Mammalia > Artiodactyla > Bovidae > Cephalophus > Cephalophus harveyi. Next base: position 112,495 of record SJYT01075217.1, read on the forward strand.
GACAGTAGGTGATTTTTTAAAAAACCCTTTTTTGCCTATTTTGTGATATGTTTTGGGACAGAAATTCTATAGTAATATTTTAACCTTCCATCTTAATAATAACTTCCTGAAAGTTCTCGATAACTAATTTTTGCTTACATGTTTTTTCATATATATGATATAGTCCTGCGAAATCTACTTCTGCCTTTCCCTCACTCAACACAGAAATATTTATTAAAGGGGATAACCCCCCCATTCCATTTGTGGGTCAAATAACAATGTTAACTTTGAATAAAAATGACAATATAAGTGCTTCAGTTAGATTCAGTATTAGGAAAATCATAAATTCACTTATTCAAAAAACATTCGAAAGGGTCAAAAGTCATTTGTGGGATCAAAAGTCATGATTCTCCTCGAAAGGAGGAGGGAAGGAGACTGCACATATAAGTGTGTTAGAAAAGGAAATAATAGGGGACTTAGGAGATGCGTAAACATATGAGTATGTGTGTGCTAAGTCGCTTCAGTCATGCCTGACTCTTTGTGACCCTTTCGACTGTAGCCTGCCAGACTCCTCTGTGCATGGGATTCTCCAGGCAAGAATACTGGAGTGGATTGTGATTTCCTCCTCCAGAGGATCTTCCTGACCCAGGGATCAAACCTGAATCTCTTATGTCCCCTGCACTGGCAGGTAGGTTCTTTACCAAGTAGGAAAAGGGAATTTAGTGAAGGTTACTTAGAGAATTCAGAGAAATAGGAGGGCAATTGTAATGTAAGCTTCAGTTCAGTTCAGTTCAGTTGCTCAGTCATGTCCGATTCTTTGCAACCCCACGAATCGCAACATGCCAGGCCTCCCTGTTCATTACCATCTCTCGGAGTTCACTCAGACTCACGTCCATCGAGTCAGTGATGCCATCCAGCCATCTCATCCTCGGTCGTCCCCTTCTCCTCCTGCCCCCAATCCCTCCCAGCATCAGAATCTTTTCCAATGAGTCAACTCTTCGCATGAGGTGGCCAAAGTACTGGAGTTTCAGCTTTAGCATCATTCCTTCCAAAGAAATCCCAGGGTTGATCTCCTTCAGAATGGACTGGTTGGATCTCCTTGCAGTCCAAGGGACTCTCAAGAGTCTTCTCCAACACCACAGTTCAAAATCATCAATTCTTTGGCGCTCAGCCTTCTTCACAGTCCAACTCTCAGAAGAGTAGAAAGTGTATCTAAATGGTTCATTTCGTACCTTCAGTGCTTAAAATGGTGGCAAGCACAACTGAGTAATTTATATAGATTTGTGAAATGAATGAATGGCTGTATAGGTGGATGTACGAGAAGTACTATTTCATGATTGCCAAGAGAAGAGTGGCTGCTCACATGCTACCAAGAGTCGTCCTTGAATTGATTGTAAAATCTATTTTCATTTGATCACTGGGGAAACATGGAAGGCATCTCATATTTACATGGGAAGGCAATGAAAAAGTGGAGGCAGTTTATATGGATTCCCTTCTCCAAAAGTTAGCAGTGAAGAAAAAAAGAAAGTTTGGGGGGGTGGGGGGTTGGTTAAGGGACAGTAGTAAGTGCTAATACACATTAGCAGTATTTCCAATGAAACCCTTGATTATGGAACCCTTTTTTACCTAAGAACATCTTAAGGGACTAGTGTTCCCCATAAGGTGCTTTGGAAAATATGCTTTAAAGTAAAAATTCTTTGAGAATGTTCATATCTAAGTTCTTTTTATTTGACATAAGCACTATTAAAAAATAAGCCATATTTTTGTTTAATTACCAGTACCACTTTCTGTTTATACTGCAAATATGCAACAGGTGATTTTAATTTATAATTTAAATAGGATTTAAAGGAAAGAATTTAAGCCTTATAGTTCTGAGAGTAACAATTGGACTAGAATGTTGTTCCACCACATATTAGCCAAGCAATTTTGCACAGCTTACTGAATCTGCTGAGCTCCCTTACTCTACCTCATCAGTGAGACAATAATCAACTGTGTAGCAGATCCAGCAGAGAAATAGCAATATAATTAAAAGAGCTAGTCTCCACAAATCGCTGGAGGATTATAACATAAACATGTAGAAGGAGCTAAAAAGCATGCAGTCAATTGAAATGCCTAGGAACAACAAAAAGAAAAAAAAATTTTAAGCCCAAAGTGATTTGTTGGGGAGAGAGGTGTCACAGACTGTGCTTATCCTTGAGGATGGGCAGGAGCACAAGGCATGTGGAAGACAATAAATGATAATTAGTTAATTAACTTGGTCTGGCTCATAGAGCAATCTAAACTTCGATGGAAACAGACATTTCTCCTCCTTTTTGCTGCTTCTTATTAAAATATCAAGTTGCTTTGTAAAGTACATTTTTTTAAATTATTAACTTAAGCCTCTCATCAGCAAGTAAGCTTACCATGAACTAAGCAGAAGGGTTTAGGGTCATATCTATTTTATCTCACATGAAAAGGATGTAACACAATATGATGCTCTTCATTCATAAGGAGCAAAACTAAAACAATACTATTTAGAGAAGCAGTTAGCACCATCTCTTTGGAGATCCTCTGTTTGATTCTGGCTCTTGAACTCGGTAGCCATATAATCTTTGACAAGTAGCTTGATATCTCTGAGTATCAAGCTCATCATTTCTATGATGGACGTAAAAAATACAAGCTCTTAATTTTCTTTTGAATATTTTGATAGTGCATAAAACACAGCATAGTGCTTGTTCACCTAATCCATATTTATACAAAGCTAACTTTCAGTGAATGGTATCTATTGTTAATAATATTATAATATTGTTCCCATCAAAAGTGTTTGGTCTTTGGATTCAATCAGATCTCGGTTTAAATTCTGGCTCCATCACTTTTTGGTTGTGTGAGCTCAGAAAGTTGCTTAACAATTTTCTGAGTCTCATCTTCATATTTAAAGTAAGTATAACAATATCTGGGGCTTCCCAGGTGTCTCAGTAAAGAATCCGCCTGCCATTAGAAGACACAAGTTCGACCCTTGGGTCAGGAAGATCCCCTGAAGAAGGAATGACAACTGACAACTCACTCAAATATTCTTGCCTGGGAAATTCCATGAAAGAGGAGCGTGGTGGGCTACAGACCCTGGGGTTGCAACAAAGTCGGACATGACTTAGCGACTAAACCACCACACCACCGCAATAATTGCCACATCTTTGTGATGGTCAAGGTTAAATGAGATAATGCCAGTTCCCTTTTTACCACTTTCCCTGGAAAATAACCAAATTTTTATCATAGTCAGGTTCTGGGAGCACCAGACCGGGGATCGAGAAAAGGATCAGACTCGAAAAAGAGCAAAGGAAGGACAGTCATTACGGATTGCACGGAAAGGAGGAAAGAGATTGAGGATACGGAGGGTGAAGTATTCGAAGGTGAGAATCTTGACCCTAAACAAGACATTCCTTTGTCGGGGTAAACTCTAAGATTGGCTCCTACTAGTTCTTTCGCGGTGTAGACTAGAACTACTAATTTCAGTTTCGAGAGAAGATAGTTCCAAGGATCAGTGGAACCTCTCCCGAACTAGAGAACGTTGTGCTCTGTGACAGTTAAAGGGAACAACTTTCCCAGAATAATGAAACCGAAATTTGTGTGTGTGTGTATGTGTACCACAAAGAGTAAGAAAAGAAGGGACAAGAGAGGGAGAGAACGGTCAAAAAGGAGAAGGTAACAGAATGGAAAATCACCAAGGGGTTGTAGTCCCTGTCACTACTGAACTGTTAGTACCCATGTGCACGCGATTCAGTGAAGTCAGTACAGGCTGAGAAACGCTGGGACACCTGGTGTCGGACGGTCTGAGGAGACAGGTACCGTACGAGGTCCGTCCTTAAGACCTCACCCAACGACACGGGAAGGGGTCCCTCAGCAGGGTTGGGTCCCTAGTTTGGACTCTGAGAATCCAGAGGACGTAATGTAACCGTCCGTCCAAGAATTGATGATCGTGGTGAACCCTTCAGGTACTGTTAGTATCCCAACAACACTTGTACTTTACATTAATTGTCTATGTTGAGTCAAAAGCGACTAACAACGGAACGTCTTTTACTCGACTCACAACGATTATAAAAGACTTAAAAAAGTTCTCGTGGATCTAAAGATACATTTAATAGAACTAAAAATTCCAACGGTTGTTCAAATTTTTTTTTTTTGGTGTTTATGTTGAAAAATGCCTGAATTCACTCTGTGGGTCATCAGTTTACAACTCAGCTCTCGGATATTTGGATAACACTGTCTTTGATTCTTGTGAGCATTTTGAGGCTTACAAGGACTATACCTGTGAACTCATCTTGACCATATTCTATGCACCTGGCACAGTGTCTGGCACATAGCAGGCACATAATAAATACACACTGAATGAACAAGTTGCACAGATATCTCCCTTTATAGCTAAACTTATTCACTGTTATTCAGTCTAATAGTTGGCAAAACCTTTTGGTTTCTTTCTTAGATTGGTTCCTGTTAAAGGTCTGCTATTGGTATTTCCCAGCTGTTTCATGTTGCTATTTTTAGTACTTTGCTTTATGGTTTGTTTCAAAATATTCTGGATACATCCTGCTTGTGTCAAGGCATTGTCATCACACTCCTTCAACTGCCCTGTCATCACTTTTGTTTTTTGGCATCACCCTTTTCTACAACATAACATTCCCAGGACAGGGGAAATGGTTTTTACTGTCTAAGGAATGACAGGACTAGCCTAGGACTATTTCCTCCCCACCACAGCATCTTCCTTGTAGGACGGTTGTTTCCAATTCTTCATTCACTCAAAGGTAAATCATCAAAAAAAAACCATTGAAAGTGTAATTGTGTGCCTGGCACAGAGAAGAAAAGGCAAATAAATCTAACCCTCAATTTCACAGAGTTTACAGGCAAGTAAAATAGATGATAAGAGTACAGTGTGTTATGTGCTAGAAAGAGAAGAAACCATACACAGGAGAGGCAGTATAGCCAAGTGGTTAAGGGGAATGGTTAAGTGATTCTGAAGCAAATTCCCCAGCTTTTCCAAGTTTGGCTTCACTACTTACCATCTGTTTAACAAGTTATTTAAGGTCTCTGTGGCTTGGTTTCTCCATTTGCAAAGTTAAGGTGTGAGGAATGTACCCTGTAGGATTTTTATGAAGATTTACGTAATTTAGTATGTGTAGAATACTTAGCATAGTGTCGTATAAAGTAAGCACTCAATAAACATTATCCGTTACTACAGCAGAATGTGTGCTTAACCCCGTGTGTGTGGTGATTGGTGTGTGGAGGTTAAAGAGGACTCAAGTCAGGAAGATTTCCCTGATTTAATTATTAACGTAAGTGTTGAAGATTTATTTCTGTAACAAATATTCATTGGTTATTTACTATGCACCCTGCACTAGATAAGTAAGTTTAAAGCAAGAGGTTGGAAAATATGGAAGTAAAATTTCCCAGGCAATGGGAACAGCAGGTTCAAAGTCATGAAGATGTGTGAGAGGTCAAGATGAGTTCAATGAGAGGGAGAAAAGAGTGAGAGGTGAAAAGGTGTAAGAAATGAGAAAAGAAAACTACTGTGGACAAGAGTGTCAAACTGTACTGACATCTGTAGTAAAACATTTGAAATTCATTCCATAGGCACAGCAAGCCAAAGAAAGTTTTAGCAGAGAAGCAATATTATCTGATTTGTGTCCTTCAATCATTACACTGATGATCATATTAATCTGAGAAAACTCAATTTTATTTAGGAAGTGAGACCTCCTTCCAAACACCTTACAGGAGAGGGGTTTTCTATGCAAATCAAAACCAATGGATTTTGAAATAAAAGCACTCAGAAAGTAAGTGAGAAGTGAAAGTAGGTTTTCCATATATGCACTATAGGGACTTCCCTTGTGGCTCAGACAGTAAAGCGTCTGCCTACAATGTGGGAGATCTCGGTTTGATCCCTGGGTTGGGAAGATCCCCTGGAGAAGAAAATGACAACCCACTCCAGTACTCTTGCCTGGAAAATCCCACGGACAGAGGAGCCTGGTAGGCTACAGTCTGTAGAGTTGCAAAGAGTCAGACACGACTGGGCGACTTACTTACTTACTTATATGCAATATAAATACTACTTTGATTTGGAGCATGAGGTATATATCTCAAAATAAACACCTGATAATACACAAGGCTCTCAGTGAAATGAGGCTTCCCTCCTGGCTCAGAAGTAAAGAGTCTGACTGCCCAGCAGGAGACATGGGTTAGATCCCTGGGTCGGAAAGATCCTTTCAAGGATATAGCAACCCACTCTAGTATTCTTGCCTGGGAAATTCCATGGACAGAGGAACCTGGCAGGCTACAGTCTCTGGGGTTGCAGGGTCAGATATGACTTAGCCACTGAGCACACACTCAGGGAAATAATCAAGTCTAGCCTGGCTCTTCTGGATCTATCTTATATCCCTTTTGTGTCTCATTCATTTATTGAATCAACATTTAATGTGCCAGACACGGCTCTAGGCACTTGGGATGAACAACAACAACAGAGTCCTCCTCTCTAGAAGACAATAAACCTTAAACATAACATGTAAATTACATTAAATTTTTAATTCTTAAAATTAAAAAATGAAACAGTAAGAAAAACTGAAATCACCCATGCAAGATAGGAATCATAATAGCATGATTTCAACAAGGAATGAAAAGAGCTGCAAAACCCTCTGCAGTGTAAAGTGTAAAATTCCAAAAAACCTCAAGGGTGAGTGCAAAGCCCTGTCTGGACATGGCTCTAAGCAGCAGTCACCCTGAAAATGTGTCTGTGTGGGTGTATATAATTTACATATATTATATATACACCTTTGTGTGTGTGTGTGATTTACAAAGTCGGTGTAACAAGCCTACTTTAAACAATGTGATATGTGCAAGGCATAAAATGGACTGGACTATTTTCTCCCCTTATTTCCACAATAACAATTGCAGGGTTAGTGGTAATGGTAGTGTGTGGGTGTGTTTTGGACAGCAACTTTTGCTTTGGAACAGAGCTGGCCAAAACCCTATTCTTCTATAATCTGACTCGATAACAGCCCAATCCGGCAGGAGCCTCTGTTTTTTCTTACCACAAAAACAAACCTCTTCCACAAGCTAGTATCCTCGAGCTGTGTCCTGCATCACCAAACCATCCTTTATGGAGTCCTGACTCCAAGGGAAGAATGCCACCTACCGAATCAGCTTCCCTAGTCAGCCAGTCCTGCAAAGTACGGCAGTGCTCAACTCAGCCCGAGTCAGCTCCAAATCCCTTCTCTCTGATTATTCTCTGGCCTTTAAAAAATTTGCCACTATTTGGGCTGACAGGAAGTTATGCTCTCAGCGCAGATATCTGATAAACACTTCCACATATTGTAGCCTTCTCAACAGCTAAGCCAAATTTCAGAGCCCTCTCTCTGCCGCATTTTCCTTAATTGCGCTTACACGCTTGGAATGCGCGGGTCTCTGCAGCCCGAAGACAGCGGAAACCGCCGGTGCAAATCGTGCGGCGGCTGCCTCCGGGGTGCAAACCGTGCGGGGGCTGCAGAGCCCGCGCGGGTCCGGGAGCAGGCTAGCGTGCGGGACCGCGGGCTTCCATTGTGCGGCCCTCTACGACGTGCGCCTCCGTCCCCGGCCTCCCCGCCGGGGGAGGGGCGGGGGACCCCTTCGCTGTCGGCCGAGAGCGAGGCAGGAATCGCCGCCACTCCTCCGTTCAGGCTGAGGTCGCCACAGCCGCGCCCCGCACGCGGTGCCGCGGCGCGGGAAGGGATGGGGTCGGGTGCGAGTGGCTCGAGGGCCCGGAGAGGCGCGCATCCGCGCTAGAGGCCCGCGTTCGTGACACCGCCCGGTGAGCTGACCGCACTCGGAGGCGCGGACCGAGAAGGTCAGTTGGTCGCCCGTTCCCTCATATAACATCTAGGAGGGCGCGCGCCCTGGCGCGCCGCGCGGAGGGTCGGCGCTGTGTGGGCCGCGGCCGGGGGCGGGCCCGGCGCTGGGCGCCAGGCGCCGAGGGGCGGGCCCGAGGCGGGGCGGCCGCGGAGCTGACGGGCCGTCGCCGCGGCAAACGCTGCAGCTTCGGTGCCGAGCGCGGGCGGCGGTACATGGCCCCGACGGGAGGCGCGCGGCTCGCCCCCGGAGCCCGGCTCGCCGCCTGAGCGCGGCCGCCCGTCTCGGTCCCGCGCGCCCTCGCCTGTCCGGCTGCCGTCCCGCGGACATGCCCGCGTAACCTCCTCCTGGGCTGGGATTTGCTCTCAAGTGCTCTTCATGGAAGCGATGTCCCCCCAGCAGGAGACTCTAGGGGGACAACCGGGGCGCTCCTCTTCCCTGACAGGAGTGTCTCGGGTCGCGGGCGGCCCCGGCACGAAGAAGGTGAGGACGCCGAGCGGGGCCCCGCCGCCGCCGGCGCGCGCCCTCCGCCGCTGCGCGGGCCGGACGCCGCGGGTATTTAACGCTCGAGGCTCGGGACCCGCCGCGTCTGTACGAGGCCAGGCCCGCCTTCCCGTCTCCCCAGGTCACCCCGGCACCCGCGGGCTCGTCGCGTCTAGAGTCAGTGTCGCCCTCCTAGCGAGCCGGGGGGCCGCCCTCCCCGTCCTCATCCGCCGCTCTCCTCCCTCAGGCGGGGCGCGCGGTCCGCTTTTGCGCCATCGCCCTCCCCAGCCCCGCCGGGCCCGGGGTTCCCCGAGGTCCCTCAGGCGCTCATCGGCCCCTGCCGGGGTCAGCTTCGAGATCGCCAGGGCCGAGGCGATCCGCCCTGGCGCGGCGACCGCGCGGAGGGAAGGTAGGCGGCCGGAGAGCGGCGCCCGTGGGGCTCTCAGCCCCTCACCTGGACGCGGCCGCTCCGCGGGGTTTTGCAGGACGAGGGGCGGCCGGGTGGGGTGCTTGCGGGCCAGGGAATGAGACCCGGAATGACCCCGGGTCACTGCGAGGCGGTGGTCAGCCTTTGCAGCTGTGCTGGGGATGCTCGCGGTTGACGCCCGGGGACGCGGAGGGCCAGTTCTGCTGGGAACCGGACTGGAGAGAGCGGGTGGGCGGCGGCGGAGGGGCCCGCACCCTGCGCCCGTCCGCTGGCCCCCGGGGCTCCGCGGGGCTCCGCGGGGCCGGGCTGCGGGCTGCGCGCGCGGCCCCTGTCAAAGCCCGGAGCAAGGATGCCGCAGCAACTTGTAGCGTTCCTTTAGGATAAACGCGGCCGCCGAGCGGCGTGCTGACTCCGATCGGGTCAGGTTTCTTTGGAATGGTTCCCTCAGCAAGTGCAAGCGGCCGCGAGCTGCCGGCCTCTGCGGCTTGGCTCTCAGAGGAATTGATTTGGGTGTTTCTAGCCTTTTTCTGCTCTCGCTCCTCCCCTCCCCCTTCTGATATTTGGCCGTTTTTGCTCTGTGTCCTGGTGGTGACCTTCCAGCTTCTGTTGGGGAAAAACAAAAGAAAAATGGGACTAGAGGGATAATCTAAGTCATCCTTAAGAAGCATCTTGAGGAATGCCTCAATGCATTTGTATCATTGGAACCTTAAGGGGCTGCGGAGGCTCCCTGGTTGTCCGGGTCTTACTGCCTTTCATGACTCTGCCCAGCAGAATCCTGGGTTGGCTGGAGGTCAGTAGAAAAGAAGTGAGGTTGGTGCGGAGTGTAGAAGTTTGTGTGAGCACCCAGGGACCTTGACCCTGTTGCAGAGTCATCTAGGAGTGTCAGTGAACTTGATGTATCTGCTGTAGTGCTGGCTCTGTCTTTGATATATGGAGGCTGCGGTTTGTCCTTGTCGCTTTTCCCCTTCAGATACGCAGAGAGAGAGAGAGAAAATGCTAGGTTGGCATTGTATGACTATTCAGTAATCAACATAGTTTAAAAGCAATTTTTATTCTTGTAAACTTAAGAAATGGGGGAAAATAAAGTATTTGTATGCCAGAACACATCTCATCCCCACCCACCCACCCCCTTTTTTTTTTTTGCTAATGGTAATTAAGCAAGAAAGCATGAGAGTAGCTTGACCAATCAAGAAGTATTTGTTCAATAAATGAAAGATTGTTGTGCATCTTAAGCCATTTTTGCCCTGCGTTATAAAACGTAATGATTTGTCACACAATCAATGCTGTCTTTTCATTTTTAAAAAAAG
>SJYT01075217.1:122726-150766 GCA_006410635.1 Cephalophus harveyi
ACAATCAATCCAGTCTTTTCATTTTTAAAAAAAGGAAATAGGTTTGCCCGCTTGGTCTTTCTACAGCTTTTTACTCCCTTTGGGGCAAAAGTAAAACTGAAGACTTGTGTTTATTGAAGAACTGCTTTTTATATTTTTACTTTTAATATTTTAACATATAATATTTTATATTTTCTTTTAATATTTTTCCAGAAATGTGTATCTCTGCTTGTTTTAAATGTTAGTAGGTGTATCTGTTTGATTTGAGACCTCCATAGCAATAGTAATTAATTATAATAAAATAATATTTCCAAATTGTAACTCAGAATCATTGCTATTTACACTCTTATGGACCACAATCTTCTTGTATCCCAAATACTCAGCAGACTGATCTTTTTTATGTTTCCTCTTACCTTTTTAGTGCTTGGTAGTCCTAGTGAATCATGAGACTTATTTCTTAAAATGTCTATTATGCTGTTGTACTGTTAATTACTGAGACTTGGATCAGCGTTGTTGAAATTGTCAGTTGCAGTCAGCGTTTTAAAAAATGAAATAGAACAGAAAGTATTGGCACTGTAGTAAGGGTAAAGATTGCTTTGTATCACTTTTTGCTCTGTTTCGTTTATGTATATGTATGTGCATTTGGGGTAGTGGAGTAAAATGTGTTTCTTACTGAATAGTCAGCATTTTTAAAGACGATGTTTTTGGCCAGACTACTGTATGGAATGGGTTCACTTGGTTTTTAGTCCTATCTCTGTTACTATCTGAGTAATGTTGAGGAAATCACTTGCTTTAGTTTCCTCATTTGTAAAAGGAGTATCAAAGAGAAGATAGTGGTGAAAGTGCTTAGAAAAGTGTATACAGCAGACTGTTACATCTTTTACTTTATGAAAACAAGTTGATCTTAATAGTCCCTGAAGGACAAGCATGCGAAGAGTTGATTCATTGGAAAAGACACTGATGCTGGGAGGGATTGGGGGCAGGAGGAGAAGGGGACAACAGAGGATGAGATGGCTGGATGGCATCACCGACTCAATGGACGTTAGTTTGAGTGAACTCTGGGAGTTGGTGATGGACAGGGAGGCCTGGTATGCTGCAATTCATGGGGTCGCCAAGAGTCGGACACGATTGAGCAACTGAACTGTACTGAACTGAAGGACAAGCAAAACCATAGCATCTTTCAAACTAGTCATCCTGAAAGTTAAAATCCAGTGGTACTGCCATTGTCTAAAATATGGTTCATATTCCTAGAAACTACCATTGAAAAGGCAGTTTTGCACAGTGTGGTGAAATTTGGAGTTTGATGACCTGGTAAATAAATGGGGAAACAGTGGAAACAGTGGCTGACTTTATTTTTGGGGGCTCCACAATCACTGCAGATGGTGATTGCAGCCGTGAAATTAAAAGACGCTTACTCCTTGGAAGGAAGGTTATGACCAACCTAGACAGCATATTAAAAAGCAGAGACATTACTTTGTCCACAAAGATCCATCTAGTCAAGGCTATGGTTTTTCCAGTAGTCATGTATGGATGTGAGAGTTGGACTATAAAGAAACCTGAGCACAAAAGAATTGATGCTTTTGAACTGTGGTGTTGGAGAAGACTCTTGAGAGTTCCTTGGACTCCAAGAAGATCCAACCAGTATATCCTAAAGGAGATCAGTCCTGGGTGTTCATTGGAAGGACTGATGTTGAAGCTGAACCTCCAGTACTTTGGCCACCTCATGCGAAGAGCTGACTCATTTGAAAAGACCCTGATACTGGGAAAGATTGAGGGCAGGAGGAGAAGGGGACGACAGAGGATGAGATGGTTGGATGGCATCATTGACTCAATGGACATGGGTTTGAGTGGACTCTGGGAGTTGGTGATGAACAGGGAGGCCTGGCGTGCTGTGGTTTATGGGGTCGCAAAGAGTCGGACACGACTGAGCGACTTCACTTTCACTTCACTTTTCTTGGGTGGACTCGGGGAGTTGGTGATGGACAGGGAGGCCTGGCGTGCCACGGTTCATGGGGTTGCAAAGAGTCGGACATCACACTCAGCAACTGAACTGAACTGATCTGGTTCAAGTCTACATTGTTTGCACTAGCCTTCAAATCTAGGTCAGTTACTTAACCTTTTCAGTTTCCTATTTGTAAAATGAAAATAACAATAGTATGTAACTCTCAAGATAGAAATATTTAATGTGAAATTGAGTGAATATTAGCATATGTTAGCTCTTATGTTTGTACTTCCCACTGTGTTTGTAATTCACACTACTTTGTCCCAATCGTTTAAGCCAAAAATCTGGTATTTATTTCCTTAGTCTACAACAACCATCGGAAATGCTCATCTACTGTCACTTCAAAACGTACCTTGAATTTCTTCACTTCATCTCCAGTGCTGTCATTGTAGTCCAAGCCAAACCACTGCCATCTCTCACTTGAACCTTTGCAGAAATCCCCTAACTTGTCTAACACCTTTTTTGCTTTTACCTGATCCAGTCACCATTTAGAAATGCCAGAGTGATCTTCAAAAATGTAAATTGATCATGTTTCTAACTGTGTAAAATCGTGTTGTGGCTTTCTGTCATATTTAGAATAAAATTGAAACTTCTCTTTTTAGCCCTCCCTACTCCTCTCACCTCATCTGCCTTTCCTGGCTTGTTTGTGTATTCTCCAGCTACATGGGCCTTCTTTTTCACACATCGAGTCATCAAATTGATTCTGTTCTGAGGCTTTGGTGTTGCTATTGTCTGTTTTTTTTTGCCACAGATCTTTGCAGTGTTGATTCTTTCATGTCATTCTCATCTTGGGTTCTCCCAGAGGCCTGTTCTGATTACCCAAGCGGAAGTTGCCCCTCAGTCATACCCTGTGCTTTCTGTCTTATTCTTATCCCAGTATTCAGTCTTGCCTTGTATATTCTTATTTCCTTTCTGGTTGTGTTACCTGAACAGCTCACCAGATGGTGAACACCACGAGACTAGGGACATTTCTGTGTTGTTCAAGGCTGCTGCCTCAGTGCCTGGGACAGTGCTCTATAGTATGTGTGTGTCAGTTGCTCAGTCGTGTCTGACTCTTTGCGACTCCATGGACTGTAGCCCGCCAGGCTCCTCTGTCAATGGGATTCTCCAGGTAAGAATACTGGAGTGGGTTGTTATTTCCTTCTCCAGGAGATCTTCCCAACCCAAGGGTCGAACCCAGGTCTCCCACAAACTCTTTACCATCTGAGCCGCCAGGGAAGCTATATATTAGGTACTCATTAAATATAAGCTGGGTTATGTTCAGCAGTCAGCAGGAATAGATATGGCCCTCTTGTTCAGGGTTTATGATTTATAGCAGGATCAGCAAATTCTTTCAGAGAGCCAGATAGTGAATAATTTAGGTTTGTAGACCATAAGGTCTCTGTTGCAGCCACCTACTATGCCACTGTCATGCTAAAGCATCCATAGACAATATGTAAGTAAGTGGGCATAACTATATTCCAATAAAACTTGATTTAGAAAAACAAGAGGTGAATCTGTGGTGTAGTTTGATGACCCCTGGAGCATAACTGTTAACTGGAACTTTTGACAGTGGCAGAGCTAGTCTTTATTTACAGTGTCCGATTTAATAGACACTAGCTGTTATGTAGCTATTGAGCTCTTGACGTGTGGCTGGTACAGCTGAGCAATTAAAATTTTTTAACAGTTTTTTGAGGTATACTTGGCATGCAATAAGTTGTACATGTTTAAAGTACATAAATCAATAGGTTTTGACACATTATACAACTCTGATACCATGACCACAGCCAAGAAAATTAGCATATTTATCATTCCTTAAAGTCTCCTCATGTCCCTTTCTAATCCCTTTGTCCCCTCCCAATTTCTAGGCAACCACTGGTCTGCTTTCTGTCACTATTGGTTAATTTGCATTTTAAAGAATTTTATGTAAATGGAATCATACTGCTACTGCTGCTGCTGCTGCTGCTGCTGCTAAGTTGCTTCAGTCGTGTCTGACTCTGTGCGACCCCATAGATGGCAGCCTCCTGGGTTGCCCCATCCCTGGGATTCTCCAGGCAAGAACACTGGAGTGGGTTGCCATTTCCTTCTCCAGTGCATGAAAGTGAAAAGTGAAAGCGAAGTCTCTCAGTCATGTCCGACTCCTAGCGACCCCATGGACTGCAGTCTACCAGGCTCCTCCATCCATGGGGTTTTCCAGGCAAGAGTACTGGAGTGGGGTGCCATTGCCTTCTCTAGGAATCATACTATGTATTCTTTTTGTCTGGCTTCTTTAATCCAGTATAATTATTTTGAGATTCACCCATTTTATTTGTGTGCAGATCAGTACTCAGTAGTATTCTATCATGTGGATGAAGCACAGTTTGTTTATCCATTCACCTATTTATGGCTATTTTGGTTTTTTCCTGGTTTGGGATACTATGAACATAACTGTTCTGAACATTCGTGTACAAGTGTTTGTATGGACTTGTGTTTTCACTTCTTTTAGAAAAATACTTAAATGTTGAGCCTGGGTCATAAGTTAAGTGTATGTTTAACGTCTTAAGAAACTGTGAAATTATTTTCCAAAGTGGTTTTACATTCCTGTTAACAGTGCGTATGAGTCCAATTTCTCTACATCTTCACCAACACTTATTATCTGTCTTTTTTATTTTGATCATCCTAGAGGATAGAAGGGCTTCCCTGGTGGCTCACTGGTAAAGAATCCATCTGCCAATGCAGAGATACCAGAGATGCTGTTTCAGTCCCTGAGTTGGGAAGATCCCCTGGAGAAGGAAATGGCAACCTACTCTAGTATCCTTGCCTGGGAAATCCAATGGACAGAGGAGCCTGGCAGACAGCAGTCCATGGGGTCGCAAAGGGGTCAGACACAACTTAGTGACTAAATAACAACAGAAGGTAGAAAGTTGTATTTCATTTTGGCTTTGATTTGCATTTCCCTAGAGGCATCTGGTCCCATCACTTCATGGGAAATAGATGGGAAAACAGTGGAAACAGTGTCAGACTTTACTTTTTGGGCTCCAAAATCACTGCAGATGGTGATTGCAGCCATGAAATTAAAAGACTCTTACTCCTTGGAAGGAAAGTTATGACCAACCTAGACAGCATATTAAAAAGCAGAGACATTACTTTGCCAAGAAAGGTCCGTCTAGTCAAGGCTATGGTTTTTCCAGTGGTCATGTGTGGATGTGAGAGTTGGACTGTGAAGAAAGCTGAGAGCTGAAGAATTGATGCTTTTGAACTGTGGTGTTGGAGAAGACTCTTCAGAGTCCCTTGGACTGTGAGGAGATCCAACCAGGCCATCCTAAAGGAGATCAGCCCTGGGTGCTCTTTGGAAGGAATGATGCTAAAGCTGAAACTCCAGTACTTTGGCCACCTCATGCGAAGAGTTGACTCACTGGAAAAGACTCTGATGCTAGGAGGAATTGGGAGCAGGAGGAGAAGGGGATGACCGAGGATGAGATGGCTGGACGGCATCATGGACTGGATGGACGTGAGTCGAAGTGAACTCCGAGAGATGGTGATGGACAGGGAGGACTGGCGTGCTGCGATTCATGGGGTCACAAAGAGTCGGACGACTGAGCGACTGAACTGAACTGAACTGAACTGAGTGATTAATGATATTGAGCATCTTTTCGTACGCTTACTGTCATCCATTTGTTATCTGCAGTGAAGGAAGTGCCTATTCAAATATTTTGCCCAATTCTAGTTGTTAGTTTTCTTTCTTTTTTAAAAAAAATTTATAAACATTTATTATTATTTTCTGCTGTGCTGGGATTTTGTTACTGTGTGTGCACACTATCTAGTTGCAATATGCAGTCTTCTCATCGCAGTGGCTTCTCTTGTTGCAAAGCACAGGCTCTAGACCACATGGTCTTCAGTAGTTGCAGCTCCCAGATTCTGGAGAATGGGCTCAGTAGATGTGGTACACAGGCTGAGTTGCCCTGCAACACGTGGACCTTCCTGGACCGGGGATCAGACCGTATCTCCTGCATTGGCAGGCAGAGCCACCAAGGAAGCCTGTTAATTTTCTTATTATTGAGTGTTTAATCCTATTTAAATATTCTGGAATCAAGTCCTTTATCATATTTTTGTGACTTGTAAATATGTTCTCCCATTCTGTGTCTTGTCATTTTATTCTGTTAACATTTTCTTTCAAAGAATGGAGTTGTTAATTTTGATGAAGTCCAGTTTTTCTATTTTTGTAGATTTTACTTAGTTGTAGTTTATTTGAATTTAAATTGCCACATGTGTGTAAAGGTATTAGATAGCACAGATTGAGAGGAGACAAAAACAACAACAATAATAGCAAATTTATTAAATGATGGGAACTGTTCCTAAAGAAACCAGCATGACACTAATTTAGAGAAATGTGAATGTGGAGTTAGAGCACTCTGGCATTAGGGTGTTTCAGGGAAGGCTTTTTTCTTTTTTTTTTTTTTTTAACATGCTTAACTCTTTTCTTGATGAAAAAGATCATGAAATAAAAAGATTCCAGCAATGGGAGCAGTTGTTCAAAGGTCCTGAGGTTGCAAAGCACATAATATGTTTGAGGACCTAGTTTGTAAATGCTGTATAAGAAGTCAGTCTCTTAATAGCTACATTTATTATTTTAACCTCAAGAAGGATTACCTAGCTGGTTCATCCACCCTTCTTTGTTAGTCAGATGATTTGACTGTTTCCAAAAATGGAAAGTTTTCCATAATCGAGGCTCTTCAAAAGAATAGACAGTAGATTTGTATGGTATTTTCTAAAAGTATGATTCTAGAATACAATATTAATATCAGCAATAGATAATGCATTATTGATGGAATCCTGGATAACATATCCTTGAGCACATCCACCTTTGCATAGAACAATTTTTGTGAAATGAAATGGCAGCACTCATTAGAATGATTTCAGTTAGGGATGATGATTTTTGTTATTTTCAAGCCCCCTGACCCATTGGTTTCACACACAAATTGAAAAGTCTTTAAATAAGATAGGTTTTGAGGAGGAAAGAGAGACTTGCAGGCACAGAAAATCAAAGCAAAAGGATTTTAAAATAGCTCCAACATTAAAAAGTATAACAGCTGCCGTTATATACTTCATTCTGGCTTTTATTTCTACATTCTCTGGGTCCCAATGTGTTTATAGCAACTCATGGTAGAACACCCCTGAGAGCCAACTTTAAGCCATGTGTGTGTCTTGCACTGGAGTTTGAGTGAAACATCTTGGTGAATAAGACTTGGTTTTATTCTTTAGAACTGAGAAAAATATTATGCCCATGGTTGAGCCCATATCCTACTGAACACTTTTGTGATGTTATTCACAAAGTGAGTGGCATAAAATCAGGTACCTGAGAGATTGTTTTGGCTGAGAGCAGTCTGGAAATATCAAAAACTGAAATAGATTTTTTTTTCTAATCAGAAACAGCCTCTGTTATCACTGGTGTGACCTCTGAACTTCTGTGTTTTGTTTTTGTTTCTTTGTTTGTAAAATGGGGATAATAATCCATATCCTGTATATCTCACAAGGTTGTTTTTTATGGGTCAAAGGAGAAAATATATAAAAACGCTTTCCAAAAAATGCAGACGCCATCAGTAATTTTTCACAGGTACCAGGTGAAAGTACCTGTAAAGCAATAAAAAGAATTTTATTTCCTTGGATTTAATACAAGAACATTTACATGCAAATGAGTGAATGCTGTTTGTCTTATTCAGCTCAGGTTGCTGTAACAAAATACAGTAAACTGGAGGCTTAAACAACAGACAGTTATTCCCTGCAGTTGTGTAGGTTGTGAATTCCCATGACCTGGGTGCCAGCCAGTTCAGTTCCTGGTGAGAGTCCTCTTCTTGGCTTCCAATTATTGTCGTGTCCTCACGTGGGAGATTGAGTGAGAAGAAAAGCAGTGAGGGAGATGAGGGAAAGACGGGGAGGGAGAGATGGAGATGGAGTTGGATATCTTTGGTTTCTTCTTACAAAGGCGCTAACCTTGTCAGAGCAGCCCCACTCTCAAGACTTCATCTAAACCTAATTACTTCCCAGAGACCCCTGCCTCGTAGTAACGTTACATTGGGGGTCGGAGCTTCATCATATGGATTTAGGAGGCACTAGTATAATAATTTGATCCAATACGTGCATCATCAAAGCAATTGCCCTTGAAGGTCATAAATCTCAAATATTCTAAGGTAGAAGCTTGAGAAAAAAGGTAAGAGTTTACTGTTTGTAATATATGGAAGAGGAAAGGAAATTTTTTAGGAACTTCTTTGAGTAAATGCCTCACTATACGTAATACACGTAAGCTGTATGGTAGGCATTGTTAATAATGCACTCTTAGAGGAGAAGGCAGGGAGCCCTCCAGGGCTGCGTGTGGCAAGCAGCAGAGCTGAAAATTTGAACCCAGATTTTCCAACTGTTGTTTCTCTTTCCAGCTGGACTACAGATGCATTTTCTATTAATTGTAACATAAGATATAGGAGAGAGTAGATTTGAATTTTACATAACCAGTTGGGCAAAGCATATCTGAGAAGTTTTTCTCCTGAGAGGTAATTTTGCCCTTCGGAGAGCAGAGTCTCTACCTTCTCCATGTACCACTGAATATTACGTCCACTACTGCCATTAGATAAAGGTACTAGTCAGGGCTCTTCGGAGAAGCAGTCGGGAGTAGAAGTCCCTTGATTGCCATCCACAGGGAGGAAGGTGGTACAGTCTTTCCTGAGAACTAGAAGAAATGAGATGTTCTAGATGTTCTAGCTGGACAGTAAGAGAAGGCAATGGCAACCCCTCCAGTACTCTTGCCTGGAGAATCCCATGGTTGGAGGAGCCTGGTAGGCTGCAGTTCATGGGGTCGCTAAGAGTCGGACATGACTGAGCGACTTCACTTTCACTTTTCACTTTCATGCATTGGAGAAGGAAATGGCAACCCACTCTAGTGTTCTTGCCTGGAGAATCCCAGGGACGGGGGAGCCTATTAGGTGCCGTCTATGGGGTCACACACAGTCGGACACGACTGACATAACTTAGCAGTAGCAGTAGCAGCACCTGGACAGTGAGGGAGGAAAAAGGGGGCAAATTCCTCTTTCCTCCACTTCTTGTTCTGTATGGCGAATGATGAATCATTGAATGATGGGGAGGAAACCTACTTTACTGACTGCTTATTCAAATGCTAATGTCATCTTGAAAATACCCTCATAGACACACCCAGGGATAATATGTAACCTGGGGATTCTGTGGACAGTCAGGTTGACACAATATTAACCTTCATAGTAAATATGGACTAATAGTGACAATCAGGGACACAATCATTGATAATCTCTTTGGAAATTTGTGGTCATTTTGCTTTGGTATCTGTCATTTTCAGATATTTTATATAAGGCACTCATATTTCAGGAGCTCTTCACGAGACCTTCTTTCCATGCTGATATCTCAGTCCTGCTTGCTGTAGGAAAACTTGGCATGTTCTCCAAACTCATAGAACTATATTTCAAAGTTATGTGTGGGTGCGCTGAATCCTGTGCCTTAGATGTTTCCACCATGAAAAATTGGGTGTGGGAAATGTAGCTGAAACGCTCAATTCAGTAAACATTTTAATATGATAAATCTTGAGTGTAAGAAAAAGCTTGCTTCCATAGTTAATTTTCACTTAAGATGTGAACACAGTAGTGCATTTTAACATAGCAAAAGAAAACTTATTCTTTTGTGACTCTAACATTCATATATTAGAACAGAATACATTGTTTTTTAGAAAATGAAAATTATATTTTATTTCTATACATCTATGTAAAAAGTAATTATCAGCTTTGAAGATTGAGTCCTCGCAGAGTGTTGTAGCTTATTGACCGGAAATTCACCAGTCTCAGATTCCTAAGTAGTGCAGTTGTTGCTTTTTGATTCTGAAGTGAAGGTTGTTATGAAGCACTTTATCACTCTCCACCCCTTCACTGTTCTAATTTTAGGATTTGGTGGAAGGTCTGCAGGGCAAGAGGTGGAATATGTTTAGTAGCCTGGGAGAAGTGAGACAGGCACCTTCAGAAAAGGAAACCTTGAACTTGGATAATCTGGGTTCTGAATCCTTTGCCTCTCCTCATGCTGCCATCCAGGACTTGGTGGCTGTTCCTTTTGACATAAAGTGGTCTTGTGCCTTATAGGGCCACATACCACTTAACAAACATACTGATTATAATAAAACTTGCCTTCTTAGGAGGTTTTGGTAGCTGAGAATATACTGGACTTCAATTTAAATTGACATTAAAACATGTTATAAACTATACAGTGTCACAAAAATAGGTAAGTAGTATCAAGGTTAGATACGTGTGTGTATACACACTTACATGTGTAGTAGTAGTGTTAGTCACTCAGTCGTGTCCGACTCTGTGACCCGATGGACTGTAGCCCACCAGGATCCTCTTTCCATGGGATTCTCCAGGCAAGGTATACTGGAGTGGAGTATATTCTCTCTCCAGGGATCTTCCCAACCCAGAATAGAACCCAGGTCTTCCCATATTGCAAGAGGATTCTTTACCATCTGAGCCACCAGGGAAGCCCAAAGAGACATTGTTGCAAAGGGGGTTGCTGCTGCTGCTGCTAAGTCACTTCAGTCGTGTCTGACTCTGCAACCCCATAGACAGCAGCCCACCAGGCTCCGCTGTCCCTGGGATTCTCCAGGAAAGAGTACTGGAGTGGGTTGCCATTGAGTTCTTCGCAAAGGGGGTTATACATACTTATATGTACATAAAGTCATATAAACAGTGCTTTGAAGATATATATGTACATTTTATTACTGTGATCTGATGGAGTTTGGAGTTTCGTGACTCATATCCCTCAGTCTCCTGAGTATTTGACAAAAACCTCTGTTACAGACTGAACGTTCATGTCTTCTGAAACTCAAAGGTTGAGGTCATAACCCCCAGTATGATAATACAGTTGACCCTTAAACAATGTGGAGGTTAGACATTGTCACCCTTCATGCGGTTAAAAAATCCACTTAGAACTTGACATTGAGCACTCTCTATCCATGGTTCTACATCTACATATTCAGCAACCTCATATGGTATAGTACTGTGAAGTGAAGTGAAGTGAAGTCGCTCAGTCGTGTCCGACTCTTTGCAACCCCGCAGACTGTAGCCTACCAGGCTCCTCCGTCCATGGGATTTTCCAGGCAAGAGTACTGGAGTAGATTGCCATTTCCTTCTCCAGGAGATCTTCCCAACCCAGGGACTGAACCCGAGTCTCCCGCATTGGAGGCGGACGCTTTAACCTCTGAGCCACCAGGGATTTTATTGAAAAAAATGCATGTGGAAATGGACCTGTGCAGTTCAGATCTGTGTCCCTCAAGGGTCAACTGTATTTGGAGATAGGGGCCTTTGGAAGATAGTTAGCTTAGATGAGATCATGAGGGCAGAATCCCCATGTTGGGATTACCGCCCGTACAAGAGACCAGAAAGCTTGTTCTCTGTGTTGCCCGTGTCAGGCTCCAACAGAAAGGTAGCTGTCTGCAAACTGGGAAGAAAGCTATCACCAAGAACTAAATCTGCTGACCCATTGACCTTTGACTTCTTAACCTCTAGAACTGTGAAAAATAAGTGTGTGCCATGTAAATCACCCAATCTGTGTTATTTTGTTATATTAAGTAGCCTGAACTTACTGAATATCTTTAAAATACACTTTCACTGAGGTGAAAGTTTGCTTTCCTGTTCTGTTGCTATCTCAAGTGTTCTAGATCCCTCGTGCCTAGTATTCTAGGAACTCTAAGGTCCTATTGTGTACAGAAAGCCTTTGAGGTGAACGCTTAGTTTGGTAGTAGACACTGAAGCAGCCTAGGGTGGGGTGATGCTTCGCTTTTATTTACTTACCGAAGACTTGGCCACAATGTGGGAGATTTGAAACGAGTTAGAGGAAACTGCCTTTTGTCAGCCACCAATAATGGGTCTTATAGGCATCACGGCCCAGTTTGTTTTATAATTTTGTTTCAGTTTGATTTTCTTTATCCAGGACAGGTTTAGATTAGAAATATCCAGCTGATAGCAGAAAAGCCCTATCAGTATGTCAGTGCTGGGCTGAGCAGCCTTGACCTAGTTTTGACAGACAGCTCTCACATGGAACAACTGAAAGGTAAAACCTGTTTCTGGATGTCTGGTCATGTGTGTGTGGACTCTGAAAATGAAATGTATGTGTGCCCATATAAGCTCATGCTTCAAAGATCTGGAAAGCTCAGCTGCTTTGTGGCCTTTTGCTTTTCTCGTTTACCTGGGTCCTAATTTAAACTTAGGAGAGTTTCCGTATTTCCTCTTCTATGCCTACAATGTCTTGAACCTCAGCTTCCGTAGTAGACTTTAATATGTTACAGTATATCTAAATCTGGTCAGACCTTGGCCTGGATTTTATTCTTATTTGATATGCTCTGTTTTTTTTTTTTTTTTTTTTTTTACCATTATGGTTTTTGATTTGATCACTGTACCCTTCCCTTCTGCAAGAGGAAAGTGAGAGGTTGCTGCAAGGAAGAGTTTTCCAAGAGCATCTGATACATTCAGCCCCTTAGCTTTCATGCAGGTGGATGGGCGCTGGAGCAACCAGAGAGCCCCTTTGTTATAGTGTGGCATGGGTGCAGAAATTGCAGCACTTCCTATGGACTGTGGTGTGATATTTTAGTGAAGCCCTGCCCTATAACAGGAATACTAGGGAGAAAGCATCAGTGATTGAACTTGCATACTCCAGGGTGGTGCTGAAAGGGAATCATGACTCGAGTTTGAAATTGGTGGCTTTGTCAAAGAAGAAAGTCCAGTCAATTTGAAGGCCCATAGTGGTACTTCAGATGTCTATATGAGAGGAACAAATAATGATGTAGAAGGGGAGTTCTACAGTCCTCATATTTATTGCATACGATATTTATGCACTCTGAGGCTTTCCTCTGTATGTTACACTGTTGTGGTGCTTTCCCTGTTAAAGGGCTTTCACATATAAAATCTTATTTGATTCTTTGTGGTAGGTCAAACAGTTTTTGTCATTTTACAGAGAGGACTCTGAGAAGTGACTGAACCAGCATCCAGAGTTTAGGTTCAATGCCAAGTGCCCATTCTTCTCCATTATGTAGATCTCATATTTATATTATTTCAAAGTGCTTATCTCACAGAAACAGGAAATATGGCCAAAAGTAAAACATTTCTTAAGCTCAGAAAGAAATTATATCCGTTTATAGTAGTCTGTTCTGTGATGACATTTGCTTTAAATAAATGCCCAAACTGATTCTGGCTGGGATTATTATGAGTAAATAGAAGATCATACTCATTGCTGAAGTATCATACTCATACTCAAAGCCGCAATAGTGGGAAGCTTTAGCTCATCCAGTGGTCGAAACCTTGTGATAATAGGATGTAGAAGCAAAGGGCAGAGTAGAAATAATTTCCTTTTTCTCTTGCAGGGCCACTGTCTTTGGGATATGTCTCCACAAGTTAATGGTTCAGGTGTGTAGGGAAAACAAGAAACAGTTCATTGAATTGTACAGATCACCCCACAAAGGATTGAGTGAAATTTGAGTAAACTAAGTTGTAAATTTGATTAAGCATTTTTTTCTGTCTTTGAAACTTTAGTCTTAAGAGCTTTCCTCAAAGCCCTTAATTTAATGCTATGTTAATTTTAAATACTTGAAAGTGACTTTAGCAAATTTGACTTAAATTTGACTGAAATGCTTGAATTTTTTCCTTCATAAAGTAGCTGGAACAAAACAGTATGAAAAATTGAAGTTCACCTGACTTGACTCTTTCATCTCGGTCCTTTCTTTTGATAGGCTTTTTCCCCTTTACATCTCTTTGAGAACTAAGAATGACCAGATTCAGAGTGATTTCGCCATTCCAAAAATAGTTTTTTCTCTCCTGGTTGATACTTCGAGGTTCCAAAAATAGTTCTTTGTCTCCTGGTTGATACAAAGTTAAAATTCCACTGAGAGACTACATATAGGTTTTTATATAAACAGTGTTTTATGCCTTGTTGAAAGTAAAAGAACAAAAGTTTTTTCTTCCATAACCTGCTTACAACTTTAGATTACTACGCAGGCACACTTGCTTTACCACCTTAAACTCTCAGATAAAGGTGAGAATTTACTAGGAAAACACTGGAGAAATAGGGGAGGAACTGTGGCAAACCACAGCATGCAGGTTGGCATGTTCCTCAGATCTCTGAGGAGTTCAAATGAAGAGCCACTCAGACATTTTGTACAAAAATGTATTGGACAAAAAAAATAAATAATTTTCATTTTCATGTATTATACTTCAGATGATTGTTGTATGAACAAGGAAAAATAGAGCTTCTGGCTATGAACCAGTTTGCTGGGCTAGAGCTCAGTAGTTTAGTAGCTTGGTGGTTAGTGTTTGTTTTATTCATTTTAAGAGCTTTGTTGAGATATAGTTTATATAGCATACAGTTCAGTCACTTAAAAGTGTATATTCAGTGGCTTTCAGTATATTCCTAGAATTGTGTATCCATCACAATTTTAGAACATTTTCATTACCACAAAAAGAAATACTGTACCCCTTAGCCATTACACCCCAATTTTCTCATCCCCCCAAACCCCAGAAAGCACTAATCTATTTTAGTTCCTATGGATTTGTTTATTCTGAATATTTCACTTAAATGGAGTCATATAGTATGTGGTCTTTGGGGACTGAATTCTTTTAATTAGCATAATGTTTTCTAGATTCATCTATGTTGTGGCACATTCGTTGCTTTTTTTATTGGCAAGAGGCCTGGCGTGCTGCGATTCATGGGGTCGCAAAGAGTCGGACACGACTGAGCAACTGAACTGAACTGAACTGACTGAAATGAATGCTCTTATGAGTGTATCACATTTTGTGTATGCAGTCTTCAGTTGATGGACATTGGTGTTGTTTCTACTTTTTGACTATTTTGAATAATGTTGCTGTGAACATTCGTGCACATGTTTTTGTGTGAACATATGTTCTCATTTCTCTTGGTTACATACCCAAGAGGAATTGCAGGATTGTATGGTAACTCAGTGTTTCGCCATTTGCAGAACTTCCTAAGTGGCATCACCATTTTACATTCCTACCAGCCGTGAATAAGTTTAATTTCTCCACATCCTTACACTTGTTGTCTTTTTATTATCTTGATAATAATTGATTATCTTGATAATAAGATATTAACTCATGTTGATGGGTATAAAGTGAAATTTCATAGTTTTAATTTGTGCTTTCCTGGTGGCTGACAATGTTGAGCATCATTTCTTGTGCTTTTTGGCTGTTTATATCTTCTTTAGAGAATTCCCTATTCAGATCCATTTTTAAGTTAGCCTACTTTATTGAATTGTAACAGTTCTTTAAATATTCTGGATACAAACCCCTTATCAGATACATGATTTGCAAAAATGTCCTCCGATTCTGTGGGCTTTCTTTTCAGTTTCTTAATAATGTCCTTTGAAGCATAGAAATTTTAACCTTGATGATGTTCAATTTAATTTTTGTTGTTGTTTGTGCTTTTGGGGTCATATCTAAGAAACCATTACCTAGTCCATGGTCACAGATATTTATGCCTATGTTTTCTTCTAACATTTTTTGTAGCTTCACCTCTTTTAGACTGTTGATCAATTTTGAATTAATTTTTGTATATGGTATAAGATATGAATCCAACTTCATTCTTTTGCATGTCTATCCAGTTGTCCCAGCACTATTTGTTGGCAAATGATTAACTTTTATTATACGACAGATGTTTATCATGTTTACCATGATAATGTAAATGTCAGTGAAAGTCATTCATTCGTGTCTGACTCTTCGCGACCCCATAGACTATACACTGTCCATGAAATTCTCCAGGCCAGAATACTGGAGTGGGTAGCCTTTCACTTCTCCAGGGGATCTTTCCAGCCCAGGGATCAAACCCAGGACTCCCGCATTGCTGGCAGATTCTTTACCAGCTGAGCCACCAGGGAAGCCCAAGAATACTGGAGGGGGTAGCCTAACCCTTCTCCAGGGGATCTTCCCCACCAGGAATTGAACCGGAGTTTCAACTGCTTTGCAAGCGGATTCTTTACCAACTGAGCTATCAAGGAAGTCCAGTGTAAATGTCAACACTATGTCAAAAGCTGTAGTTTGCAATGTTCAAGGATGACTCTCACCATCCAGTTCCATAGCAGATGCTTACATTTCCTTAGTGACAGTGTTCCAACAGAACCCTTTAAGTAAGTGTGTTTGCCTTTCTGTATGTGTGTTGGGAACAGTAGCATAGGTGTGGAGAATGAGTACATTTTAAAATTCACTGAAAACCTTCATTTGTTAAGTATATAGTTTGTACCAGGTATTGTACTAGGCTCTAGTAATGCAAGGATAGGCCTGCCACAGGGGAGAATTTCAGTAATTGCTGAAAGATAGGATAAAGTTTGGAAAGATGGGAGAACGTTTGGACATAGCCCTTGCTCTCAAGAAAGAGATAGATAATTATAATGTGAAATACTTTAACTGAGGCATAACTATAAAGTTAGTTACTAACACAGGAATTCAACACTTAGTTCATCTAATCAATTAAAAAAAGAATTGAAGTGGAAAGCACCTTCCAGATTAGCTGGTAATGTTGCTATAGTTTTGTATTATTATTTAAACATAAAAGAAAAATTAATTATAGGCATTTGGTTTTTATCTTTATTTACCTCTTCATTTATTCTTTTGCAGAATAGCTATATTCTAATACTGAATATAGCTGCAGAGGGGGCAGCTTAGGATAACAAAGACTTAATTTCTGTCTAGTGTTCATGTTATACTTTCCTAATAAATGGCTACTGGTATAAAGATGTCAATTTTTACAATTTAATCACAATTCCCTTTTACAGCTCTGTCCAAGCCCCTCCTCATTGTTCTATTTGCTAGCAAAGGAGTAAATAAATCCTACTTCATAATTTGTTTTTCAGCTTATATAAAAGTCTTGTTTAGTTTTTGGGGGGTTGCTTAAGCCTTGGCTTAATTAATTGGTACAAAGTCAAGAAAATCACTTCTAAAAGATTAATACAGTTGATTTTTTGCCTAATGCTTATCAGTTTACAAGATTTTCTTTTAAAAACTACTCAGTTTCAGAATGGCATCTAATATTTGTGAGGTAATCTCAATATAGATATTAAGCATTTAGGCATTCTGAAAAGCCACAATGTGGATTGTGGTTTTAACTTCACAAAGAAAACATCACTGTTTTAAACCTATCTGCTTGTTTCCTGTGAGGCAAAGTATCGTAGTTTTCTCTGTCACTGAACAACTGGGAAGTTTGTTGGTGCTGATATGACCATAGCTTCAACCTGTCCTGACAAGTTTGTATTATTATAGATTTAGAAAGGAATCAGTAGTCTCCTTCTGTTTTTGTGTATTTTATTTCACAGTTGTTAGTAAACCAAAAAAATCTAAGTCTTTATTGCCTGAGAACAGATTCTTCAACAGATGAGTGAATTTTTTTTGAAGTCACCATTGGTTCTTTACTTTGCTACACTTTTGAGCAAAAAAAAACAAAAAAAAAGCGTACTTTGAATGAATTAATACCTAGATTCCCATTATATTGACAACTCTTTAAGACTTTTTATTACTTAGAGAAGTGAATCCTATGAATTCTAAATTCATTGTGTATATAATGTTTATTTTCTTGCATATCCAGGGTGAATCTTTGGTAGACACTTACCATGAGAATATCAGAAATAGAAGTCACCTAAGAGACTATGTAGTCCAAATTTTCTCACTTTCTGTATAAGGAAATGGAGACCCAGAGGAGTGTGTGAATTACCTTAGGCTGCATATCTGATTAGTAGTGAAGTGAGTCTCAGTACAAACAATAGGACTTCAAATATTATTTTGCCAGTAGTTTAACTGCAATATCTAAATATGAGTCCACCAAATGAGGTAGATTCACCCCACATTTGATTCGTCACACATCTACCAATTTATAACAATTTAAAGAAAAGTGAAAGTGAAAGTCGCTCAGTTGAGTCTGACTCCCGTCCATGGAATCCTCTAGACCACAATACTGGAATGTAGCCATTCCCTTCTCCAGGTTCTTCCTAACCCAGGGATCGAACCCAGGTCTCCTGCATTGCAGGTGGATTCTTTTCCAGCTGAGCCACCAGGGAAGCCCATAAATAAGAAAACACGGTCTAATTACTGCATACAACTAGGTACAAATAGTCTGCTATATTAGACGTCTATGAAAAACTATTTTAAAAGCATCTTTACAGAAGAAAATTTGTCACTCTTCTTTAATTATCCATTCTCATGTTTAGTAGCCATCGCTCAGAAAGATTTCTTTATATCAAAGAGTTTCAAATCTGGAGTCCGTGGATCCCTAAAGAATCCATATTAGGGGGTTTCTGAACCCCTTGAAGTTAGTGCATAATTTCTTTCACAGCTTTTATAAATTTCTTGATAAACCCACTGCCCAGGATCAACCTGAATTCTCAGTCTGCAGTATAGCCACATTACTTTTCACCTTATCTTCTTTGGAAGACACTTGGTATCCTCTGTATAATAACTCTGCATTACCTTGGAGACTTACTGTTTCCAAATGAAGAATCATTTTAACTTGTCAGATCATTTTAACTTGTCTTAAGTTTCTTTCTTTTTTCCACATTTTAAATCATTTTTATGGCTGTATTTTGAACCCTTTCCAAATTCTTTGTAAGCCTGAAAGCCAAGGAGCTCAGAATTAGAAATCATATGTTAATGAAGATCTTGTTTAGGCGCTTGGATCTGCTGAGAGTGGTGTCAGAGGATTAGGAGCAGCAGAAGGAAGACTGCTGAGATTGGTGCAGGAATGTCACTCCTCCACACGCCCCCCACCCCCTCATTCAAAAGGCTAGGCAGAGACTCAAGGCCAGAACAGACCAAGGGTAAGGGGCCCAGGTCAAGCTTAAAGGATTGGGCGTATTTCAAAGTTCAAAGCACAGTACCTAGATCCTGGATAAAAGGATTCAAATTCCAGAAAAGAAATAGGAATCAAACCTAGACCTGAAGGTGAAACAGAATCCTGCAGAAAATCTACATAGTAAGGAAACATCACCTTTCTAAGTAACGTCAACCCAATCTTCCAGAATTGAGACTCTTCATATGGGAACAGCCCACTGGTAATACTTGTCTCCCAGACCTCCCTTCACCCTGCAGCCTCTGCATTTACACTGGCCTCAGAGTGCTAAATTCCTGAGAGCTGTGTTCCCAGGAGATGTGACCAGTGGAAACAGTTAAGATACAGCTTACAAGCTATAATATATAAAATAGTTTATCAAAATCACTGGGGTTCAGAGGGATTACAGATTCTTCTGGGAATCTGATGAACACTGTGGGCTTTCTCTTCAGAAGGAGGGCACCACATATATATCATGCTAAAAACTTTATGTAATTTAACCTGCGTTGAGACTGATTCAGTCTCCTGATTGATAAGTATGGTATTCTGTATTTCTTACCCATTTGTTTCCTGTTCTTTATTAATGTTTTATATGATTGTTTTGGTTGTCTGAGCTATACCAAGGAGATTAGGGCATTTTGTCTTCACATGTGAGCCAAAGGATTATAATGGAGGGAACAGCAACACTGAGGCCATGACCCTGCTGACAACAGTGATTTGGGGGACATCTGTGGGGGCATGGTGAATCGAGGGGGAAATAAGTGTGCCAAAGAAGTCTAGTGTCCCCCTGCCATGGGATAATTTTTCTTCTCTTCCTTAGGATGATCTACATTTTATTCGTTAAGAAACTGTTCCTTTGTGAATCATGTAATGAGACACTGAGCTACTTGGTTTTATGTGGTTTTTCTTAGAGCAGCACTCAGCCCCAGACGTGGCTGGCCTAGGTCTACTCAGGTAGTGCGGTAAGACTCCTGGCCAGGAAAGGGTGAGAGGGCAGAGCAGGAGGGACGCTTTGGTAACGCAGCCTGAACTTCATTCATGGCTATTTGTGACTAGATGGTAAATTTTACACATTTATATCCAGTGGCTCACCCTCAGACTCTTTCTTGAGGTGTTAAATCTATAAGACTGAAAATTTAGAGAGTAATTATCTGGATAACTCAAATTGAATATAACCTCACCACAAAGTTTGGGTCCTGTAGAACACAGTACCGAATTATCCAATTAATCCTATATTTACATACCACTTAGAAAAGAAAAAATCTTTTTTCTAAGTTACAATAAACAAAACTGTTTTGAAGAACAGATTCCTAAATATGTAAATATTTAAATTTAAATGTCTATTAAATGTGTAAAAATCTAGTCTCCATCTTGTGCTTTAGCAACTTATCTTCTCCCTTTACTTGGTCTTTTCAAATTCTGTTTTTCCCTAAAGCCCAGTTTGGGGGCCTACCCTGCCAATGAAATAGAGCTATCAGCTACTCTGTTGACATTTTGGAGTATAAATTAATCCAGTTCTGTCTTTGGCATGGGGCCTGGCATGTAATAAGCAATAAAACTGCAATTGATGATAATGGTTGTGATGTGGTTTTCTCAAATACTCTAGTCAATATTTAATCTCCTTATTCTCTGACCATAAGAAATACATAACTGCCTATACCACTTTTTGACACTTAACTATCTTAATTTAGATGTTATCGTTTTATTCCCATAATAAGATTGCTCACTTCTTGATAGGCAGGCATAGGCATACAAAATTTGCTGAGTTGGATTGGAAGTTGTTATTTACCAGCTTTATAGGCCACGTGATCTTCATTGTGTGTTTTTTCCCCTCAACAGAAAATGAAAACATTAGCAGAAAGGAGGAGGAGTGCTCCATCTCTTATCCTGGATAAAGCCCTGCAAAAGCGGCCCAGTACCAAGTAAGTGGGAAGCTTTTAATACTCATTTGGGATCTGCTGCATTTCTTTTATGTGTGTGGTTTGTTTGCTTTTTATCAAGACCAGAATTCTCTGTTAAATAAGAGAAAACATGACTTCTGTTCTGAGTTTATTTAATAAGACCTATTCTTTATGAGAAATGTAAAGCCTTTTGAGAGGTGGTGATCTGTTGCTTTAAAATTGATTCAAAAGTAAATCTTACATCCAGTGGTACACAAACATGCATCTTCCACATATTGTAAAAGTTTTATTTTTGGAAACAATTAGAAATCAGAATACTAAAGATGAGTTATTTTAACCACTATACATGTTTGGTTATGCACAAACTTTTGCTTACTTTTTATTATAAAGTGATCCCCATGCAAAGGTAAAAGATAGATTTTTAGCAACTTTAGAATGAATAAAGATAGATTAAGATTAATAAAAGATTGAGTGCTGATTGCTTTTAGACATTATTGGTTAGAGTAATTAGTGATTAATTAGTGAAATTTGAAGTGGAAAACAGGCTAAATGTCTATTGAAATAACCATTTCGCTTATTAAAGCTAAATACTATTTCTAATTGGATGGCTTTTCAGTCACTAATTTATTCAATAATTTTTAATGGCATTTTAACTCAGAGCCTTTTTATGTTCAAAGGAATCCAGCAATTCTTTTCCACTAATACGTGAATCGTTTTATGTAAGGTGTGGTCTTTACCACGTTTTTAAAGGTGAGGATATATCTGATATTTCTATGAATGGTGTTCTGAGTTAACATGAAATCTATGTGAAGGCATGGCATTTTTTTCATTTTTTAAAAATTTATTTATTTTTAATTGATGGATAGTTTCTTTACAGAATTTTGTTGTTTTTTTGTCAAACCTCAACATGAATCAGCCATAGGTGTACATACATATGTCCCCACTCTCTTGAACCTCCCTCCATCTCCCTCCCCATCCCACCCCTCTCCTTGATACAGAGCCCCTGTTTGAGTTCCCTGAGGCATACAGCAAATTCCCATTGGCTATCTGTTTTACATATGGTAACATAAGTTTCCATGTTACTCTCTCCATACATCTCACCCTCTCCTGCCCACTTCCTATGTCCATAAGTCTGTTCTCTAGGTATGTTTCTCCACTGCTGCCTTACAAATAAATTCATCAGTACTATCTTTCTAGATTCCATATATATTTGTTAGTATATGATATTTATCTTTCTTTTTCTGACTTACTTCACTCTGTATAATAGGCTCTAGGTTCATCCACCTCACTAGAACTGACTCAAATGTGTTCCTTTTTATGGCTGAGTAATATTCCTTTGTGTATATGTACCACTTATGCTTTTTATCCACATCTGTTGATGGACATCTAGGTTGCTTTCATGTTCTAGCTATTGTAAATAGTGCTCAAATGAACATTGGGTTACATACGTCTTTTTAGTTTTGTTTTCCTCAGGGCATATACCTAAGAGTGGGATTTCTTTGGATAATAGAGTGGTTTTATTCCTAGTTTTTTAAGGAATCTCCATACCATCTTCCATGGTGGCTGTATCAGTTTACATTCCCCCCAACAGTGCAAGAATGTTCCCTTTTCTCCACCCCTCTCCAGCATTTATTGTTTATAGACTTTTTGATGATGGTCATTCTGACTGGTGTGAGGTGATATATCATTGTAGTTTTGATTTACATTTCTCTAGTAATGAGTGATGTTGAGTGTCTTTTCATGTGTTTGTTAACCATCTATATGTCTTCTTTGGAGAAATGTCTGTTTAGGTCTTTTTCCCACTTTTTGAAGACATTATTGGTTAGAGTAATTAGTGATTAATTAGTGAAATTTGAAGTGGAAAACAGGCTAAATGTCTATTGAAATAACCATTTCGCTTATTAAAGCTAAATACTATTTCTAATTGGATGGCTTTTCAGTCACTAATTTATTCAATAATTTTTAATGGCATTTTAACTCAGAGCCTTTTTATGTTCAAAGGAATCCAGCAATTCTTTTCCACTAATACGTGAATCGTTTTATGTAAGGTGTGGTCTTTACCACGTTTTTAAAGGTGAGGATATATCTGATATTTCTATGAATGGTGTTCTGAGTTAACATGAAATCTATGTGAAGGCATGGCATTTTTTTCATTTTTTAAAAATTTATTTATTTTTAATTGATGGATAGTTTCTTTACAGAATTTTGTTGTTTTTTTGTCAAACCTCAACATGAATCAGCCATAGGTGTACATACATATGTCCCCACTCTCTTGAACCTCCCTCCATCTCCCTCCCCATCCCACCCCTCTCCTTGATACAGAGCCCCTGTTTGAGTTCCCTGAGGCATACAGCAAATTCCCATTGGCTATCTGTTTTACATATGGTAACATAAGTTTCCATGTTACTCTCTCCATACATCTCACCCTCTCCTGCCCACTTCCTATGTCCATAAGTCTGTTCTCTAGGTATGTTTCTCCACTGCTGCCTTACAAATAAATTCATCAGTACTATCTTTCTAGATTCCATATATATTTGTTAGTATATGATATTTATCTTTCTTTTTCTGACTTACTTCACTCTGTATAATAGGCTCTAGGTTCATCCACCTCACTAGAACTGACTCAAATGTGTTCCTTTTTATGGCTGAGTAATATTCCTTTGTGTATATGTACCACTTATGCTTTTTATCCACATCTGTTGATGGACATCTAGGTTGCTTTCATGTTCTAGCTATTGTAAATAGTGCTCAAATGAACATTGGGTTACATACGTCTTTTTAGTTTTGTTTTCCTCAGGGCATATACCTAAGAGTGGGATTTCTTTGGATAATAGAGTGGTTTTATTCCTAGTTTTTTAAGGAATCTCCATACCATCTTCCATGGTGGCTGTATCAGTTTACATTCCCCCCAACAGTGCAAGAATGTTCCCTTTTCTCCACCCCTCTCCAGCATTTATTGTTTATAGACTTTTTGATGATGGTCATTCTGACTGGTGTGAGGTGATATATCATTGTAGTTTTGATTTACATTTCTCTAGTAATGAGTGATGTTGAGTGTCTTTTCATGTGTTTGTTAACCATCTATATGTCTTCTTTGGAGAAATGTCTGTTTAGGTCTTTTTCCCACTTTTTGATTGGGTCGTTTGTTTTCCTGGTATTGAGTTGTGTGAGCTGCTTGTATATTTTGGAAATTAATCCTTTGTCAGTTGTTTCATTTGCTATTATTTTCTCCCATTCTGAGGGTTGTCTTTTCACCTCGTTTATAGTTTTCTTGCTGTGCAAAAGCTTTTAAGTTTAATTGGGTCCCACTTGTTTACTTTTGCTTTTTTTTTCTGTTACTCTAGGAGGTGGGTCATAGAGGATCTTGCCTTGATTTATGTCTTTGAGTGTTCTGCCTATACTTTCCTCTAAGAGTTTTAAAGTTTCTGGTCTTACATTTGACCATTTGGTCTTCCATTTTGAGTTTATCTTTGTGAATGGTCTTAGGAAGTGTTCTAATTTCATTCTTTTACATGTAACTGTCCAGTTTCTCCAGCACCACTTATTGAAGAGGCTGTCTTTGCCCCATTCTATATGTTTGCCTCCTTTGTCAAAAACAAGGTACCCATAGGTATATGGATTTATTTCTGGGCTTTCTATCTTGTTCCTTTGGTCTATATTTCTGTTTTTGTGCCAGTGCCATACTGTCTTGAAGACTGTAGCTTTGTAACATATTCTGAAGTTAGGAAGGTTGATTCCTCCAGCTCCTTTCTTTCTCAAGACTGCTTTGACTATTTGGGGTCTTTTGTGTTTCCGTATGAATTGTGCAATTTTTTGTTCTAGTTCTGTGAAAAATGCCATTGGTAATTTGGTAGGGATCACATTGAATCTCTAGATTGCATTTGGTAGTATAATCATTTTTACAATATTGATTCTTCCTAACCAGGAGCGTGGAATATCTCTCCATTTGTTTATGTCATCTTTGATTTCTTTCATCAGTGTCTTATAATTTTCTGTATACAGTTCTTTTGTCCCTTAGGTAGGTTTATTCCTAGATGTTTTATTCTTTTTGTTAAAATGGTGAATGGGATTGACTCCTTAATTTCTCTTTCTGATTTTTCATTGTTAGTGTATAGGGATGCAAGTGATTTCTGTGTATTGATTTTATATCCTGTGACTTTGCTAAATTCACTGATTAGCTCTAGTAATTTTCTGATAGTATCTGTAGGGTTTTCTATGTATTGTATCATATCATCTGTAAACAGAGCTTTACCTCTTCTTTTCTGATCTGGATTCCTTCATTTCTTTTTCTTCTCTGATTGCTGGAGCTAGTACTTCCAAAATTATGTTGAATAATAGTGGTGAGAGTGGACCCCCTTGTGTTTTTCCTGATCTTAAGGGGAATGCTTTCAGTTTTTCACCACTGAGAATAATGATTGCTCTAGGCTTATTGTATATGGCCTTTACTATGTTGAAGTAGGTTCCTTCTCTGCCCATTTTTTGAAGAGTTTTAATCAGAAATGAGTGCTGAATTTTGTCAAAGGCTTTTCCTGCATCTATTGAGATTATCGTATGGTTTTTATCTTTCAATTTGTTAATATGGTGTATCACATTGTTTGATTTGCCTATATTGAAGAATGGCATGGCATTTTTTTGATGGTCCAAAATAAATTATATAGCCAAATCCCAGCAAGTGAAACTTTCTAAATACTTAGCTCAGTCTCCTCTTTTTTTTTTTTTAATTAGTCACTCAATCCTGTCTGACTCTTTCTGACCCCATGGACTGTAGCCCACCAGTCTCCTCTGTCCATGGAATTCTCCAGGCAGGAATACTGGAGTGGGTAGCCATTCCCTTCTCCAGGGAATCTTCCCGACTGAGGCATCAAACCCAGGTCTCCCACATTACAGACAGATCCTTTACTGTGTGAGCTACCAGGGAAGCCCTGGTCTCCTCATAGTACTCAGCAAGTTGTCAGACTCAAGCAGCATCCCTGGCTGCCCCCAGATGACACATTCTTTAGTCATTGGGTTGATCAGAAAATGTAAATTACTTCTAATAGATGCCTAATCAAAATTTATTTATGAAAATATTCTGCCAATGAATAGTATAGAAATACACTTTTGTGCCATATAAAAATGGCTTTTGGATTGTTTGCAATGTTGTATCTTTGAATTGGGACTTCTCTGATAGCTCAGTTGGTAAAGAATCCGCCTGCAATGCAGGAGACCCCGGTTGGATTCCTGGGTCAGGAAGATCCCCAGGAAAAGGGATAGGCTACCCACTCCAGTATTCTTGGGCTTCTCTTGTGGCTCAGCTGGTAAAGAATCTGCCTGCAATGCGGGAGACGTGGATTCAATCCTTGGGTTGGGAAGATCCTGTAGAGAAGGGAAAGGCTACCCACTCCAGTATTCTGACCTGGAGAATTCCATAGACTGTATAGTCCAAGGGGTCACAAAGAGTCAGACACGACTGAGAGACTTTTCACTTTAACTTTCATCTTTGCATTAGTGGTGGATTATATAGAGAATGGTTGTGTCTTCACAGTTTGACCTTGATTATCTATAAAATTCAAGAGAAATTATTTTTAGGGGAGGTAGAGAGGGAAGGCAGAAATTGTCTTTAATTCTGCTATATTTGTAAAAACAGCTTTATTTAACCACTTAAAAAAATAAACAGTTTCAGGGAAAATTTTTGTTGGAAGTTCCTGCAATGGACATGTCCTAGGTTTTTCAATTAAAAATAGCCCTTATTTATATCAGAGAAGGTTTAGCTCTAAATCAGGGGTCAAATAGTGGCATACCTACCCTCTAACCCAGGGTGAGAATGTATAGCAGTATGCATGTTACTCTCTCAATTCACTCCACCCTCTCCTTTCCCCCATTTGTCCAAAGTCTGTTATCAATGTCTGCATCACCATTGCTGCCCTGGATAGCAATGTACCTATCCCAGGGTGAAGGTTTAAAAGAAAAGTTATGACCAACCTAGATAGCGTATTCAAAGGCAGAGACATTACTTTGCCGACTAAAGTCCGTCTAGTCAAGGCTATGGTTTTTCCTGTGGTCATGTATGGATGTGAGAGTTGGACTGTGAAGAAGCCTGAGCGCCGAAGAATTGATGCTTTTGAACTGTGGTGTTGGAGAAGACTCTTGAGAATCCCTTGGACTGCAAGGAGATCCAACCAGTCCATTCTGAAGGAGATCAGCCCTGGGATTTCTTTGGAGGGAATGATGCTAAAGCTGAAACTCCAGTACTTTGGCCACCTCATGCGAAGAGTTAACTCATTGGAGAAGACTCTGATGCTGGGAGGGATTGGGGGCAGAAGGAGAAGGGGGTGACCGAGGATGAGGTGGCTGGATGGCATCACTGACTCGATGGACGTGAGTCTGAGTGAACTCCGGGAGTTGGTGATGGACAGGGAGGCCTGGCGTGCTGCGATTCATGGGGTCGCAAAAAGTCAGACACGACTGAGCGACTGAACTGACTGACTGACTGACAAACGATTAATTCTGTTTACCCTTAGGAATAACTCAGTTGGTAAAGAATCCACCTGTAATGCGGGAGACCCTGGTTCAATTCCTGGGTTGGGAAGATCCGCTGAAGAAGGGATAGGCTACCGACTCCAGTATTCTTGGGCTTCCCTTGTGGCTCAGCTGGTAAAGAATCTGCCTGCAATGTGGGATACCTGGGTTTGAACCTGGGTTGAGAAAATCCCCTGGAGAAGGGAAAGGCTACCCACTCCAGTAATCTGGCCAGAAGAATTCCATGGACTGTATAGTCCATGGGGTCGCAGGGAGTCAGACACAACAGAGTGACATTCACTTTATTTAATTATTTATTACTTTTCATGTAATTTTTATTTTATTAATTTTTTAAATTTTTTTTTACTTTACAATATTGTATTGGTTTTGCCATACATCAACATGAATCCACCACAGGTGTACACGTGTTCCCCTTCCTGAACCCCCCTCCCTCCTCCCTCCCCATACCATCCCTCTGGGTCGTCCCAGTGCGCCAGCCCCAAGCACCCTGTATCATGCATTGAACCTAGACTGGCGATTCATTTCTTTTATGATATTATACATGTTTCAATGCCATTCTTCCAAATCATCCCACCCTTTCCCTCTCCCACAGAGTCCAAAAGACTGTTCTATACATCTGTGTCTCTTTTGCTGTCTCGCATACAGGGTTATTGTTACCATCTTTCTAAATTCCATATATATGCATTAGTATACTGTATTGGTGTTTTTCTTTCTGGCTTACTTCACTCTGTATAATAGGCTCCAGTTTCATCCACCTCATTAGAACTGATTCAAATGTATTCTTTTTAATGGCTGAGTAATACTCCATT
>SJYT01075217.1:151577-220330 GCA_006410635.1 Cephalophus harveyi
TTTCTCATTATTAGTGTATAGGAATGCAAGGGATTTCTGTGTGTTGATTTTATATCCTGCAACTTTACTATATTCATTGATTAGCTCTAATAATTTTCTGGTGGAGTCTTTAGGATTTTCTATGTAGAGGATCATGTCATCTGCAAACAGTGAGAGTTTTACTTCTTCTTTTCCAATTTGGATTCCTTTTATTTCTTTTTCTGCTCTCATTGCTGTGGCCAAAACTTCTAAAACTATGTTGACTAGTAATGGTGAGAGTGGGCACCCTTGTCTTGTTCCTGACTTTAGGGGAGATGCTTTCAGTTTTTCACCATTGAGGATAATGTTTGCTGTGGTTTGTCATATATAGCTTTTATTATGTTGAGGTATGTTCCTTCTATTCCTGCTTTCTGGAGAGTTTTTATCATAAATGGATGTTGAATTTTGTCAAAGGCCTTCTCTGCATCTATTGAGATAATCATATGGCTTTTATTTTTCAATTTGTTGATGTGAATTACGTTGATTGATTTGCAGATATTGAAGAATCTTTTCATCCCTGGGATAAAGCCCACTTGGTCATGGTGTATGATCTGTTTAGTGTGTTGTTGGATTCTGATTGCTAGAATTTTGTTGAGGATTTTTGCATCTATGTTCATCAGTGATATTGGCCTCTAGTTTTGTTTTTTTGTGGCATCTTTGTCAGGTTTTGGTATTAGGGTGATAGTGGCCTCGTAGAATGAGTTTGAAAATTTACGTTCCTCTGCAATTTAAAGTCATGCATTGTAAGGCAGTGCTGATAGAAAACGGGAAGCCAAAATGAATCATTTGTATGTACTTCTAGACCTTTGTCTATGCAAGTATAATTAAAATTTATATTTACTTTCTATAATGTTTAAATTCTCACTTTAATATAAATTAGTTCTTTGCATTTTTCAAGTCTTGCATTCTTTTTAAAAGATCAAATCCTGTTATGGTAACTATTCAAGAAAGACTTTGAATTTGTCCTTTATATAATGTACACTCTTGAAAAGTTTTATCAATCAGATTTTACTAATTATTGATGAATTTGCTATTTTAAAGAAACTTTATAGTGAGTTGCCTTATAAAATAGATCACTTCTCTTTTCACAGTTGTTAAGAATAACTCAAATTTTCATGACAGGAATTTTGCTTTTCCATGATTTATACCCAGGAAACAAGGGAAATTTCTAAAGTCTATTCTGAGCACACACCTACTTCAAGTAAAATTTTATGCAACGAAATTACTACTACCTAAAAAGAATCTTTACAATCTCTTTGCATGTAAACATCATGGGAATTAATCTATAAAATATTAGTATACATTGTGGGGATAGATAGCAAAGATATTGAGTGTTTTATTTATTAGCGTTGTATATTTCTTGAAATAGATCCACTATAGCACTTCATATTTCTTTAAACCTAATATGATTTTGCTTTTCCAGTATAACATTACTATTTCTACTGTTGTCTTCTAATTACGGTGTTATTTTACTAATTAATGACTTACAGGTGATAAAGTTTTTATCCAAAGTTTAGCAATAACTCACAGAGGATTTATTGGAATTCTTTCACTTAACAGCTGTTGCACCTTACTTTTTTAACTTGTTGGTTTTTAATTGGAGGATGATCATTTTACAATATTGTGTTGGTTTATGCTGTATATCAGCTTGAATCAGCCATAGGTATATGTGTGTCGCCTCCCTCTTGAATCTCCCTCCCACCTCCCACCCCAAACTACCCCTCTGGATTATCATAGAGCACCAGATTTGAGCTCCCTATGTTATGCAATAAATTTCCACTATCTTAATTTTATATATGGTATGGTATATGTTTCAATGCTACTCTCTCAGTTTACTCCACCCTCTCCTTTCCCCCATGTATCCAAATTCTGTTCTCAATGTCTGCATCACCATTGCTGCCCTGGGATAGGTACATCAGTACCATCTTTCTGGATTCTATATATATATGCATTCCAATAATATATGGTTCCAATAATAGACAATATTTGTCTTTCTCTTTTGAGTTATTTCACTCTGTATATTGGATCTAGGTTCATCCACCTCATTAGAACTGAGTCAAATGCATTTCTTCTTATGGCTGAGTAATATTCCATTGTGTATATGTACCACAATTTTTTATCCACTCATCTGCTGATGGACATCTAGGTTGTTTTCACACACTAGCTATTGTAAATAGTGCTGCGATGAACACTGAGGTGCATGTGTCTTTTCAATTATGGTTTCCTAGTAGTGGTATTGCTGGATCATATGATGGTTTTATTCATAGATTTTTTTTTTAAGGATTGTCTATACTGTTCTCTTCTCTCTTTGGAGAAGGAAATGGCAACCCTCTCTAGTATTCTTGCCTAGAGGATTCCAGGGATGGGGGAGCCTGGTCGTCTGCCGTCTATGGGGTCGCACAGAGTCAGACACAACTGAAGCAACTTACCAGCATGTGGTTCTCTATAATGACTCTATCGATTTGCATTCCCACCAACAGTGCAAGAGGGTTCACTATTCTCCACACTCTCTCCAGCATTTATGTTTGTAGACTTTTTGATGATGGCCATTCTGACCAGTGTGAGATGATACCTCACTGTGGTTTTGATTTGTATTTCTCTAGTAGTGGTGTGGGGAATCTTTTCATGTGTTTGTTAGTCATCTTTATGTCTTCTTTGGAGAAATATCTTTTTAGGTCTTCTGCCCACTTTTTGATGTTGCTGTTTATCTTTCTAGTATCAATGTTCATGAGCTGCTTGTATATTTTTGAGATTAATCCTTTGTCAGTTGTTTCATTTGCTATTATTTCCTCCCATTCTAAGGGTTGTTATTTACTTTGCTTATAATTTCCTTCATTGTGCAAAAGCTTTTAAGTTTCAGTTCAGTTCAGCCGCTCAGTCGTGTCCAACTCTTTGCAACGCCATGAACCGCAGCACACCAGGCCTCTCTGTCCATCACCAACTCCCAGAGCTTACCCAAACCCATGTCCATTGAGTCGGTGATGCCATCCAACCATCTCATCCTCTGTCATCCTCTTCTCCTCCTGCCCTCAATCTTTCCCAGCATCAGGGGCTTTTCTAATGAGTCAACTCTTCGCATCAGTTGGCCAAAGTATTGGAGTTTGAGCTTCAACATCCATCCTTCCAATGAAACCCCAGAACTGATCTCCTTTAGGATGGACTGTTTGGATCTCCTTGCAGTTCAAGGGACTCTGAAGAGTCTTCTCCAACACCACAGTTCAAAAGCATCAATTCTTTGGCACTCAGCCTTCTTTACAGTCCAACTCTCACATCTATACATGACCACAGGAAAAACTATAGCCTTGACTAGATGGACCTTTGTTGGCAAAGTAATGTCTCTGCTTTTTAACATGCTCTCTAGGTTGGTCATAACTTTTCTTCCAAGGAGTAAGCGTCTTTTAATTTCATGGCTGCAGTCACCACCTGCAGTGATTTTGGAGCCCAGAAAAATAAAGTCAGCCACTGTTTCCACCATTTCCCCATCTATTTCCCATGAAGTGATGGGACCAGATGCCATGATCTTTGTTTTCTGAATGTTGAGCTTTAAGCCAACTTTTTCACTCTCCTCTTTCACTTTCATCAAGAGGCTCTTTAGTTCTTTTAAGTTTAATTAGGTCCAATTTATTTATCTTTGTTTTTATTTCCATTATTCTAAGAAGTGGGTCATAGAGGATCTTGCCATGATTTATGTCAAAGAGTGTTCTGCCTGGTTTCCTCTAAGAGATTTATAGTTTGTTGTCTTCCATTTAGGTATTTAATCCATTTTGAGATAACTTTTGTGTATGGTGTTAGGAAGCATTCTAATTTCATTCTTTTACACATAGATGCCCAATTTTCCCAGCACCACTTATTTGAAGAGACTGTCTTTTCTCCGTGTATATTTTTGCCACCTTTATCAAAGACAAGGTGTCTATTGGAGCATACGGTTATCTCTCAGCTTTCTACCTTGTCCCATTGGTCTATATTTCCGTTTTTGTACCAGTACCATACTGTCTTGATGACTGTAGCTTTGTAATATAATCTGAATTCAGGAAGGTTGATTGCTCCAGTTCTATTCTTTCTCTAGATTGCTTTAGTTATTTGGGGTCTTTTGTGTTTCCATACAAACTGTGAAATTATTTGTACTAGTTCTGTGAAAAATACCATTGGTAGTTAGATAGGGATTGCATTGAATCTATAGATTGCTTTGGGTAGTAATTTCCACAATATTGATTCTTCTAATCCAGGAACCTGGTATATCTATTTGTGTCATCTTTAATTTCTTTGATCAGTGTCTTACAGTTTCCTGCATACAGGTATTTTGTCTCTTTCAGTTCAGTTCAGTCGCTCAGTTGTGTCCGACTCTTTGTGACCCCATGAACTGGAGCACGCCAGGCCTCCCTGTCCATCACCAACTCCCAGAATACACCTAAACCTACGTCCATTGAGTCAGTGATGCCATCCAACCATCTCATCCTCTGTCGTCCCCTTCTCCTCTTGCCCTCAATCTTTCCCAGCCTCAGGGTCTTTTCCAGTGAGTCAGCTCTTTGCAGCAGGTGGCCAAAGTATTGGCTAAAGGTTCAGCTAAAGTTTCAGCTTTAGCATCAGTCCTTCCAGTTAATATTCAGGACTGATTTCCTTTAGGATGGACTGGTTGGATATCCTTGTAATCCAAGGGACTCTCAAGAGTCTTCTCCAACACCACAGTTCAAAAGCTTCAATTTTTCGGCACTCACCTTTCTTTATAGTCCAACTCTCACATCCATACATGACCACTGGAAAAAAAACCATAGCCTTAACTAGGTAGACCTTTGTTGACAAAGTAAATGTCTCTGCTTTATAATATGCTATCTAGGTTGGTCATAACTTTCCTTCAAATGAGTAAGCATCTTTTAATTTCATAGCTGCAATTTAATTTCATCATCTGCAATGACTTTGGAGCCCAGAAAAATAAAGTCAGCTACTGTTTCCACTGTCTCCCCATCTATTTCCCATGAAATGATGGGACCAGATGCCATGATCTTCGTTTTCTGAATGTTGAGCTTTAAGTCAACTTTTTCACTCTCCTCTTTCACTTTCATCAAGACGCTCTTTAGTTCTTCTTCACTTTCTGCCATAAGGGTGGTGTCATCTGCATATCTGAGGTTATTGATGTTTCTCCCAGCAATCTTGATTCCAGCTTGTGTTTCTTCCAGTCCAGCATTTCTCATGATGTACTCTGCCTATAAGTTAAATAAGCAGGGTGACAATATACAGCCTTGACGTACTCCTTTTCCTATTTGGAACAAGTCTGTTGTTCCATGTCCAGTTCTAACTTGCTTCCTGACCTGCATACAGGTTTCTCAAGAGGCAGGTCAGGTGGTCTGGTATTTCCACCTCTTTCAGAATTTCCCACAGTTTAGGTGAACTTATTCCTATTCCTAAGTATTTTATTCTTGTTGTCGGCAATAGTGAATGGGGTACTTTCTTTAATTTCTCTTATTTTTCATTGTCAGTGTATAGGAGTGCAAGGGATTTCTGTATATTTTATATCCTGCATCTGTACTATATTCATTGATTAGTGCTATTAATTTTCTGGTGGCATCTTGAACATTTTCTGTGTAAAGAATGATGTCATCTGAAAGTGAGACTTTTATTTCTTTTCCAATCTGAATTCCTTTGATTTCTTTTTCTTCTTGATTAG
This sequence comes from Cephalophus harveyi, assembly GCA_006410635.1. NCBI lineage: Eukaryota > Metazoa > Chordata > Mammalia > Artiodactyla > Bovidae > Cephalophus > Cephalophus harveyi. Next base: position 157,258 of record SJYT01075217.1, read on the forward strand.
CTTGGCTAGGACTTCCAAAACTATGTTGAATAAAATAGTGGTAAGTGCAGGCACCCTTGTCTTGTTTCTGATTTTAGAGGAAATACTTTCAGTTTTTCACTATTGAGAATAATATTTGCTCTGGGTTTGTCATATATGGCCTTTATTATGTTGAGGTATGTTCCTTCTATGCCTACTTTCTGGAGAGTTTTTGTCATAAATGAGTGTTGAATTTTGTCAAACGTTTTCTCTGCATCTATTGAGATGATCATATGATTTTTATATTTAATTTGTTAATATGGTGTATCAAAATGATTAATCTGTATAAATTGAATAATCCTTGCATCCCTGCGATAAAGCCTACTTGATGATGATATATGATGTTTTTAATGTGTTGCTGGATTCTGTTTGCTAGAAGCTCGTTGAGGACTTTTTGCATCTGTGCTCGTCTGTGATATTGACCTGTAATTTTCCTTTTTGTGACATTTTTGTCCAGTTTTGGTATCAGAGTGATGGTGGCCACATAGAATGAGTTTGGGAACTTTCCTTTCATTGCAGTTTTCTGAAAGAGTTTGAGTAGGATAGGTATTAGCTCTTCTCTCAACTTTTGGTAGAATTCACCTGGGAAGCCATCTAATCCTGGGCTTTTATTTGTTGGAAGTTTTTGGTCTTTTTTTTTAACAGTTTCAATTTCTGTGTCTGTGATTGGTTTGTTCATATTTTGTTTCTTCCTGTTTCAATTTCAGAAGGTTATACTTTTCTAAGAACTTTTCCATTTCTTCCAGGTGATCCATTTTATTGGCATATAGTTGCTCATAGTAGTCTCTATGATCCTTTGTATTTCTGTGTTGTCTTATGTAACTTTCCTTTTTTCATTTCTAATTTTATTGATTTGAGTCTTCTGCCTTTCTTTCCTTGATGAATCTGGCTGTTTGTCCATTTTGTTCATCTTCTCGAAGAACCAACCACCTCTTAGTTTTATTGATCTTTGCTTTGTGTCTTTGATTACTTTTTTATTTTTGCTCTGATCTTTATTATTTCTTTCCTTCTACTAACTTTGGGAGTTTTATTCTTCTTTATTTAGTGGCATTGGTATAAGGTTAGATTGTTTATTCAATGTTTTTCTTATTCCTTGAGGTAGGCTTGTATTGCTATAAACTTCCCTCTTCAGTTCAGTTCAGTCACACAGTCGTGTCCGACTCTTTGCGACCCCATGAATCACAGCACGCCAGGACTCCCTGTCCATCACCAACTCCTGGAGTTCAGTCAGACTCACGTCCATCGAGTCAGTAATGCCATCCAGCCATCTCATCCTCTGTCGTCCCCTTCTCCTCCTGTCCCCAATCCCTCCCAGCATCAGAGTCTTTTCCAATGAGTCAACTCTTCACATGAGGTAGCCAAAGTACTGGAGTTTCAGCTTTAGCATTACTCCTTCCAAAGAAATCCCAGGACTGATCTCCTTTAGGATGGACTAGCTGGATCTCCTTGTGGTCCAAGGGACTCTCAAGAGTCTTCTCCAACACCACAGTTCAAAAGCATCAATTATTTGGTGCTCAGCCTTCTTCACAGTCCAACTCTCACATCCACACATGACCACTGGAAAAACCATAGGCTTGACTAGACAGACCTTTGTTGGCAAAGTAATGTCTCTAGTTTTCAATATGCTATCTAGGGTGGTCATAACTTTTCTTCCAAGGAGTAAGCGTCTTTTAATTTCATGTCTGCAGTCACTATCTGCAGTGATTTTGGAGCCCCCCAAAATAAAATAGTGGTCATGTATGGATGTGAGAGTTGGACTGTGAAGAAGGCTGATCGCCGAAGAATTGATGCTTTTGAAGTGTGGTGTTGGAGAAGACTCTTGAGAGTCCCTTGGGCTGCAAGGAGATCCAACCTGCCCATTCTGAAGGAGGTCAGCCCTGGGATTTCTTTGGAAGGAATGATGCTAAAGCTGAAACTCCAGTACTTTGACCACCTCATACGAAGAGTTGACTCATTGGAAAAGACTCTGATGCTGGGAGGGATTGGGGGCAGGAGGAGAAGGGGACGACCGAGGATGAGATGGCTGGATGGCATCACTGACTCGATGGATGTGAGTCTGAGTGAACTCCGAGAGATGGTGATGAACAGGGAGGCCTGGCGTGCTGCGATTCATGGGGTCGCAAAGAGTCGGACACGACTGAGCGACTGAACTGACAGGAAGCAACAGTTAGAACTGGACAGGGAACAACAGACTGGTTCCAAATAGGAAAAGGATTACATCAAGGCTGTCTATTGTCACCCTGCTTATTTAACTTATATGCAGAGTACATCATGAGAAACCCTGGGCTGAAAGAAGCAGAAGCTGGAATCAAGATTGCCGGGAGAAGTATCAATAACTTCAGATATGCAGATGACACCACTCTTACAGCAGAAAGTGAAGAGGAACTAAAAAGCCTCTTGATGAAAGTGAAAGAAGAGAGTGAAAAAGTTGGCTTAAAGCTCAACATTCAGAAAACTTCCCTCTTAGCACTGCATTTAATGCATCTGATAGGTTTTGAGTTGTGCTTTCATTGTCACTTGTTTCAAAGTATATTTTGATTTCTTTTTTTAATTCTTCAGTGATCTGTTGGTATTCCGAATTTAATTGCTTAACCTCCATGTGTTTTTATTCCCTGCTTTTTTTTCTGTAGTTGATATCTAGTCTTTTAGTGTTGTAGTCAGAAAAGATGCTTGAAATGATTTCAGGTTTGTTTGTTTTTGTTTTTTTTTTAATTTCATAAGGCTTTATTTATGAGCTAAGATGTGATGTATCCTAGTGAAAGTTCCATGTGCACTTGAGAAAAAAGTGAAATCTTTTGTTTTTGGATGAAATACCCTATAGATATCAGTTAGGTCCAACTGGTCCAGTATGTCATTTAAAGCTTGTGTTTTCTTATTAATTTTCTGTCTGGAAGACTGTCCATTGGTGTCAGTGGGGTGTTAAAGTACCCCACTATTATCATGTTATTGTCGATTTCCCCTTTCAGAGTTGTTAGCGTTTGCCTTAGTATTTTGGGTGCTCCTATGTTGGGTGCATATACATTTATAATTGTTATATCGTCTTCTTGGATTGATCCCTGATCATTATTTAAAGTCCTTCCTTGTCTCTTGTAAAAGTCTTTATTTAAAATCTATTTTATCTGAGTCTTGCTACTCCCATTTTTTTAAATTTCCATTTGCGTGGTATACCTTTTTCTGGTCCCTCACTTTCAGTCTGTGCGTGTCCCTAGGTCCAAGGTGGGTCTCTTGTAGACAGAATATATAGGGGTCTTGTTTTTGTATCCATTCAGCCAACCTGTGTCTTTTGGATGAAGCATTTAGTCCAATCACATTTAGGGTAATTATTGATATGTATGATGTGATTGCCATTTACGTTATTGTTTTGGGTTTGTTTTTGTAGGCCTTTCCTTTCTTTGCGTGTTCCCCTGTCTAAAGGATTTCCTTTAACCTTTGTGATAAAACTAGTTTGGTGATGCTGAATTCTCTTTAACTTTTGCTTGTTTGTAACGCTTTTGATTTCTCCTTCAAGTCTAAAGCAGATCCTTGCTGTGTTCGAGGAATCTTGGCTGTTTTTTTCCTTTCATCACTTTAAGTATATCCCGCCGCTTCCTTCCAGCCTGTACAGTTTCTGTGGAAAGATCAACTGTTGGCCTTATGGTAATCCCCTTGTATGTTATTTGTTGCTTTTCCCTTGCTGCTTTTAATATTTGTTCCTTGTGCTTAATTTTTGTTAATTTGATTAATATGTGTCTTGGTGTGTTTCTCTTTGGTCTGTCCTGAGTGGGACTCTTTGTGCTCCCTGGACTTGGTTGTCTATTAGCTTTCCCATTTTAGAAAAGTTTTCTACTGTAATCTCCTCAGATATTTTTTTATGTCCTTTCATTTTGTCTTCTTCTTCTGGGGCCCCTATGATTCAAATGTTGTTATGTTTAATGTTGTCCCAGAGTTCCCAGAGACTGCCCTCATTTCTTTTTATTCTCTTTTCTTTCTTCTGCTCTGCTCCAGTTATTTCTTACACCTACCATTCTTCTGCCTCGGATAGCCTCCTATTGGTTCTCTCTGCCCACTGGTTCCCTCTAGTGTACTTTTTAATCTCAGTTATTGTGTTGTTCATTGTTGGTTGTCTGTTCTTTAATTCTTCTAGTCCTCTGTTAAACATTTGTTGTAACCTTTTGGCTTGTGCTTCCAGTCTATTTATCTGTGCCTCCATTTTATTTCCAAGGTTTTGGTTCATCTTTACTATAGCTACTCTTACTTCTTTGTCAGGTAGAGTGCCTATTTCCTCTTCACTTGTTTGGTCTTGTGGGATTTTACCATGTTTTTCCTTCATTGCATGTTTCTCTGTCTTTTCATTTTGTTTAATTTACTGTGTTTGAAATCTCCTTTCTGCAGCCTGGAGGGTCATAGTTCCTCTTAATTTTGGAGTCTATCCCCTGTGGGTGGGGTTGAACCAGTGTCATGGTTGGGAGGACTTGTGCCTGTGGTCTGTTGGATGGAGCTGGATCTTGTCTGTGAAGTGCAATGCCATGTCCGATAGTATGTTTTGGGGTGTCTATGGGCTTCGTATGGCTTTAGGCAGCCTTTCTACTAATGGACAGTGTTATGTTTCTGTCTTGCTAATGTTTTGGCATGAGGCGTCCAACACTGGAGCTTGCTGGCCTTTGGGTGGGGTTTGCTGTTAGTGTTAGAGGGAAACCTTTGGGAGAGCTTTTGTTGACTAATGTTCCATGGGATTGAAAATTCTCTGGTGGTCCAAAGTCCTGGACTCAGGTCTCCTGCCTCAGGGGTAGGGAAGGCCCACGAAAAGTGAAAGAAGGTCGTCCAAGCCTAGGTTGGAGTGATTCTGGCCTTCTAGGCTGAGTGCCAGTTAGACCTGTCCTGCCTGCAGCACCAAAATTTCACGGGCCTCACAGCACAGAAGACAAAAACCCCAAGACTGATAGTGAGAGCAACACTTAATAGTCAAGAGCACCCAAAGAAATTCACACACTTACAAAGGGAAAAGTAGAGAAAAGAAAAAGAATAAAAACAAGAGTCAAAGAGAAGAGAGCAATGAAGACTGTAAAATTAGGAAAAATAAAATGAACTTATTTAAAAATAAGATGTTTTAAAAGTGGAAAAATAAGATATAAAAAAATAAAATGTAAAGGAATAATAAAGAAATTACATGGAAACAATATGAAGAAAAAGAAGAAAAAAGGGGGGAAATGAAAGAAAAATTAGAGAAAAATGTATGCAGAGTTGTAGTTCCACCTCCACTTCCCAGGAGGCTCTCTAGTATTGAGCTGTTCTCTGGACCTGCGTGGGAACAGCTCAGACTCTGATCTCACCCTACTCAGATGTGTACTTGCCTCATCCATTGTCCTCAGTTGCCAGAGCAAGGGCTTTCTCTTTTGTGCCATTGTCCTTTTATATATTCTGTAGACACAGAGTCTACTTAGTTGGTTGTGTGGATTTACTCCGCAGCTTGTGCAGCTGGTGGAAAGGTTTTAGATCCTCTGCTTTAGCCTCTCTGCCGTGGAGCTCAGTCATGATTTTATCCTCACCACTGCATGTGGTCATTCACAGGAGTTTGCTCCTGCGGCTGCCCGGGAGGACTCAATTCTGCCCGAATGAGGATCAGGCATGGAGGTAGTGTAGCTGCTTGGATCATGGGGATCCTGGCAGCACCAGATACATGGGGGAGCCAGCGGCCATGGACACAGGAGATATGGCACTATTAGGAGTTTTTTAGCCTCTGGCAACTCTCCCCTAGTGAGGACCAGGCATGGAGGTGGTGCAGCTGCTTGGATCACAGGATACCTGGCGGTGCCAGATGTGCGGGGAAGCCAGCAGCCACAGGCACAGGAGATAAGGCACTTAGAGACTTTTTCTAGCCTTTGGCAGCTAGCGTTCAAAGGCCTTCCCTGGCTAGTCCTTTTCTGGTGCTTGGCATAGCAGGTGCTCAAAGACCCTACTGGCTGGGGTCCTTCCCTATTGCTCAGTGCAGCAGGCACTCAAAGGGCCCTTCTGGCCAGGGTCTTTATTGCTCAGCATGTCAGGCACTCAAAGGACCACTTTCTGTGGGGTTTTTCTCTGTTGATCAGCTGCCCAGTGTGTAAGTGGGGAGAGAGCGAGAGGTTACAGTGATGGCCTTAGGCCCTGTGCACGACTCAGCAGTACCACCGTGCCTCTCTGGCTGTCCACCTTTCCTTGAAAGGCACTCTCTGCTGCAGTCTTCTCCCTCATGTTCCTGCAGGCCGTCTCCCTGCAGTCAACAGCAGTCCTCGCCCTGAGAGTGCTCCCCAACCGCTGTGCTCCAGCTCCCCGCCACCACGTGTACTGGAGAATGTGTCCCTGTCCAGGCTGCTTTGGGCTGTGGTGCAGATAGCCTGTGTGGTTCTTACTCCCTTCAGATTGCCGTGGATCAGATACCACCTCCAGCAGCATCAAATGCTTCCCCTCTGTCCTGAACTGTTGCTCTGATGTGGGGAACTCTCCCCTGCTCTTCCATTCCACTTACTCTCTTCCTCTTTTTCCCTCCCTTCCTCTTTTTCCCTCCCTTGCTTCATCCTATTGGGTTTTGCATGGATCCGTATGTCTCTTTCCTGTGGTCAGGGACTCTTGTCAGCTCTCAGCCGGTACTCTGTGAGATGTTCTATTTACTTAGCCATAAATTCATTCTTTCATTAATTTCATAAATTCATTTCTTTCAGAAATTCATTTGTTTTGATATGGTATTCAGCCTTCCTTATAGAAATTGCCTGAAAATGTACCCACTTTTCTTTTAAGTTACAGTCTGTTAGTGCCTTCTAGATAGTATTCATCTATATCTATCCTTACCTCCAGCTTCCTGATGGCTCAGCAGGTAGAATCTGCCTGCAATGCAGGAGACTTAGGTTTGATCCCTGAGTTGGAAAGAACCCCTGGAAAAGGAAATAGCATGAAAAACTTTTTGCATGAAAATTTTTTCTCATGCAGTATTCTTGCATGAAAATTTTTTCTTGCCTGAAAACTCCCATGGAGAAAGGACCCTGGTGGACGACAGTCAAAAGGGTTGCAAGAGTTGGACACGACTGAGTAACTAAGCATGGAGAATGATTCTTACCTCCAAATCAATTCATTGTGTGTGTACTGTTTGCGAGACTTTGTACTGGGTACTTTGCATGTATTACCTTTTGAATCTCTGCTTACTGCTGCTGATTGGAGAGAAAGATAATGCCAAGGAAATGTTACGGTGCAGCAGAAAGTGCTTGGGCTTTGCTACATTCAAATGCTGACTTTCCATCCTGATTGTCTGTGTGACCTTAAATAAATTGCCTAATCTCTGAGTCTCAATGTCTTCCTCTGTAAAATATGAATCTAATGCTTAGAATATGAAATGAGAAAATAAGGGAAATGTTTAGATTGACTTAGTTATTATTAGTTGCCTCTTTCTTTCCCTTATATATATATATTTCATTTTCAAGCTTTAAACCACTTGAGATAGCCAATAAAGTCAAGTTTGTTAATAAGATTTTGTTGTTGTTGCTGTTCAGTTGCTAAGTCGTATGCAGCTCTTTGTGATCCCATGGAGTGGGATCTCAGGCTTCTCTGTCCTTCACTATCTCCCAGAGTTTGCTCAGTTTCCTGTCTGTTGAGCCAGTGATGCTAACCATCTCATCCTCTGCTGCCACCTTCTCCTTTGGCCTTCAGTCTTTCCCAGCATCAGGGTGTTTCCCAATAAGTCGGCTCTTTGCATCAGGTCAGGTAACCAAAGGATTGAAGCTTTAGCAACAGTCCTTCCAATGAATATTCAGAATTGATTTCCTTTAGGATTGACTGTTTTGATCTCCTTGCAGTCCAAGGGGCTCTCAAGAGTCTTCTTCAGCACCACATTTCGAAAGCACCAATTCTTCGGTGCTCAGCCTATGGTCCAACTCTCCCATCCATACATGACTGCTGGAAAAACCATAGCTTTGACTATGTGGACCTTTGTTGGCAAAGTGATGTCTCTGCTTTTGAGTATGCTGTTTAGGTTTCTCATAGCTTTTCTGCCAAGGAGCAAGCATCTTTTACTTTCATGGCTGCCGTCATTGTCCACAATGATTTTGGAGCCCAAGAAAATAAAATCTGTCACTACTTCCAATACTTTGGTCACCTGATGCAAAGAACTGACTCATTGGAAAACATGCTGATTCTGGGAAAGATTGAAGGCAGGAGGAGAAGGGAACAACAGAGGATGAGATGTCATCACTGACTCAATGGACGTGAGTTTGGGCAAGATCCAGGAGATGGTGATGGACAGGGAAGCCTAACGTGCTGCAGTCTATGGAATCACAAGAGTCGGACATGACTGAGTGACTGAACAACAACAAAAGGTTGTAAGAGAAACTAAATGAGTATTATATATGTCAAGCTCTTAATGTAGTATCTAGCACAGAATCAGTGCTTTTATGTTTGACGGCTATGTAGTAGTAAATAGTAGTAGTAGTGGTCGCAGCAGCAGTAATAACAGAAATAGAAGTGCACATTATCCTGGTTCAGAGACTCTCTGAGGACAATAGTAGGTGAGAATTTTTAAAAGATGAAATGCAGTCTGGAAGCCAGCTAGACTATAATGTTAAATTCATTTTAGCAAAAACAGTTGTATTTCTAGGTCTGGCCTGAAACAAGATCAGCTTAGACTATTTGGAATTCATTTCTGGTAGACCCTAAAAATTCTTGAGGTATCCCCAGACAGAAGTTCAAAGTATACCTAGAATGATTCTTGGAAATAAGAGCTTGCCACATGATGGATTGACCTGGTTGCCACATGGAGCATTGACCTGGTTTGCTCAGCCACTTGAGATGAAGGGGCTCCAAGAGCTTCATGTGTACCAGAGCTGTGCATCAAGATTAAACACATACACAATTGGCTGGTTTGGGGTAAGGATGAGAGGGTAAGAGACCCAAAGCAGGAGGCAGTGGAGACTAGGAAAGCAGCTGTCTACTGACTCTCTTCTTCCTTTTGGTCAGTTCATTCCTGTTATGCGTGGCTGTACACACACATGTGCTCACAAACTTGCTAATATTGTTTTACTCAGAAGTTCCCACATTGTGTTCTGCAAATGCCTCATTTCATTTCCTTTTTCTCTGTCGTGTTGGTATCTGATATCTAGTCTAAAGTGGATCATAACTTACCATACTTTCTAAGGCAAAGGAACATTTATACTATCTGGAATAGTTTACTGAGGATTGTGGTCATATCTCCTCTCATAAGAGAATGAAAAACTGCTTCTACCTGTGATAAGTATAAACTTGACAAATATGTTATTGAAATAAACTGAATGACCTCGTGAAGACCTCTCTCACACTGAGACTCTAGGTTAGTTATGGTAACTGTCTGATAGAATTTAAAGGAAAAGTCCATTTAAAAAGAAAGTTACTAGACTTTCTTTTGGAAGAAACTTTATAAACCTTCTGTACCTAGATACAATTTCTTGATAACAAGACTTTAAAATAAAATAAAACTTTGAAGAATTCTAAAATAAATTTTTTAAAGAATTTTTAAAAATCTTTAGGACCTTTTCAAAATTTTAATAAAGTATACTGATATGCTATCTTACAAAAAATCTGTATTCTTTTTTTAGAAAAACAAAACAAAAAAACACTTTTCATCGTGCTGCCTTGTATTACATGCCCTGTGCTTAGTTGCTCAGTCGTGTCTGACTCTTTGTGACCCCATGGACTATAGCCCACCAGGCTCCTCTCTCCATGGGGATTCTCCAGGCAAGAATACTAGAATGGGTTACCAGCCTCCTCCAGGGGATCTTCAAACTCAGGGATGGAACCCCGGTCTTCTGCATTGCAGGCGGATTCTTTACCCTCTGAGCCACCAGGGAAGCCCACATTATATGCCAGTTGGCTCTAAATAAGGCCCATTCCTACAGTTTTGGATAATGTATTGTAAAGTTTTAGACTGCATAGATTGTTCAAGGTATGTGATGAGAAGAACACAGAGTAAAAATTTAATACATGAAGATCACTATCACTGGCAGTCTACAAGATACCTACTTTCTTTGCAAGGAACATTTTCCAAGGTTGTAAAACTCAGATGTAAAGGAAAGAGAGAGCAGTTGCTTTATAAAGTGGCAAAGTTGTTGGATTTTTGCCAAAATGAAATTCATTGCTTTTTTAAACAAAAGACTTCCCAGATCCACATATCACTTTATTCTCTTCAAACTACTTTTCATATTCTTTAAAAATGATCAAATACATCTGTTCCTGATGGAGTATGCTCTTTCCCTATGGTATGATTCTGGGAGGAAATCTATAGAAGATGTAAATCTCTTCACATGCTGGTGAGCTTTGACAGGGTCAAATTAATTTATTTTTGCACTTGCAAAACAGTACATCCGTTTAATTTATTCATTCCAACTATAAACTAATTTGCTAATTGCAGTTAAAATTCAATTTTATATTTAATTTTGGCACCAGGAAAGCACTGTCTCATTAGTGAATGTTTATTCACCTTTCCTCACCTCTTTCCATGAGTTATCAGGCTATCCTAAGACATCCTTACTGTGTAGGGCTAAATACTGCCTTACCTTGTATAGCTTGAAAGATTTCTCTGAGGTGCTTTGGAATTTCATGATCGGCTTCCTTCAAAACCCTTTATAAAGCAGAAGAATAATTGAGAACTTTCATACTATTATGGTTAAGAAAGTATGGACTGTGGAGCCATCCTTCCTGGGTTTGAATCTGGCCCTGCTTCTTGTCAGATGTGAGAACTTTGACAAGTTCCATAACCTTTTAAGGCCTCACTTTTCTCATCTGTAGCATGAGGACTCTGAGAGATGGTAATGAACAGGGAGGCCTGGCGTGCTGCGATTCATGGGGTTGCAAAGAGTCGGACACGACTGAGCAACTGAACTGAACTGAGCATGAGGACAATCTCCTAGGGGGTTAAAAGAGTTAAAGTTGTATCTGGCACATTTTAAGTATTAGATATGTTTTCTGTTAAAATAATTCAAAATACATAAATCCTTGTGCCGCCTTGTCACATAATGTCTAATTTTCTTAGTGTTCCAGGTGTAGGTTTTTCTTCAGCCTATCTGCATTTCGAGTGTAGGGACCATGTTTTCTGCACTTAAAATCTACATGTTTAGTGCTAGGTATAGAAAAGATATTCTATAAATATTAGCTGAGCTAAATGAGTGATTCCTTTCTTCCCCCAGCTAAGTAGGTCAACCCTCGACTGGAGTAGAAAGAGGGTCTAAGAGTCCCCTGCTGTCTGACAACATGACACAGTCCTTGTCGAAAAGCCACACAAAGAGTTGCCAGTTGTGGAATGACCAGCAGCTTAATGTTTGTTGATTTACTGCTCACATGTTTAATGTATCAGCTGTGTTATGGGTCAATGTGTTGATTTCTGATGGATAGTTTCTGGGGTAATGAGAAGACAGGAGTGGGTTCTAGTTTCTGCTCTATCATTAATGACCCTGGTAGAGTCACCTAGCTTTTTTTTCAACCAGAACTCTTTTCTTACCTGTCAGGCATGGAGCAGGGGGAGAGTGAAGTTGACTAAATCCTTTATATACTTCCTTTACCAGCCCCCAGCTGTACAATTTTGTGTTTCTTTATGCTAACCATAACTCAGTCACAAGGAGAATGGAAAACGGTACGAATGCTTCTTACAAATCTTTTTTTATCACAGCTCTTAAAACATCTCCAAGCATGTGTATGTCACACTATTGAGAAATGAGTATCCTCCTTATCCACTTTCAGTGCAGAGGTCAAGCATTTGCTCCTGTGGGATCTTTGGTCTGTTTACTGTCATTATGTCATTTTGGTAGCCAGTCTCCACAATAGCCCCAATGATTTCTACCTCCTGGAATTCACGGATATGTCCAGTTCCCCCAGAATTGATCTCTGTAACCAATCGGATATTGTTAAAGTGATGACTGATCACTTCTGAGATTAGGTTATTATTAGATACCAAACTTCCGTCTCAGTTGCTCTCATGCTTTCTCCGTCTCTGTAATCATTTGCTCTGGGGGAAGCAGTCTCCTAAGCAGCCCATCACTTCATGGGAAATAGATGGGGAAACAGTGAAAACAGTGTCAAACTTTATTTTTGGGGGCTCCAAAATCACTGCAGATGGTGACTGCAGCCATGAAATTAGAAGACGCTTACTCCTTGGAAGAAAAGTTATGACCACCCTAGATAGCGTATTCAAAAGCAGAGACATTACTTTGCCAACTAAGGTCCGTCTAGTCAAGGCTATGGTTTTTCCAGTAGTCATGTATGGATGTGAGAGTTGGACTGTGAAGAAGGCTGAGTGCCGAAGAATTGATGCTTTTGAAGTGTGGTGTTGGAGAAGACTCTTGAGAGTCCCTTAGACTGCAAGGAGATCCAACCAGTCCATTCTAAAGGAGATCAACCCTGGGATTTCTTGGAAGGAATGATGCTGAAGCTGAAACTCCAGTACTTTGGCCACCTCATGCGAAGAGTTGACTCATTGGAAAAGACTGTGATGCTGGGAGGGATTGGGGGCAGGAGGAGAAGGGGACGACCGAGGATGAGATGGCTGGATGGCATCACTGATTTGAGATGTGTATAAGAGACAGGAAGAACACAGAGTAAAAATAAAGCTGAAACTCCAGTACTTTGGCCACCTCATGCGAAGAGTTGACTCATTGGAAAAGACTGTGATGCTGGGAGGGATTGGGGGCAGGAGGAGAAGGGGACGACCGAGGATGAGATGGCTGGATGGCATCACTGATTTGATGGACATGACTTTGAGTGAACTCCGGGAGTTGGTGATGGACAGGAAGGCCTGGCATGCTGCGATTCATGGGGTTGCAAAGAGTCAGACACAACTGAGCGACTGAACTGAACTGAAGCAGCCTTGCAAAGAGGCCTCAATGGAAGGATGAAGCCTCCATCCCACAGCTGCGTGGATTTTCAAACCCCAGTTAAGTCTTTTAGAGGTTGCAGCCCTAGCTTGACTGCAGCCTCATAAGAAACCTGAGCCAGACTCACGCAGCTCAATCACTTCCTGGTTCCTGACACTTAGAAACCGTATGAGGTAATAAATGTTTGTTGTTTTGTGACTGTTCAGTTCAGTCGCTCAGTCGTGTCCGACTCTTTGCGACCCCATGAATCGCAGCACGCCAGGCCTCCCTGTTCATCACCATCTCTCAGAGTTCACTCAGACTCACATCCATCGAGTCAGTGATGCCATCCAGCCATCTCATTCTCGGTCGTCCCCTTCTCCTCCTGCCCCCAATCCCTCCCAGCATCACAGTCTTTTCCAATGAGTCAACTCTTCGCATGAGGTGGCCAAAGTACTGGAGTTTCAGCTTTAGCATCATTCCTTCCAAAGAAATCCCAGGGTTGATCTCCTTTAGAATGGACTGGTTGGATCTCCTTGCAGTCCAAGGGACTCTCAAGAGTCTTCTCCAACACCACAGTTCAAAAGCATCAATTCTTCAGTGCTCAGCCTTCTTCACAGTCCAACTCTCACATCCATACATGACCACAGGAAAAACCATAGCCTTGACTAAACGGACCTTAGTCGGCAAAGTAATGTCTCTGCTTTTGAAAATGCTATCTAGGTTGGACATAACTTTTCTTCCAAGGAGTAAGCGTCTTCTAATTTCATGGCTGCAGGCACCATCAGCAGTGATTTTGGAGCCTAAAAAAATAAAGTCTGGCACTGTTTCCACTGTTTCCCCATCTATTTCCCATGAAGTGATGGGACCAGATGCCATGATCTTCATTTTCTGAATGGTGAGCTTTAAGCCAACCTTAAACAACTGTGGTTTGTAGTAATTTGTTATGTAGCAACTGATAACCAATACAGTTATCTTCAAGTCATGAAGGTAGCTTTCTAGAGTGTTTTTTTTATTTCCCTTTTATATATTCTTACAGCTAGAAGTGGAAGGATGGAAACAGATCCTGTTCCCATTTATAAATGAAAACTCTCATTCCCCAAATCATGTAATTTGTTAGAAAAGGAGCCAGATGACGTTCTTTCTTGAAACGGCTTTATTGAGATACAGTTCATACCATTTAGTCCATTTAGTTCACCCATTTAAAATGTGCACTTCCATGGCTTTTAATATATCTCAGAGTTGTGCAGCAACTCTGTTTAGTATTTAGTCTGTGAATATACTAAACAGACAAAAATCTTAAAGCATTTTCATCCCGCCTGAAAGAAACCCCATAGCCATTGGTTATTATTCTTTGTTCTCTCCCTTGTCTCTTCTTCCCTTGTCTCTATCTGTAAGCAGCCACTCATTTCCTTTCTGTTTCTATAGCTTTGCCTCTTCTGGACATTTCATGTAACTGGATCATGTCCTATGTGGCCTTTGGAACAGGCTTCTTTCAGTTAGCATGATATTTTCAGGGTTCATCCATGTTGTAGCTTGTATCAATACTTCATTACTTTTCTTTGTTGATAATGTTTCATTATATAGATAGATATACTAGTTTTGTTTATTTGGTCATAAGTTAATGGACATTTGAGTTATCTTCACCTGTTGGCCATTGTGAATAATGCTGCTGTGAACACTCATGTACAAGATTTTATGTGGACATATGTTTCATTTCTCTTGTATATATCCAGGAGTGGAGTTGTTATATCATGTGATACTCCATGTCTAGCTTTGGAGGAACCAAATATTTTGCAAGGAAGTTGCACATTCTACATTCCTACCAATAATACATGATGAATCTGACTTCTCCCCATCTTTACCAATCCTTGTTATTTTCCATCTTTTCAACTATAGTCATCTTGGTGAGTGTGAAGAGATGTCACTTGTGGTTTTCATTTACATTTCCCTTATGATGATGAGTATCTTTCATGTATTTATTTGCCATTTGTGTATCTTCTGGGGGGCCGAATTTTCTATGTAAAAATTAGAACATTTTTAGTTGAGTTACTTATCTCTCTATTAATGAGTTGAAAGAGCTCTTTATATATTGCCAAACAATATTGTTAATATTACATGTGTAGGACAACACTACCTTGAAGCTTCCAAGGCTCCCAAAGCATGTAAGCGTGAAACATCTTGATACTGAAAATCAACCAGGCTTCAGTTGTCTGCCTAACTTAGTAGTATTTATATAACTTTGGTTGTTTTTTTTCCACTGAGATTAATCCTTCAGTTTTGGGGAAAAAATAATTTCTACAAAATGAGTCCAAAATGATCATGTGGACAGTTTCTATGATGCGCACTCTATAAATTATCTCTAAGTTAAGAGCTTTAATAATCCTTCTTTGATAATTATGATTTTCTAGAATACCTTTTTGTTTATTTTCTAAAACCACACTTTTTATAATTATAAAAAGTTACTATAGGTACATGTTAGAAAACTTGGAAAATGCAGAGAGGTACAAATGAAGTTTTCTCTCATTTGCTTCAATTGTATGGATTTTATGACTGAATCATCAACATGACCATGTATAATGCTGTATATGGCAGAAACATTCCATATTTACTGTATTTGTGTTATATATGTAAAAATTGAAAATAAAATTCTGTGGATTTGCTTAAACTTCCAACACGTACTTCATGTCTTTCCTTACAAAAATGTTGTCTTGTATTTGAATGAAGTAGACACTGATTGCCTGGAGAATCCCAGGGACGGGGTAGCCTGGTGGGCTGCTGTCTATGGGGTCACACAGAGTCGGACACGACTGAAGTGACTTAGCAGCAGCAGCAGCAGACACTGATTAAATAAGGCCTACTTTTCCTTACTCACCTTCAAGGAGCTCATCACTTTATAGAGGAGGAAAATATGTGACAAATGAATTAATATTATAAGGTCTATTATTAAAGCAAAAATAGGAGAACAAAACAACTGTCTTAAGGCATGAGCAAATGCTTCAAAGAAGTGATACAGTATATGCCACGTTTTTGTGGGTGAGTAGGAGTTCTTTAGCATAGGAAACAGTGACATAATGTCCTAGTAGTGAACTCTTAAGTTAGAGTTCAAAGTTTGTATAAAGGAATGGAGATGAGGCTAGTACAGTAAGTAAGGACCAGACAGAGGGCAGCCTTTGTCATGCTAAAGACTTTAGATTTCTGGATAGTAAGGATTAAAATTAAACATTCAGAAATCAAAGATTATGGCATCCATTCCCATCACTTTATGGCAAATAGATGGGGAAACAATGAAAACAGTGACATATTTTATTTTCTTAGGCTCCAAAATCACTGCAGTTGGTGACTGCAACCATGAAATTAAAAGATGCTTGCTCCTTGGAAGAAAAGCTATGACACACCTGGACAGCATATTAAAAAGCAGAGACATTGCTTTGCTGACAAAGGTCCGTCTAGTCAAAGCTATGGTTTTTCCAGTAGTCATGTATGGATGTGAGAGTTGAACTATAAAGAAAGCTGAGCGCCAAAGAATTGATGCTTTTGAACTGTGGTGTTTGAGAAGACTCTTGAGAATCCCTTGGACTGCAAGAAGATCAAACCAGTCAATCCTAAAGAACATCAGTCCTGAATATTCATTGGAAGGACTGATGCTGAAGCTGAAAATCCAATACTTTGGCCACCTGATGTGAAAATACCCTGATCCTGGGAAAGATTAAAGGCAGGAGGAGAAGGGGAGTACAGAGGATGAAATGATTGGATGGCATCACCTACTCAATAGACATGAGTTTGAACAAGCTCTGAGAGTTGGTGACGGACAGGGAAGCCTGGCGTGATGCAGTCCATCGGGTTGCAAAGAGTCAGATATGACTGAGCAATTGAACCAAATGCTAAAGGAAATAAGCTAAAAAATAAAAAAACAGTCAAAGTTTGTGATGTGATTTAACTTGTGTTTTTGAAAGAAAGTTCTATTAAAGAATTGATTGGAAGAGAAACATGTCTTGGCAAAGCAGGTAAAACATTTAAGAGACTGTTGAAAGTCAGGTAAATGATAATGAAGAACTTATACAGTGAAGGGGAAATTTTTTGAGACATTTAAGAGTAAGAATAAGATTTGGATGTAAGGAAATGAAAGGAATCAAGAATGAACTTTCTAGCTTTTGAATACTGGATAGATGGTAATGACATTAAAAGACTGGCTAATTGAGAAGATGAGCAGGTTTCAAACATGGTAAATTTTGAGGTATATGACAAAGTTTAGTACTAGCAATATCAATAAAAGCTATAACTTAAACCAACTGCTTACCATAT
The DNA here is from genome assembly GCA_006410635.1 of Cephalophus harveyi. Taxonomy (NCBI): domain Eukaryota; kingdom Metazoa; phylum Chordata; class Mammalia; order Artiodactyla; family Bovidae; genus Cephalophus; species Cephalophus harveyi. The sequence goes on from SJYT01075217.1 coordinate 174,396, forward strand.
ACCAGGTTCTTAGTTCAGTATTTTGTGTATATATTTTTGGATAATTTTTTCCCTTTTATAAATAAGGATATTTAATCTTAGAAATTTTGAATAACTTACCTTAGATCTCACAACTGCTAAGTAATGGAGTTTAAATTTAAGTCTACTTCTCTCTGACTTTAAAATTCATGACCTTACCCAACATAATATACTGCCTCAATAAAATCAATTCAGTTTTGAGAATTTTGTGTATCATAAGATATATAAAGAATATTTCTAGAAGCTATGTTTATAAACTTCATTGTAACTATTATAATCTCATTGCAACTATTAGATTCTGCCTATTGTGGCACCAGGTGGGCAGATCAGAGATAATCATTTTAACTGAAACTGATAGAATGGTTCTGAAATTATTCTGCTACTTACCACATACTGAATTTTTTCCAAAATGATAAAATTTCTTTTTATTGCTTTTATTCCAAAGTAATAAAATTGCATTGCTTAATGTTATTCTTTTTTTTTTTTTGTACTTAATGTTGGATATTTTCTAGTGTAAATCAGGAAGTTGAAATACTACATATTTTAATGTGCATTACTTGTTTTTGTTTTAATTTTGAGTCTAATTTTTAATGTTAGGTTATTTATGTCCAGTGTCAAAGAATATGTTTGTATGGTATCCGATTTTTAAGTTTTCTTTATGACTTGACATATAGATTTTTAGAAGTGTTAGATGCATGTTGAAAGGTATGCTACCAATTATGTAAATCATCAGTCCCTTCCTAATATTTTGTCCTATCTTCTGTCACTTGCTAAAAGAGCTGTGAAATGTTTTCTACTTCAGTTGTGAACTTACAAATTTCTTCTTGTTATTCTATTAGTTTCTTGCTTTGTATATTTGGAACCTGTATTGTGAGTTCCGTAAAGCTCTGCTGCTGCTGCTGCTAAGTCACCAGTTAATATCTTTTTGGTATGTTGTACCTTTTATCAAATGGAAATACATGTTTTGTTTTATTTTTCTTTTATATCTGTACCCTTTCAGTAAGTGAAATGATTTTGAGATTCATTTTTGTTATATTTATCAGAATTTTGCTCCATTTTCTTGTCACGTAGCATTCCATTGTATGGATATGCCATAGTTAGCTTATTTATTCATGTGTTGATAAACATTTGAGTTGTTTGTAGTTTGGAGCCATTATGGAGAAAGCTTCTATGAACATTTGTGTGTGTAGATCTTTATATGCGCATATGTTTTTATTCTGTTAGGTAAATACCTAAGAAATGATTACTGAATCATTTACAGTGTTTAAAATAAATTACTAGATGGTTTTCTATAGTGGTTGTACCATTTTATATACCTGTCTGTATGGGAGTTTGAGTTTCTCCACATCTTTGCCAAAACTTAATAAATGACAGTTAAAAATATCTTTAGTCTTTCTAGTGGATGTGTTTTTGGTATCTCATTGTGGTTGTCATTTGCATTTCCTGAAGATTAATATTGTGTATCATTATATGGGATTATTGTTCATTCACATATTTTTCTTTGTAAACTGATCTGTTTAAATCATTTGCTCATTTCTTTATTTATAAACCTAGGAAGTTGCAAGCGGAGAAGGCGATGGCACCCCACTCCAGTACTCTTGCCTGGAAACTCCCATGGACGGAGGAGCCTGGTAGGCTGCAGTCCATGGGGTCTCAAACAGTCGGACACGACTGAGCGACTTCACTTTCACTTTTCCCTTTCACGCATTGGAGAAGGAAATGGCAACCCACTCCAGTGTTCTTGCCTGAAGAATCCCAGGGACGGAGGAGCCTGGTTGGCTGCCGTCTATGGGGTCGCACAGAGTCGGACACGACTGAAGTGACTTAGCAGCAGCAGCAGCAGTAGCAGCAGCAGGAAGTTGCAAGAGTTCTTATACATTGTGGTTAAGTGTTTTGTCAGATATATGTAGTGAAAATATTTCTTCTGAATCTGGCTTTTCATTTTCTTAACATCGCTTTTTGAGGAACAACAAGTTTTTTGTTATGATGAAGTCTAATTTTGTCAACTTCTTCTATAGTTTATACATTGTGTGTCTTATCTAAGAAATATTTGAATACTTGGAAGTCTTGAAGATAGTATCCTATGTTTTCTTCCATGAGATCTGTGATCAAGTTTGATTTACTTTCTGTATATTGTATAAAGTAAGGGTAGAGGTTTATTATTTTTCCTAATGGATATCCAGTTGTTTAAGTACCATGATTGAAGAGTTTCTTTTGACAATTAGATTGAGAAACAGGACATGTGTTTTCATTCTGGAACCTTTGTCAAAAATAAATTACGGCAAAACCAATACAGTATTGTAAAGTAAAAAAAATAATAATAATAAAATTCAAAAAAAAATAAAAAATAAATTACCCATATATGTCTAGATTTACTTCTAGACTCAATTTTGTTCCATTGATCTATATATATGCCCTTACCAGTATTATAGTATCTTGATTCCTGAGCTTTCTCACAGGTCTTTTATGTTTTTTTTATTGATATTTTAACACTTTTTATTACATGTTCCATTTGGTCACTGACAGAAATACAGTTGATTTTTTAATTGACCTTTGATCCTTTGATACTACTAAATTTACTTATTAAGTCTATTAGACTTGATTCCTGAGCTTTCTAACAGGTCTTTTATGTTTTTTTTATTGATATTTTAACACTTTTTATTACATGTTCCATTTGGTCACTGACAGAAATACAGTTGATTTTTTAATTGACCTTTGATCCTTTGATACTACTAAATTTACTTATTAAGTCTATTAGCTTTAAAAAAATTCTATTAACTTTAATGTAGATTTCTCAGGATTTTCTGCAAAGACATTTTTACTTCTTTTTTTACAATCTTTTTGATTAAAAAAAAAAAACAACTTCCTTTTCTTGCCCCAATGTACTGGCTAAAACCTCTGGTATATTTCTGGACAGAAGCAATAAGAATGGACATTCTTTTTTTTTTTTGTTCCTCTTCTTAGCAAGGAAAATACTAAATCTTTCATTATTAAGTATGATATTAGCTAGCTAAGGGTCTTTTTGTAGATGTCTTTTATTAAATGGAGGAAGATTCCTAGTTTTTGACTGTATTTCATGAGTGAGTGTTGAATTTTGTCAAATGCTTTTATTGCTACTTTGAAATGATCATATGTTATGATTTTTGTTTAGTCTTAATATGGTGAACTGCATTGATTTTTTAAACAAATTTTTAATTTTAGAATACATTTAGATTTACTGAAAATTTATAAAAACATTATAGGGTTTTTGCATATCCCCCAACCAGTGTACCCCATTGTTAACATTTTACAGTACTATAGTGCATTTGTCACAACTAATGAGATGCAGTTCATACCTCTATTAATTATTAACTAACAGCCATATTAATCAGATTTACTTAGTTTTACCTAATGCCCTTTTCCTATTCCAGGATTTCATCCCAGATACCATATTAGATTTAGTTATTATATCTTCCTTAGGCCACTCTAGACTGTGATACTTTCTCACATTTTGTTTGGTTTTGATGACAATTTTGAGGAGTATTGGTAGACAGTTTTGAGATATTTGGTAGAATGTTCTTCAGTTTTGGTTTGTCTGATATTTTTTTATGATTAGAAAGATTATGGGTTTATAAAATATTTTGTTTGTATACATGAGGGATAGGGTCTGCACTTTTTCTGTACTATCTCTGTCTGATTTTAGCATCTAGATAATGATGACCTCATAAACTGAATTGAGAAATATTACCTCCTTCTTTGAAAGAACATGTAAAAGAATGTCATTGTTTCTTTCTAGCATGCTTGGAGTAGAATTTACCAGTAAAGTTAATCTAATATTTGTTTTCTTTCCAAGTTTTAAATTATGATTTTAATTTTTAAATAAATATAGAACTGCTTGGTTATATTATTTCTTCTTGAGTCAGTTTTCATAATTTGTTTCATTCAAGGAATATATCCATTTTGTCCCAGTTTTCAACATCACAACAAAGTTATACATAATATTCTTTTATGTTTTTAGTGTCTCTGAGTACTCTAATGATGTTCTTTCTTTCATTCTTGGTATTTGTGATTTCTCGACTTTTTTTCTCCTAGATTAATCTAACTAGAAGCAATCAATTTCATCTATCTTTTAAAAAATGCAGCTTTTGGTTTATTGTTTTTCTGTATTGTATGTCCACTTTTATTTCACTAACTCTGTTCTTACTTTTAAAGGTTTATTGGAGTATAGGTATGTATAATAACGTACCTATATTTACAGTGCAGTTTGATGAATTTTGACATAGCATGCACCCATTAACCCATCACTGCAATCAAGATAGCAGACATTTCCATACCCTCAAAAGTTTCCTGTGTGCCTTTGTAATTAATTTCTTTCCTGCTACCCTACCAACCTATCCTCAGGCAATCAGTGATCTACTTGGTGTCACTCTTAGGTTAGTTTGTATTTCTGAGAATTTTATTAAATGCTATATTGTTTTTTATTTGCTGACTAGTATTGCATTATGTGGGCATACCACAATTTGTATATTCCTTTTACATGCTGGTAGGGTTTTCTCCAGCTTTGTAATGAAATACCAATGTGCTTTATACATGCATAAGTATTTATGTATACTCCTATTTCAATTTTTTGAATTCCTTGGTAAGTACCAAGAAGTAGAATAACTTGGTTGTAAGTGTATTAAGGAACTACTGAATTATTTTCCAAAGTGGTTGTACCATTTTATATTCCCACTAGGTTATGAAAGTTATCCTTGTTCTGTATCTTCACCAATATTTAGTATGGTCATTTTTAAAATTTGCATCTGCTTTTGTGTGTGTGTCATATCTCTTTGTAGTTTTAATTTGTATTTCCCTTGTCATAATAATCAGAGAAGCCCAGAGTTCGTGGGCTTATTTGGCATCCATGTGTGATGTTTGGTAAAGTGTCAGTTCAGATCTCTTGTATGTTTTATATTGGGTTGTTTATCCTCACTGTTGTGTTTAAAGTATTTTTTATAAATTCAAGATCTGTGCTGCTCAGTATGGTAGTCAGTAACCACTGGAAATTTAAGTTTAAATTAATTAAAATTAAATACTTAGTTTATTTAGTTATGTTAAACAAAATAATTAAATAATAAAATTAAAATAAATTTGATTCCCTAGTCAGACTAGCCAATTTCAAGGGCTCAATTATTAGTATATGAATAGTTGCTACCTAGTGGACAACGCAGATATAAAATAGTTTCATAATGTCAGAAAATTCTCTTTGCAGTGTAGTTCTATATAAAAGTTCTTTACTGAGCATGTTTTGTGAATATCTTCTCCTAAATATGTAGCATGGCTTAAGAACAAATTTTAAATTTTGATGAAATCTATCATTCTTTTCCTTTTATACATTTGTGCATTTTGTGTTTATTAAAATGTTTTCTTTTTAGATCAAAGGTCAAGATTTTATCCTATGTATTACTTTAGAATTTTTGTAGTTCCAGAGTTTACATTTAAGGCTGTGATCCATTTGGAGTTAATTTTTGTATATCATATGAGATCAGGGTTGATATTCATTTTTATTGCATATGGCCTCCAGGTTTTTCAGCACCATTTTGAAAAGATTATACTTTCCCTATTTATTGTCTTTGCAGCAGTATCAAATAATCATTTGGTTATGTAAATGTGTGTCTACTTCTGGATTCTATTCTGTTCTTATGATAGTATAACACTGTCTTGATTATTGTAGCTTTACATATTTTTTTTCTCTTTTTTTTTTTTTACCTTTCCTATTTTTTTTTTTTTAATTTTTATTTTTACTTTATTTTGCTTTACAATACTGTATTGGTTTTGCCATACATTGACCTAAATCAGCCACGGGTAAGTCAAGCTTTGCAAATCCTTCAATATTTTCCTTGATTTTCAAAATTATTTTGGCACTATGTCTTGTAAGCTTCCATATGAATTTTTTAATCAGTTTAACAATTTCTACCAGAACACTGCTGGAAATTTCCTGATAATTGCATTTCATTGATATCAGTGGGGAGAAGATAGACATTTTAGAAATGTTGAGTCTTCCCATCCATGAACATGGTGTCTCTTCATATATTTCAATCTGTATTTATTTCCCACAACAATATTTTACAGTTTTCAGTGTCTTGCACAGATTTTGTCAAGTTTATGCCAAGGTATTTTATATTGGTTGATGGTATGGTGAGTGGTACAGTTTCTGAACTTCAACTTCCAATTTTCTATATATTGCTAATATATAGAAAAAATTATATGTGTGAGTGTGTGTGTGTGTGTGTGTGTGTGTGTATGTATGTATGTATGTATGTATGTATGTATGTATGTATGTATGGGGTTGGCCCAAAAGTTCATTCAGGTTTTTTGGTATACTGTTATGGGAAAACCTGAACTTTCTGGCCAATCCTATATATATATTAAACTGGCTATTAAACTGGCTTATTAGTGCCAGTAGTATTTTTTTTGTTTTTGGTAGGTTCATTAGAATTTCCTGCATAAATAATCATATCATCTTTCATTCAGTGCCCTTTATGTTAATGAGGTTTCTCCAGTTTTGCTGTTGGAAACATGAACTGTTTGGTCCCCTGTGACATCCGGGTATTGCTCTATCTGACTTTTCCTGGTGACTTTCCCCAGCTGGGTAATTTCCTCACACCTATCCTTCAGTCATTCTCAGATGAAACTCTTTGCAGATCTCTTAAGCTCTTTTCTTCATTGGTACTCTGAATTCTAACCACTCTGGCCTCTTGGAATTCTCAACTCTTTCTCCTCAAGCTGGGCTCCATTTGGCTTTCTTTTTGCATTTAGAGTGGAATCTCTCAGCTGCAATCTGGGACAATATCAGGGCTCACCTCATTTGTTTCCCTTATTTTAGGGAATGTCTGTTTTGTGTTCCTGTTTTCCAGTGTCTGAAATAGTTGATTCCTTTTCTTTTTTCTCTTCTCTGCTCTGCTCTTTCCTTCTTCTATAGTTTTAATTTGAATTATGATTGAGATCAGAGATCTCTGTTTTAATGACTTTTGCCTTTATCTTTATTATTTTCTTTCACTTATTTTGGATTTTATTTGTTCTTTTCCTAACTTCTTAAAATGGAAACTCAGATAATTAATTTTAAATGTTTCATCTTTTCTAAAAGGAGAAATTCTTTCTAAGCACTGGATTAGCTGCGTTCCTCAAATTTGGGTATGTTGTGTTTTCATTCTCATTTAGTTCAAAATGGTTTTCTGATTTCCCTGTGATTTCTCCTTATACTCATGGTTATTTTTTGTATTAATTTCCAAATATTCTGGGACTTTCCTGATGTCTTTTTGTTACTGATCCTAAATTAGAAAATATACTTTTAATTGATTTCTACCAATTATCTATTAGACTTTTAAATGATACTGCACAGGGTCTGTAGGTCAATCAGGATGGAATTTATATCTTAATAATATTGTGTCTTACAATACATGAACAAGATATATTGACCCATATATTTATATCTTCTGCAAATCTATCAGCAGTGTTTTAAAGTTTTCAGTGTGCTAATACTTTACATATTTTGCCATCAGTTCAGTTCAGTTGCTCAGTCATGTCTGACTCTTTGCAACCCTGTGGGTGTAGTACATCAGGCTTCCCTGTCCATCACCAATGCTCGGAGCTTGCTCAAACTCATGTCTGTCGAGGAGGTGATGCCATCCAGCCATCTCATCCTCTGTCATCCCCTTCTCCTCCTGCATTCAATCTTTTCCAGCATCAGGGTCTTTTCAAATGAGTCAGCCCTTCACATCAGGTGGCCAAAGTAATGGAGCTTCAGCTTCATCATCAGTCCTTCCAATGAATATTCAGAACTGATTTCCTTTAGGAGTGACTGGTTTGATCTCCTTGCAGTCCAAGGGACTCTCAAGAGTCTTCTCCAACACCACAGTTCAAAAGCATCAGTTCTTCAGTACTCAGCTTTCTTTATGGTGCAACTCTCCCATCCATACATGACTACTGGAAAAACCATAGCTTTGACTAGACAGACCTTTGTTGGCAAAGTAATGTCTCCACTTTTTAATACACTGGCTAGGCTTGTCATAGCTTTTCTTCCAAGGAGTAAGTATCTTTTAATTTCGTGGCTGTAGTCACCATCTGTAGTGATTTTGGAGCCCAAGAAAATAAAGTCTCTCACTGTTTCCATTGTTTCCCCATCTGTTTGCCAGGAAGTGGTGGGACCAGATGCCATGATCTTAGTTTTTTGAATGTTGAGTTTTAAGCAGCTTTTTCACTCTCCTCTTTCACTTTCATCAAGAGGCTGTTTAGTTGCTGTTCACTGTCTGCCATAAGGGTGGTGTCATCTGCATATCTGAGGTTATTGATATAACTCCTGGCAATCTTGATTCCAGCTTGTGCTTCATCCAGTCCATCATTTCACATGTTATACTCTGCATTTAACTTAAGTAAGCAGGGTGACAATATACAGCCTTGGCAATACAGTATTTTGTCATGTTTGCCCTTAAATATTTTGTATTTTAGTGCTATTTGTAAAGAGTATTTTTAATTTCTTTTGTCAAGTGTTTGTTGCCTGTGTGTAGAAATACATCTGATTTTTGTAGATTGTACATTGTCTACTCTGCAGCCTTGCTAAACTCCTTATTAGTTTTAGTAGATTTTTATTGATTCTTTTGAACTTTCCACATAGACTATCATGTTATCTGTGAACAAGATAGTTGTACTACTTCCTTCCAGTCTAGATGTCTTTTATTTCTTTTTCTTGCATGATTTTTCTGGCCAAAACTTGCAGTACAGTGTTGAAGAGAAGTAGTGATGGTGGACATCTTTGTCTTATTTAAGATAATAGGAGGAGAAAGGAAATTATCCTCTTTTCCAAGATTGCTGACTTTTTATTGTGAGTGTTAAATTTTGTCAGATGCCTTTTCACCATCTATTGTGATGATCATATGATTTCTTGATTTTAGTTTCTTAATATGTGAAGTTGTATTGATTGATTTCAAAATGTTAAAGCAACTCTGCATTCTCAGGATAAACCCCACTTTGTCACGTTATAGTAGTATCCTTTGTATGTATTGCTGAATTCAAATTTGCTGAAGAGTAGTTTTGGAAGTTTTATGTCTGTGTTTATGAGAGATACTGGTCCATAGTTTCCTTTACTTGTAATGTCTTTTTTAAATTTAATTTTATTTTTAATTGGAATATAATTACTTTAAATATTGTGATGGTTCTGGCATGCATCAACATGAATCAACCATAGGTATGCATATGTCCCTTCTCTTTTACCTCCCTCCCCATCCTAACCCTCTAGGCTGTCATAGAGCACTTTCTTTGGGTTTGCTGCATCATACAGCAAATTCCTACTGGATACCTATTTTACATATGGTAATGTATATGTTTCAATACTTCTCTCAAGTCATCCCACCTTCTCCCTCCCTCTACTGTGACCTGAAGTCTGTTCTTTATGTCTGCATCTCCTTTGCTGCCTTGCAAATAGGATCATCAGTACCATCTTTCTAGATTCCATATATATGCATCTATATACAGTATTTGTCTTTCTCTTTCTGACTTACTTCACTCTGTATAATAGGTTCTAGGTTCATCTCCCTGATTGAAACTTATTCAAATGCATTCCTTTTAATAGCTGAACAATATTCCATTCTGTATATATACTACAGTTTCTTTATCCATTCATCTCTTGATGGACATCTAGGTTGTTTCCATGTCCTGGTTGGTTTGGTTTAGTCACTAAGTCGTGTCTGATTCTTGCAACCCCATGTACTAGCCCGCCAGGCTCCTCTGTCCATGAGATTCTCCAGGCAAGAATACTGCAGTAGGCTACCATTTCCTTCTCCAGGGAATCCTCCCAACCCAGGAATCGAACCCAGGTCTCTTGCATTGCAGGCAGATTCTTTACCAACTGAGCTACGAGGGAAGCACATAAAATAGTGCCGTGATGAACATTGGTGTGCATGTGTGTTTTTCAGCTGTGTTTTCCTGAGGGTATATGCCCTGTAGTGGAACTGCTGGGTCATATGAAAGTTTTATTCATATTTTTTTAAGGAATCTCTGTACTGTTCTCCATAGTAGCTGTATCACCTTACATTCCCACCAGCACTCCCACTTCTCCATACCCTCTCCAGCATTTATTGTTTGTAGATTTTTTGGTGAACTATTCTGACTGGATGGCATCACTGACTCGATGGACATGAGTCTGAGTGAACTCCAGGAGTTGGTGATGGACAGGGAGGCCTGGCGTGCTGCAGTCCATGGGGTGGCAAAGAGTTGGACACAACTGAGCAACTGAACTGAACTGAACTGATTCTGACTGGTGCAAAGTGATACCTCATTGTAGTTTTTATTTGCATTTCTCTAATAATGAGTGTGGCTGTGCATATTTTCATATGTTTTTAAGTTCTGTATGGTGTTAGGAAATGTTTAGTTTCCCCAGCACCAGTTATTTGAAGAGATTGTTTTTTCTCCATTGTATATTTTTGCCTCCTTTGTCAAATGTAAGTTTTCCATAGGTGCATAGATCTCTGAGCTTTCTGTCTTGTCCCATCTATATTTCTTTTTGTGTGTCAGTACCATACTGTCTTGATGATTGTAGCTTTGTAATTTAGTCTGAAGTCAGAAAAGTTGATTCCTCCAGTTATCTTCTTCTTTCTCAAGATTGGCTTTGGCTATTTGGGATCTTTTACGTTTCCATACAAATTGTTGAAATTACTTGTTCTAGTTCTGTGAAAATTACCATTGGTAGTTAGATAGGGATTGCATTGAATCTGTAGATTGCTTTGGGTAGTACGTTATTTTCACAATATTGATTCTTCCAGTCCCAAAACCTGGTATATCTATCTATCTGTTTGTGTCATCTTTAATTTCTTTTACCAGTGTCTTATAGTTTTCTGCATATAGGTATTTTGTCTCTTAAGATAAACTTATAAACTGGAAAAACCATAGCTTTGACTACATGGCCCTTTATTGGCCTAGTGATGTCTCTGCCTTTTAATATGCTTTTTAATAGCTTTTCTCTCAAGGAAAAAGCGGCTTTTAATTTCATAGCTTTAGTCACCATCTGCAGTGATTTTGGATCCCAAGAAAATAACATCTATCACTGCTTCCACTTTATCCCATTCTATTTGCTGTGAAGTGGTGGAACCAGATGCTGTGATTTTAGTTTTCTGAATGTTGAGTTTTAAGCCAGCTTTTTCACTTTCTTTTACCCTCATCAACAGGCTTTTTACTTCCTTTTCATTTTCTGCCATTTGAGTGAAATCATATGCATATCTGGAGTTATTGATACTTCTCCTAGCAGTCTTGATTCCAGCTTGTGGTTCATCCAGCCTGGTATGATGTACTCTGCATAGAAATTAAATAAACAGGGTGACAATATACAGCCTTGTAATACTCTTTTCCCAATTTCGAGCCAGTCAGTTTTTCCATGTCCAGTTCTAACTGTTGCTTCTCTATCCACATACAGGTTTCTCAAGAGGTAGGTAAGGTGGTCTGGGAGTTCCATCTCTTTAAGAATTTCCCACAGTTTGTTGTGATCCACAGAGTCAAAGGCTTGGCCTAGTCAATGAACCGGAAGTCGAAGATTTTCTGAGATTCCCTTTCTTTCTCTATCATCCAGCGAATGTTAGCGATTTGATCTCTGATTTCTAAGCCTTTTCTAAACTGAGCTTGTACTTCTGCAAGTTCTTGGTTCACATACTGCTGAAGCGTAGCTTGAAGAATTTTGAACATAATCTTGCTAGCATGTGAAATAAGTACAATTGTGGGATAGTTTGAATATTCTTTGGTATTGGCCTCATTTGGGATTGAAATGAAGACTGACCTTTTCCAGTCCTGTGGCCACTGTTGAGTTTTCCAAATTTACTAACATAATGAGTACAGCACTTTAACAACATCATCCTTTAGGATTTTAAAAAGTTTGGCTGGAATTCCATCACCTCCACAAACTTTGTAGTAATGCTTCCTAAGGCCCACTTGACTTCCACCTCCAGGATGTCCGATTCTAGATAAATGACCACACCTTCATGGTTATCCAAGTCATGAAGACCTTTTTTGTATAGTTCTTCTGTGTATTCTTGCCACCTTCCTAGATGGCAGAGTGGTGAAGAATCTGTCAGTGCAGGAGATGCAGGAGACATGGATTCAATCCCTGGGTCAGGCAGGATCCCCTGGAGTAGGAAATGGCAACCCATTCCAATATTCTTGCCTGGAAAATTCCATAGACAGTGGAGCCTGGCGGTTAGGCTATAGTCCACGGGGTTGCAGAGAGTTGGACATGACTGAGCGACTGAGAACAAAATGCAGCTTAATGAGCTTAACCAACTGGTCAAAGCCACCTGGTGTTGAAGCAGCATACCGGGTTTAAATTCAGATCTGTCTGACTCCAGAGTTTATGCCCTTAATCCTTGTCTCTTGGCACCGCTCCCTGCATCCTCAGCCCCAAACACTTCTGTGGTTTATTTATCTCTCTTTGCCTTTAATATACTCACCTGCTTCTCCAGTTAGAGAACTGTTTCAGGGCTAAGTTGAACTTGTGCTTTTTGATACTTTTCCTGGCCAGATTTTCTTATCTTCTTTCTCCAACCTCCCCCAACTCCTCACACTAAATTCCCATCATGATTTTTCATTTAAGCTATGTTACACCTCTCTCACCACCCATTGTAATATAATCATATTTTGCCTGTCTGTCTCAATGGCCAGTGACTACGTCACAGGCAAATTTAATTCCCTATTATTTTTCTCCATAGCTCCAGCCAGCACATATTTCCCTTCTATGATAGTCTCAAAATCTTAGAAACTTAGAACTGTGACAAACTTAGAAACAGACCAAAAAAAAAAAAAAAAACTATAAAAAGCAATTTAACTCACATCTTTGAGGACAAAAGTGAAAGTGAAATCACTCAGTCATATCCGACTCTTTGCGACCCCCTGGGCTGTAGCTTACCAGACTCCTCCATCCACAGGATTCTCCAGGCAAGAGTACTGGAATGGGTTGCCATTTCCTTCTACAGGGCATCTTCCCAACCCAGGGATCTAACCAAGGTCTCTTGCCTTGCAGGTAGACACTTTACTCTCTAAGCCACCAGGGAAGCCCTTTTTGAGGACAAAAGGTTGAAAAAATATTACATGGCTGATAACTCATGCTTTGCCTAATAAAATAAATCCTCAAAAAATTATCATTCCTATTATAACAACATATAAGATCCATATCATATTCAAAATTATAACTTTTCTTGAACTCAGTTAGCTGAATTTCTAAGGAAAATCAAGTAAACTGTGAAAAGAGAACTCACAAGTTGTTTCACTTTTAAAAGAGCATAACATAAAGATGCTGACCTGAGAAAGAAAAAGTTTACAAAAATTTACTAAAAGTTTAATGCATTTCTTACATACCAAGTGTGGGGTAAAGTATCAGTTTCAAGTTAGTGGGAGCCCCAGACACAGAGGACATTAACATTCACTTGTAGGCTCTTTTTAATGGACCTCTCTCAGTGACCAGTGACTACCTGGCCATTAGAGGTAGGTCAGAAGATAGAGAAGAGCCCACCTTAGTAACATAGATATATAAAAGTTGATTGGTTTCCTCTAGGGGTCAGGCATGAAATACTGCTTTCTTCCTCGGAATTTCTTTTTATATTAAGCAGAAGCCTTAAAGCACTAAGGGAAAGACAGAAAATCCTCTCACCCTCAGGGCCCAGATGAAATTCCATTGCTTCCTGGGGAGAGGTATAAGCAAAACCCATTAGCCTCTCAGAATTGAACTTTTCCTTCACCTATAGTGAAAGTGAAGTAAAAGTCACTCAGTCATGTCCGACTCTTTGTGACCCCATGGACTGTACCATCCGTGGAATTCTCCAGGCCAGAATACTGGAGTGGGTAGCCTTTCCCTTCTCCGGGAGACCTTCCCAACCCAGGTCTCCCACATTGCAGATGGATTCTTTACCAGCTGAGTCACAAGGGAAGCCCAAGAACACTGGAGTGGGTAGCCTATCCCTTCTCCAGCAGATCTTCCTGACCCAGGAATCAAACTGGGGTCTCCTGCATTGCAGGCTGATTCTTTACCAACTGAACTATCAAGGAATCCCACATGGCTCAGGCAAATATCCACTGTTTCTCAATCATCTACCCCTATGGAAAAGGCAGAAAAACCTCTTGATTCCAGGATTCTGCACCAGTACAAACCAGAAGTCTGCTACCAATGAGAGAGAAACTGGAAACTTCAAGGTAGGATTTGGTGGCACGGGAGTTGAAGAGGGACAGGAATGTGGGAAGAGCCTACCTCAGAGGCCCAGGTGCATGGACTTCTGCCTAAAACTGAGACTTGGACTTCCCTGGTGGCTCAGATGGTAAAGAATCCACCTGCAATGCAGGAGACCTGGCTTCTATCACTAGGTTAGGAAGATCCCCTGGAGAAGGGCATGGCAACCCACCCCAGTATTCTTGCCTCAAAAATCCTCAGGGACAGAGGAGCCTGGCAGGTTGCAGTCCACGGCATCACAGAGAGTCAGACATGACTGAGCGACTAAGCAAAACAGACAGATCAGGAGGGCTGAGAATCCGACATGCTCTTACCAAGAGCCTGATGCTGAGTAACAGCAGCAGTAGGAGTCTACTGCTCAGACAAGAGCAAGAGCTGGCAAGAACCCAGCCCACCTAAGCACTGCAGGTATCAGGGACTGCTAAAAGATGATGACACCCCAGTGTTCCAGGCCTCACATTAAGCACAAGACAGTAGTAGTCCTTCACTGGAAGAGTCTGAAGCCTGTGGTGCATTGAGGTTTAGGATAGCAACAACAGAATGCAAATCTAGCTCATGACTGACTCAGTTGATCCAACCTCCCATTTCCATGAGAAAATACTGGTTTCCTCAGTCTCTGTTGTTCTATCACAGTGTCCAATATTCAGTCAAAATGTAACAACACATTAAGGAGCAAGAATTTTAAAAAAAAAGACCTATTGAAAGATAAAGCAGTCAGTCAGACTTAAAGATGAACCAGATGTTGGAACCATCATATAGGGACGTTTAAAATGATTGATATGTATAAGATCTAGTGGAAAAGGTGGACAGTGTTCATGAAATTTTAGCAAAGAAATGGAAACTGAAAAAATAATCAAGTGGAAATCTTAAAAGATAAACGTGCATGTGTGCTAAGTTGCTTCAGTCATATCTGACTCTTTGCAACCCTATGGACTATAGCCGGCCAGGCTCCTCTGTCCATGGGATTCTCCAGTCAAAGATACTGGAGTGGGTTGCCATGCCCTCCTCCAGGGTATCCTCCTGACCCAGGGATCGAACCCTGTGTCTCTTTACATCTCTTGCATTGGCAGGCAGGTTCTTTACCACTAGCGCCACCCACATGATATCAAGGTTTATCCATATACTTGACATGGTTAAAGAAAGAATCAGTAAACCTAAAAGTGGATTAATAAAAATTTTTGAAAGTTAAACCCAAAGAAAAAATATAAAGCATCCAGGAGCTGTGGGATAATATCACAGCCTAACACACATGTAGTTGGTCCCAGAAGAGAGAGGAAATAGGGCAGAAATAAATTTGAAGATTCAAATGGCCAAAATTTTACAAATTAAATAAGCTCAGAAACTCTGAAGCTGAATAAATAAACTCAAATGCTTCTACGCTGGTAGTTAAGGGAGAATATCCAGGCAGGGAGGGATGGCTGGAATTCTCAGTTCAGTGTCTTATCCCTTTATCTCCATAAACCAGTGAGGATCTCTTTCTAGTTATCACTGCTATCTTCACACTGACAGCTTAACACTCTTAACTATGTGTACGTATTGCTGAAGCCTGGCTTGGAGAATTTTGAGCATTACTTTACTAGCGTGTGAGATGAGTGCAATTGTGCGGTAGTTTGAGCATTCTTTGGCATTGCCTTTCTTTGGGATTGGAATGAAAACTGACCTTTTCCAGTCCTGTGGCCACTGTTGAGTTTTCCAAATTTGCTGGCATATTGAGTGCAGCACTTTCATAGCATCATCTTTTAGGATGAAATAGCTCAACTGGAATCTCATCACCTCAACTAGCTTTGTAATGATGCTCCCTAAGGCCCACTTGACTTCACATTCCAGGGTGTCTGGGTCTAGGTGAGTGATCACACCATCGTGATTATCTGGGTCATGAAGATCTTTTTTGTACAGTTCTTCTGTGTATTCTTGCCACCTCTTCTTAATATCTTCTGCGTCTGTTAGGTCCCTACCATTTCTGTCCTTTATTGAGCCCGTCTTTGCGTGAAATGTCCCCTTGGTATCTCTAATTTTCTTGAAGCGATCTCTAGTCTTTCCTATCCTGTTGTTTTTCTCTATTTCTTTGCATTGATCGCGGAGGAAGGCTTTCTTATCTCTCCTTGCTATTCTTTGGAACTCTGCATTCAAATGGGTATATCTTTCCTTTTCTCCTTTGCTTTTCACTTCCCTTCTTTTCACAGCTATTTGTAAGGCCTCCTCAGACAACCATTTTGCTTTTTTGCATTTCTTTTTCTTGGGGATGGTCTTAATTCCTGTCTCCTGTACAGTGTCACAAACCTCCATCCATAGTTCACCAGGCACTCTGTCTGTCAGATCCAGTCCCTTAAATCTATTTCTCATTCCACTGTATAGTCATAAGGGATTTGATTTAGGTCATACCTGAATGGTGTAGTGGTTTTCTCCATTTTCTTCAATTTCAGTCTGAATTTGGCAATAAGGAGTTTGTGATCTGAGCCACAGTCAGCTTCCAGTCTTGTTTTTGCTGCCTGTATAGAGCTTCTCCATCTTTGGCTGCAAAGAATATAATCAGTCTGATTTTGGTGTTGACCATCTGGTGATGTCTATGTGTAGAGTCTTCTCTTGTGTTGTTGGAAGAGGGTGTTTGCTATGACGAGTGAGTTCTCTTGGCAAAACTTGATTAGCCTTTGTCCTGCTTCATTCTGTACTCCAAGGCCAAATTTGCCTGTTACTCCAGGTGTTTCTTGACTTCATACTTTGCATTTCAGTCCCCTATAATGAAAAGGACATCTTTTTGGCTTGTTAGTTGTAAATGGTCTTGTAGGTCTTCATAAAGCTGTTCAACTTCAGCTTCTTCAGCATTACTGGTTGGGGCATAGACTTGGATTACTGTGATATTATATGGTTTGCCTTGAAAGCAAATAGAGATCATTTTGTCATTTTGGAGATTGCATCCAAATACTGCATTTCAGACTCTTTTGTTGACTATGGGGGCTACTCCATTTCTTCTAAGGAATTGTCGCCCACAGTAGCAGATATAATGGTCATCTAAATTCATTTCACCCATTCTGGTCCATTTTAGTTAACTGATTCCTTAAATGTTGATTATAAACATTATGAAAAAATTTTAAGATAGCTGGTGACAAAATTATACAAAAATTAGTAGCTTTTATATGTTCAAGCAACAACTCATTAGAAAATATAGCATAAGTAAAGAGTTATAAGAAACAGAGAGAGGGAGACTGTCTGGGATTTGAATGATTTGCCTTGGAAACAGACAGAGATCATTCTGTCATTTTTGAGATTGCATCCAAATACTGGTTTGGGTGGCCTCCAGGAGCTGGTGATGGACAGGGAGGCCTGGTGTGCTGTGTTTCATGGTTTCATAAAGAGTCGGACACGACTGAGAACTGAACTGCACTGATCTATGTGTACCTTTGGAAGTCCTCTTTTACTGCCAGCATCACAGCAAGGGCAGCCTCAATGGCATTACCTAAGCAGGACACAGGAGTGTGTTTCTCAGTCTGTGTTCAGTGTGAATGGGAAACATTGCTGCTGTCACATGTTCAGTTTGAGGGGAAGAAAGGCTCTTCATCAGTTTTTGCTGTACACGTGATTAGTCAGTCCTCTGGAAAATAAGGAAGTAAAGAAAGCTCTTCAGTCCCCTATTTCCCTCGTGTTCCTTTTTTCTGGTCTTCATAGAATGTAAACTCTAGAAGAAACAGGGATATTTTTTGGCCTCATTCACCCTTTAGAATGATGCTTGGCAACAATTAATTTATTCAGCTAATATTTAAGTGACAGCTATTATGTCAGACACTTTTCTAGGCATTTGATTATATAGTTGTATGATCCTTACTTTCATGGAATTTATATTCTAGTAAGGAAATGTGGATAGCAATACATACAAACAAATTAGAGTGTTAGAAAGTAGTGCCTCGTATTGGGGGAAAAGGCAGTTACAGTGACTAGGCAGGGTTGCAGGGCAGACCTCCCTGAGCTGAACACCTGTTAACATCCCATGGATGCTGGACTCTAAGGGAAATAATGTAGCATTAGAAAATATCATTCCTAAATTAGACCTTTTTCTTTCCTCCCTTTCTCCTGGTCATCTCAGTGCCAATCCCAAGGAGCTCCACGTTTTTATAAGGCACAAGATCAAAGAATGAGAATTCAGAGTCAGGCATTCTCATCCACTTTAGAGACCTGTGCCTTCCCATGTCACTAGCCCTGAAAGTATCCGCCACCTTCAGGGAAGACCCATGACTGTCCATAAGGAGCTTTACAAGACAATAACAAAATAGACATTCACCATCATAATTCATTCAGCAAATATTCATTGAGTTTCTGATACCCAGACACTGCTGGGAACACAGCAGTGAATAAAACAAAACCCAGAGCTCTCATGGAAGGCAGGGACCCTGATTTTGTTCTTAATATTTGGAGCACTTTAAGCCCCAAATAGAAGAGAAGAAGGCTTGTTCCTTCCTCATCTCTCCTTTTGTTTTCTTCTCTTTCCAAAGTCTGTCTACTTAGCTTCTTGGTTATAAAAAGGAGAACAGAGTATAGACAGCTCAAATGTAATTAATTCGACTCTGTTTTTATGGAATACTGACACTCCCTATGGATCTCCAGAGTTGAGGTCAATGGAGAAGCTTTTTTTGAAGAATGAGAAAAATGAAACTTCCATTGGAATTTGTGTTCTGGTTAAAGCTTTATTCTTAAACCTTCTCTGAACCCTATAGACAGAAACCTCTGGAATTTATTTCCCATATAATTTTATTGGGAATGGTAGAAACAGTAGAACACTTGCCCAGTAACCTCTCTTTCAGTGAGGCCCCTTTGACAGGGAATATTGCTTTAGCACTTGTGCTAAATGGTCAGAGAAAGCATCTTTAGCAGTGCACTAAAATTTTCACAGTCTGGAAATAAATCAGGCCACATGTGTATTTGCTCAACTCCACCAACACAGATGCAGTGCGTGCTTTCTGCTTTGTTAAGGCAATGATGTCATTTTAGCTATGTGAAAAATGACTTTAAAATGTGGTTTGGTTTTAGTTGAGCTGTCAATTTTTATTTTGTCTGGCTTTTAATATGTGGGTTTCACACTTGAATGTACACCAGCAATTATTTGTAAGTATTACATTTATTACTAACATTTTAAAGACTGAATAAAATAGAGATTAAGACATTTGTTGTTTAGCATTAATTTATGATCATTGTGATTAGTCTCTTCATGATTTGAATATGACAAAAAGATTTGAGAATGACAAAAGATTTTTAATATGATTTTAATATGGTTCTTCATGTTTCTTGTTTTTCATTAGTTCAATTTGGACTTAAATTCATAAACATTTGTTGAGCATATACTAGACTTTGTATTTTGTAAGGAACAAAATTTAAAGTTTCGCCCTTGCATGAGGGGTTCGAGTTCCAAAACCATGCTAGGCATCTTAGCACATGCTTTTGTAAATGTACACACAGCCAGCGTTTTCAATTCTGAGTTAGAGTCTGCTAATTTGTGGCAAGAGAAACAGTTGGTTGAGGTTTTTTTTCTAATATCTTTTAGCATTTTCTCACTTTTTAGAATACTTTTGATCGCTTGAAGCCACTGTGAGTGAAATTGCGTGAAGTCAAATACTCATCCTTCTGGAATTCTTCTCCCTTCTTTTATTTTTATTTAGGAACATTGATGGAAAAGAATTCCAGAAATAGAGTGACATGGATGTAAAAGTGAGACTTCAATCATAAAGTAGGTGGGGAATAAGAACAAACAAGCAAATAGGTCTGCCTTCCCTGGGGAAGGTTAGTTACCGTGTGCAGTGCTCCACTGGGTTACTAGAACTGTGGTAATAATCAGCCACAGGAGAGGAGAACCTGTTTCCCAGTCCTACCCTACTCCAGCTAGAAAGTATTATTACCAATGTAGACTCAGAGAAAAGTGACTTTGGAGTTTGATTTTGGTTTCTGAATGATCCAAATAAATTCAGTGATTTCTCTACTTTACTTTTGTGGGTGGAAAAGAAACTAAAGACACTGTTTTGTTTGTTTAACTCTTCATTCTGCAGACATTCAACCCTCTGTACCAGGCATGGTTCTAGAAACAGAGAATCAGAAACAAGACATGGATCCTAACTTGCTGCACAATGCAAAATGCTCACTGGAGCTCCATCCAGTTGGGGAAACATGGCATACAGATACAAAATAAGTAGAGAACATGAAGAATAAGTAAGGAAGTGCTAAGGAGCACATTTGTAATACATTTAGTCAAAAAATACTAATAACGCCTGTCATAAGTCAGATACTGCTGGTAAACCAAGATACAGATTTTTGTTTGTTTGTTTTGTATAGTTTCTGTCAAGTAATATAGGTAATTTAAATATAAACTGTGAAATTTTTCCTGTTCTCAGTGTCTTTTTAGCAGATAGTGTTTTCATTGTGACCAGTTTCAACCAGAGAAATGGAAAAAATAGACAAAGATCATGTAGTGTGAGGAAAAACTAGATGAAAAGTACAGCCAAAACCGCCACTTCTGTGCCAAATTCAATGCCTAATCCAAGCCCTACTTGCTTTTAGACATCAGGAAACCATTGTTCCAGGCCTGACTTTCAGTAAGTAATTTTGTGACCTTTGGCACATCACCTGATTTTTATTTTATGCTAAAGTTTTTCTCTTTTGTCCAAAACCTAACTCTGAAAGATCAAATGCTGACTCTTCTGTGAAGCTTTTTCTGATCTTCTGTCTTTGCCCACCCCCTATTTCCCATTTTACCACATACTTGTTTGGAGAACACTTTCTGACTCCTCAATTCTCTTAACATCTGAGTTACACCTCTTTTCTATGGTACTTACCACCCAGAGCCTTCCTTATATTGCATCATTATTACATCTAATTTCACTATCTTCAATGCATCTGAATGATTCCTGTCAACTTAAATAATTTTATGTTTGTTTTGTTTTTTGCTTTAGTGACAGATACCAAGGTTTTACAAGGTGAAGAGAGTTATTTAAAATGCCAGACCTGATAAGTGCTATGTTATAGTTCATTCAGATATTTGCATCAGTGGTGACAGCCCCAAGTGAAAAGGATAAATAATTGGAAATTAGTTTCTTATGTGTTAGTAAATATGAAAATTGTGTCTCTTAAAAATCTTTATTACATTTGTTGACAGTGTATATTGTATATGGCCCATGTACAGTTTTTTAAGGCTCGGGTTTATTTTAGTTTGAAATTGAAAAGTATATTAGATTTTCACACTTTCAGAAGTTAATGTCAGGATTAGATTTCTCAGCATAGGCTTGCTTGAAGCACTTGAGATATATTGTCAGCCTAGCATCTTTTTACTATGTTATTGTTTTTATTCTGCCTACAATAAGTGAATATTAGCATAGTAAAACAAGCAGCCAGTTTATCTGGAAAGCTCAGCCACATGAATTTGGGCCAATTTTATAAAAAAGAGATAAATGAGAATATTACAGACTAACAGCATAGATTTACTTGTTTAAGAAGCATTTTGTGTTGTGGTATGGGGCCTAAGAGCCTATTTCTCTGCAATCATGATTACTGGTGTCTATAACAACTGCTGGATCCTATTATCATGGATTTAGCTGTATATGTGTACATGTGGTACTGAGTTTGGTAGACAAGATGGTTGTTCAGTCTCAAAGGTTGGAACAAAGAGCATCCTGGGCTTTTGGTAGTTTATTCAATGCTTTCACCTACAGTGTATGACTGAAATAGACTGTCTGTCAAAGAAATGTTCTGACATCTGTTCCCTGTAACATATTAACTGATTCTTGACTTCAGCATCGATTTTATGAAAAGCTGCCAGCGTTTGATAAGAATTACTGCTGCTGAGTGTAAGAAAATATGCTTTGCATCCTCAGAGCAAAGGTACTTTCTTAGCACTGTGGAGAAAATTTTCTGGAATATAGGAAAATATCTGCTCTAATTATTATAACTTTTATGTTCTATTTGGTTTGGTTTTTACCTGTTACAGTGAGAGAATACTGTTAGAACTTTGTAATACATCTAGCAAACGATGGCCAAGACCATTTTATTAGCACCTCCTTGGATTTAGAATCTTCTTTTGTATGTTTCCAATTATATTTGGTATCTTCTAAACATTTTCTTCCAAAAATTATACATGGTTTTAGAGAAACCATATACAATACCTAAAATTTGATGTTAACCAAGTTGAGATCGTTTCTTCATGAATACCCACCAGAATGTTTCTTGACAGGGTCACTGGTGACTGCCATAATGCCAAGTCTGTGTACTGACAGACAGGTTTCTCCTTTCCCAACTTCTCACAGTGCTTGAACCTGTTCCCCATCTATACTGACTTGCTACATGAGCTGATCTAATTCATAGCTTTAGCATCTTTGTTTTATGTCTAATTGTTATTTCAAATTTATATGTCTAAAAATTAATTTCTTATCCCCACCCCTACCCCAGGTGCCCATGCCAGAAATCATTCTATCATCAAATTCTATTCAATTCTACCCTGAAATATACCCAGAATAGAACTATTTCTTACCACCTCTGCAGCTCCCAAACCACGATTATTTCTCTCCTCTAAGTTACTGTATTACAAAACGTTTTTGCTTAAGAAATTTCAGCCAACTCCGTACTGTGATTTTCCTTTAAATTTTCTTTAAGCAAGTATTTTTTACATGCTTTAACCTTTGCTTCCTTACATTCTAGTCAACATGTCTGTGTGTCACTTCTGTCTTCTGTGTGTCGTATCTGTCACTTCTTTGTCCAAACCACCCCTCCTTCTTATCTTACTCAAAATAAAAAAGGTGAAATTCTTTGCATGGCCCCTGGCTACTTCATAAACTGCTGTATCCCTAGTGCCTTGAATAGTGCTTAATGCTTTGTAGGTAATCAGTGATATATAAGTGACTGAGCAAGTTGTTTGTAAATATGCAGTATGATTCAGTTCAGTTCAGTTCAGTCACTCAGTTGTATCAGACTCTTTGCAACCCCATGAATCAGCATGCCAGGCCTCCCTGTCCATCACCAGCTCCCGGAGTCCATCCAAACCCATGTCCATCGAGTCAATGATGCCATCCAAACCATCTCATCCTCTGTCGTCCCCTTCTCCTCCTGCCCTCAATCTTTCCCAGAATCAGGGTCTTTTCCAATGAGTCAGCTCTTTGCATCAGGTGGCCAAAGTATTGGAGTTTCAGCCTCAACATCAGTCCTTCCAATGAACACCCAGTACTGATCTCCTTTAGATCCATACATGACCACTGGGAAGAACCATAGCCTTGACTAGACAGACCTTTGTTGGCAAAGTAATGTCTCTGCTTTTGAATATGCTATCTAGGTTGGTCATAACTTTCCTTCCAAGGAGTAAGCGTCTTTTAATTTCATGGCTGCATTTGCCATCTGCAGTGATTTTGGAGCCCAGAAAAATAAAGTCAGCCACTGTTTCTACAGTATGATTAGAATTTAAAAAATAAAAGTTAAACTTCTTCAAATAGTTTATCCATCTCAATACAGAAAACCAACACGTTGAATTAAAATATCCCTTTAATATTCAACTTCATATTCAGCATTCACTAAAATATTTATTTTTTATTTCCCAAATTACATACACTGAAATAAATTTATCAAAATGAAGAATGTGCTTTAAAATATATTTCAAAGTCTCTAGTGAGTTTTTTAAGAGCCTTCAACAACTCTTTGCTATGATTTTCTTTTAAAAATGGTTCCAAGCAAGTATTATGTTCTTCTTCCTTGCTCTGAAATATCTTATGTAGATAATTTGGTAAAATTGTACAGTAGACCCTTGAACAAGGCAATGGGCTTTCAATGACTTTTCATAAGAAATTGTAGATAGAGCTACCTTTAATCAGATAGGATCCTTTTGTTGTTTCCAGTCTACTATTATTACATAATTATTACCTGAATCAAACTATTCAAACTACAGGAGTGCCAGGATGGCATATTGGTGATTTGATTTACTGTTGAATCAGTAAATATACATATTACCATATTACACTGACATCACTATACATAAATCTCCTTGAGTAACAGATATATTTGATGTTCTTATCTAATTCAAGAAGATGACCCAAACCAGTTTTATTTAGTCAATAACTAAGGTAAACAGTATTTTTAAGACAGCAAACCACACAAGTGACTGCATTGGTTTGGAGGTTTCTCTGATGCTTACCTGCAATCTGTCTCTTCCTACTCATTCTTTCAGAATGAAGTAGACCCATTCTTCATGAAGAGGTGTCATTTTCACTGGAGTGTTTGAAGTTCTAAAACTCAGGTTTTTGTCTAAGTGGATTACATTTTTTAATATAATTTGTACATATTTTTTTAAGTTCTCAGAAACAACGCTCCTAAGATCCTATTCTCTCCTTTCTTCTTATGATGTCTTGACAGGTGTTTTATACTAAGTGAATTAATAGTAAATGTTGCTGAGGAACTTCTGTGTCAGGGCTCTGAAGAAGTTACATACTTTACTCCCTTCTTTGGAGTTAATATCCCTTTGTTTATGGATCTTGCTTTGTTAGTGTAACTGTTCATTAGTGTCATTCTCTGACAGCATATTAAGAAGTAGAGACATTACTTTACCAACAAAGGTCCATCTAGTCAAAGCTATGGTTTTTCCAGTAGTCATGTATGGATGTAAGAGTTGGACTATAAAGAAAGGTGAGAGCCGAAGAATTGATGCTTTTGAACTATGGTGTTGGAGAAGACTTTTGAGAGTCCCTTGGACTCCAAGAAGATCCAGCCAGTCAGTCCTAAAGGAAATCAGTCCCGAATATTCATTGGAAGGACTGATGCTGAAGCTGAAACTCCAGTACTTTGGCCACCTGATGCAAATAGCTGACTCATTGGAAAAGACCCTGATGCTGGGAAAGATTGAAGGTGGGAGGAGAATGGAATGACAGAGGATGAGATGGTTGGGTGACATCATCGGTGATGATGTGTTTGAGTAGGCTCTGGGAGTTGGTGATGGACAGGGAGGCCTGGTGTGCTGCAGTCCATGGGGTCGCAAAGAGTTGGACACAACTGAGCAACTGAGCTGAACTGAACTGTCCTTCAGTCTCTCCTTCCATATTGCTGTTCTGTCTTTGCTTAGTGTTTGTTTTCCTTGCTCTTCAAATATTAACATCATTAATATAAAATTGTTATTCTCATTATATCATTTCACTGTCTGTTTTAATCAGCATTTTTATGATAAGTTAAAAGTTCTCCTTTGTATATTTCTTAGCTTCACTCAGTTTTTCCAACCATAAACTTGTTTGATGTATCCTAAAAGCCCTTATCCTAGCTTAGTTTCATTTTGATCTTGGCATTATCACTATGCCTAGATTCTGTTATATCATCAGAATTCCAGCTGTGTAATATGAGCTTCATGATGTGTCATTTTGTTGTTAATTTGGAAGTGGAAATAATAGCACGTATTATATATAGTCACATCATGTTATAATCTCTGTATACAATTTTCTTTTGTAATTTGAATGTGATTTTACCTCAATGATGACTATTGAAATGTAATAGTACTTTTTCATGTTTTATCTCATCAATAAGACAGATAATTGCTTTCGACTAGATTTCCTGAAAATGTGAGAAAATGTAAAACATTTCTTAAAAATGTTTTAATATCTGAGACATTTGAGATAGTCATGACTATCTGATGAACAGACTGATAGTTGAATAATGTAGAATTTTGTTATTAATAGTCTTTTTGGCTGCACAGCTTGCAAAATCATAGCTCCTAGACCATGGTTTGAACCTGGGCCTTCTACATTGGAAGCTCAGGGGCCTTACCACTGAACTGCCAGGAAATTCCCCTGGTAGTGGTTTTTTGAAGCTTCATTTCGGTAGTTATCTCTTTATGTTCTTCTGGACTAATTTATTCTCTAATACTCACCAGTGTTACCTTTGTACAGGCAGTATAGAGAATTCTACCTTGACACATCATCATAACCAGGTAGGGTAAATAGATGCTCAGTTATCTCCAACTCTTTATGATCCCATGGACTGTAGCCTGCAGGCTCCTCTGTCCATGGGATTATCCTGGAAAGAATACTGGAGTGAGTTGCCATTTCTTCTTTCAAGGGATCTTCCCAACCCAGGGGCCAAACCAGTATCTCGTGAAACTCCTGTGTTTACCACTGAGCCACCTCTTGAATGCTAGCTTAATGAGTTGGACTTACTCTCAATAGGACCCTTATACATTGCTAGTGGGACTATAAAATAGTACAATCACTGTGAAAAAACGTTTGATGGTTTCTCAGTAACTCAAACTCCACTCTAGTACTCTTTCCTGGAAAATCCCATATTTGGAGGAGCCTGATAGGCTGCAGTCCATGGGGTCACAAAGAGTCGGACACGACTGAGTGACTGAACTGTACTGAACTGAAAGCAAGAATCACTGGCTTAAATGCTTTCAGGTCCCTGGGAGGTTCAGGAAACAGGGTAAAGAAGTTCAAGAGGGGGAATGTGGTGAATTGAACAATCAAAATCACATTTTTGGAACCTCTGATCAGGCCACATAAAACATGACTGTGGGTTATGGTTTTCAACTTCTGTTACAGATTGAACTGAGCAACAATGATGGGTTATGTCATGCAGGTAGCTGACAGTAGAACTAGCCTCATGATTCCTTAAAGATTAGGGAAGAGGAGAAATCTGAATTGTTTATCCCATTAATTCACCATTTAATGTGATTCCATGCCAACACATGTAGATGCTTACTAGGAATCTGTTGGATGAAAAATAAATTCAGTTCAGTTCAGTTCAGTTCAGTCGCTCAGTCGTGTCCGACTCTTTGCGACCCCATGGACTGTAACCTACTAGGCTTCTCCGTCCGTGGGATTCTCCAGGCAAGAATACTGGAGTGGATTGCCATTTCCTTCTCCAGGGGATCTTTATAAAGTCTGGGCAGTACTTCTGTATTCCTTTTCTTAGTCAATTCTATCTCCATCTGCCCCTTCTACCACTAATCAAATTGCGGATTTTAACAATCAATATTTGTAATATCTCTTGAATATGTATTTTCATATATCTTCATATTGAATACATGTTTTCAGACACTCATACTGAATATGTGTTTTCAAACATATTTATATTGAATACATATTTTCAAATATTTTTATTGAATATGTGTTTTCAAACACCAGTGCTTCCCTGGTACCTCAGACAATAAAGAATCTGCCTGCAATGCAGGAGACCTAGGTTCGATCCCTGGTTTGGGAAGATCCTCTGGAGAAGGGAATGGCTACTCACCACAGTATTTTTGCCTGGAGAATTCCATGGACAAAGGAGGCTGGTGGGCTACAGTCCATGGGGTTGCGAAGAGTTGGACACGACTGAGCGACTAACACTTTCACTTGTAATATCTCTTGAATATGTTTTTTCCTATATTGATTATCCTTTTCTCACTGCCAACTCAGGTCCATGACATTTCTTGCCTTAGGTTACTGCAATCAATTCCTAAAGATCTCCCTTCCTCTAAGCTTGCCTGCCTCTAGTCTCTTCCGCATTTTGCAAAAGAGTGTCCTACTTACAATCTTTTGGTGCTCTCAGATGAAGTCTAAATGTGCTAGGAAAACACCTGTGATATGGCCCCTTCCTCATCTGCTGTGGCTCCTCTTCAGGCCTTCATCACTCCAGCCTTGCTGAGCTCCCCACAGTTCCTGAAGCACACCATGTGTGTTACGTTTGGTGTGCTCTTCGTTCTGAAGAGGATGCCGTTCAGCCTTCATTGTTCTGTTCATCCTTTAAGACTTTGGTTCCTCCAGGAAACTTTCCTAGCCAATTCAGTCTCAGTTAGCACCTCCTATTTTTGTCCCTCCTTGTGCCTTCAATACATTATATTTCTTTCTTTTTTTTTTTTTTTTTTTTTTTAACCTTACAATACTGTATTGGTTTTGCCATACATCAACATGAATCTGCCACAGGTGTACACATGTTCCCAATCCTGAACCCCACTCCCACCTCCTTCCCCATACCATCTCTCTGGGTCATCATTGCATTTAACCTCACTAGTTTATTATTGTGTTTTGTATCGTATTGCTAGCTCCCTGAAACTAAAGACCACATCTGTCTCTATTTCCTTGCACAAGGCAGCCAGCCAGCAAAGGCAACCCTTATCACTACTACAAATAACTAATTTATTATATGGTGATCATATACTCAGTATATGTTAATTGAAGATATTTAAGAGGTACAGGGTAGGATATAAGTGTTAGATATATGAGATACCAATCTAGGATTCAACTGAGAGGAAATTTTCATAGAAGAGATGGTATTTGGAATAAGCAGTGATCATGTGCTAGGCTTTGAGATTATCAAGGTCCTGTCTAGTACTTGTCACCATAATCACTGATGGCTTACCACTTATAAACATAGACATTTCCAAGAAGCATTCTGAATTTTAGTTCATTTTCTTTTGTAATTTAAGATGAAGTAACACTGCCTTTAAAATTGTACATAAAAGTGGCCTCACTTTTACATTGAACCGTAGTAATATTAAGGGGCATCACTGTGGCCCAGTTTCATAAAAGCTATTATCTGGTTTTAGAGAAAAATGACTAAGATCCTAAAACTCCTTTTTTTTGCCTTTAGAAGTGGCTTCATAAACTTAATTTGAAAATGGAATGTTAATACATAAGATACAGGCAGCAGGTTAATTCTGAGACTCCGCTTGTATTAAATCATTTTAGAGCTTTGTTAATTATAACTTGTAAATCCTAATCAGGCTACATTAAGAGGCTAAATGGAAGGTTATTATCTTACTCTTCCTCCCATTTCCATACCATTACACTCAGAATAAAAATAAACAGTTCAGAGTAACTACTGAGAAATACATTTTTAAGTAGGAAACACTGATTAAGATTGTAGTTTTAAAAAACACAAAACCTACTTGTGTTTTTATTTCCTTATACAAAAGAATTTTTCTTCTTAAATTATGTGAGTGCCGAGATGTTTATTTTTACTGTAGAGTGTTGTCTGAATGTTTAGGTTTTAAAAAAAAAGCAAAACAGTGCTTAGCTTGCTAAAATCACAAGGCATCTCTTGCCATAATGTAAATCTTCATATGTAAATCTTTATAATGAAAGACTATACACATGTACATTGATAAATCTACACTGAAAAGAAATATTATGAATTATCACCTGCACCACCATCAAATTTACTTATTTGAAAGTATTACTGTGAGATGGAAAATGAATTATTATGTACTAAAATCGTTTGGAATTGTTTTAAAATACAAACCATTTTTGAAAGAACCCAATTAGCTCCAAGCAAAAAAAAAATTCTTTTTAATTTTCTGATTACTTCAGTTTAGCCTTTATTTATGTGCATATAAATGTTTTAGAAGTATTATTTCAACTAGGGGATAGCAAACTCTGGCCCAGATAGGCTGCCTCTTTTTTATTAAAAGAAAAAAAAGTTTTATTGGATCACAGCCATATCTGTTCCATTCAGTATTATTTGTGGCTGATTTTTCCACACAATGGCTAGTTGAATGTTTGACAATGGAGATCACCATATGGATGGCCTGCAAAGCCTAGACGATTTATTATCAGATCCTCTGAGTAATAGTTTGAAGATCCCTAGTTTAAATAATACTGCTATCCAATGATTTATCATTGTAATCGGAAATTTTTATTTATTGAATATCTAAAGCCAAAATGCAAAGGTGATTTTTTCCCCTTGCAAAATTTTCCTGACAGTTAAGAAAATAGACTATGTAAAATGCTATTAGTCATTTCTTAATTCATTGCTTTCTTGCTAGTCTTGTCGTTGCTCAGTTTTCACAAGATCAAGTGAAATTTCATTCTTGCTTTCTATAAATTTGAAAGTCACTACTTAGTACAAGGTGCTCTTATGCCTCCTCCTATTCCCCCACCCAAGAAGATTTTGAAATAGAAAGGATTCTTCTCTGATGATGAATCTGTATCTTTTCTGTTTAACTCTAATTTATAATATTAAACATAATATTAATTATGTTTAATATAATTATGTTAAACATAAATATTAATTAACATAATCCATTTCCCTTCTGTTTAGAAGTGCTTCAGTTGATTTATTTGCCTTGTCATTCACTACTACATCTCTGCAAATTACACATCTGACATGAAGTCGCTCAGTTGTGTCCGACTCTGCAACCCCATGCACTATAGCCCACCAGGCTCCTCTGTCCATGGGATTTTCCAGGCAAGAATACTGGAGTGGGTTGCCATTTCCTTCTCCAGGAGATCTTCCCAACCCAGGGATTGAACCTGGGTCTCCCGCATTGTAGGCAGACGCTTTACTGTCTGAACCATACTTAATTAGTAATTGGTGAATGTAACGGAATTCACTTATTAGGGATGGGAATTATAGTTCAAAAATTCCAGAAAATGATAAAACAGATCTTGAAAGTTCACTTTATCTTAAGTAGAAATATATGTTACTCATACTTACCTTAAAAAGATAGTTGTAGAATTTTAGAATGTTAGGATGTATATTGAGAGAGTCAGCAGAGAACAGTAGTTTTCAAACTTCAATGTGCATTAGAATCATCGGAATAGATTATTAAAATACAAAATTTGGAACCAACTCTCTAGAGTTTCTGATTCAATTAGTCTGAGGTGAGCCTGAGAATTTACATTTTTAAGAAGTTCCCATTTGATGCTGATGCTGCTCCTGGGGAAACCGCACTTTAAGAACTGTAATAAGGAAGGAATGGCTGACCACTCAGACATTATCTCAGAGAGTTATCAGGATAGTGTGTGTTCTCAGCCAGTAGGCCTGTATAAATGTTAGGCTTGGATCATAAAGAAGGCTGAGCACTGAAGAATTGATACCTTTGAACTGTGGTGCTGGAGAAGACTCTTGAGTCCCTTTGGACTGCAAGGTAATCAAACCAGTCAATCCTAAAGGAATCCACCATGGATGTTCATTGGTAGGACTGATGCTGAAGCTGAAGCTCCAGTACTTTGGCTACCTGATGCAAAGAGCCAACTCACTGGAAAAGACCCTGACACTGGGAAGGACTGAAGGCAAAAGAAGAAGAGGGTGGCAGAGAATGAGATGGTTAGATGCATCACCAACTCTATGAACATGAGTGTGAGCAAACTCAGGGAGATAGTGAAAGACAGGGAAGCCTGGCATGCTGCAGTCTATGGGGTCACAAAGAGTTGGTCATGACTTAATGACTGAACAACACAGCAATAACTCAGCCCTGTTGTATACTCAGAAGAGATCTGACACTGTGACCTATACTGTTCAAATCCAAGAAACATAGATAAGCCAGAATCTCCATTTATTGCAGCTACTATGTGAACCAGATACTTGGAATGATAGAGCATAGTCTCTTATATCCTATATTTTGATGGACACCCTGACAATACAAGTTCTTGCTCTTTGAGCTCCTTTAAAAAGTAGACTAATAAATATCTCTTTGTTTTTGTTGTTACTGTTATTAATGTTGCTTGGATTTTATTTCAACTCTGGCTTGTTTCCTTTAGGAGACTTTCATTAATGCTTATCCTCACATTTATAAACTATACTTTAGGATAGGGTTGCTTTCACAGAGGTAGCTAACTGCATACATTATCTATTTCCCTCTTATCAGTAATCGGAGAAGGCAATGGCACCCCACTCCAGTACTCTTGCCTGGAAAATCCCATGGATGGAGGAGCCTGGAAGGCTGCAGTCCATGGGGTCACTGAGGGTCAGACACGACTGAGCGACTTCACTTTCACTTTTCACTTTCATGCATTGGAGAAGGAAATGGCAACCCACTCCAGTGTTCTTGTCTGGAGAATCCCAGGGACGGGGGAGCCTGGTGGGCTGCCGTCTATCAGGTCGCACAGAGTCGGACACGACTGAAGCGACTTAGCAGCAGCAGTAATCTTATTGTTTCTTTTTTCATTTTTAATTGAAGCATAGTTGATATATGATACTAATACTATGTAAGTTGCAGGTGTAAAATACAGTGATTCATAATTTTTACAGGTTATAATCTATTTACAGTTATTATAAAAGACTATCTTCCTTTGTTTTGTAGTATATCCTTCTATCGGATTTTATACATAATACCATGTGCCTCTTAATTCCCTGCACCTGTGTTGCCCCTCTCACCTTTCTTCTCCCCACTGGTAATCACTAGTTTGTTCTCTATATCTGTGAATACACTTCCTTATTATATTCACTAGTTTGTTGTATTTTTTAGGTTCCATCTTCTTTATCCATTCATCTAGTGACGAACACTCAAGTTGCTACCATATCTTAGCTGTTGAAAATAATGCTGCTATGAACATTGGGGTGCGTGCATCTTTCAAATTAGTGTGGTGTTTTTTTGGTTTTTTGGACATATACTCAGGAGTGTAATTGGTTGGTCAAATAGTAGTTCTATTTTTTTTAGCTTTTTGACAAGAATCCGTACTTTTTTCCACAGTGACTGCACCAATTTACATTCCCACCAGTAGTATATGAGGATTCCCTTTTCTCCACATCGTTGCCAACATTTGTTATCTGTGTTCTTATTGATGACAGCCATTCTGAGAGGTGTGAGGTGATATCTCACTGTGGTTCTGATTTCATTTACCTGATAATGAGCTATGTTGAGCATCTTTACGTGTGTTTTTATGTCCTCTTTGGAGAAATGTCTGTTCAAGTCTTCTGCTTGTTTTAAAAATTAGGTTACTTGTTTTTTGATATATGAGCTGTTTATATGTATCTTGGATATTAAACCCCTTATTAGTCATATAATTTGTAAATATTTTCTCCCATTCAGTAGGTTGTCTTTTCATTTTGTCATGATTACTTTTGCTGTACAAAAGATTTTCTCCTAGGAGTTTTATGATTTCCAGTCTTACATCTAGGTCTTTAATTCATTTTAAATTTATTTTTGTATATGAGTGTTAGACAGCATTCTAATTTCATTCTTTTGTATGTACCTATCAAGTTTTCTCAACTCTACTTATTGAAGAGACTGTCTTTTGTCCATTGTATATTCTTGGCTCCTTTGTCATGGATTAATTGACCAAAATATCATTGACTAATAAATTATTAATTAATTATTAAATAATCATTTCTGGGCTTTCCAGTTCCATTCACCTGTGTTTCCCTTTTACCATACTGTTTTGATTACTGCAACTTTGTAGTATAATCTGAAGTCAGGGAGCCTGATTCCTCCAACTCTGTTCTTCTTTCTCAAGATTCCTTTGGTTACATGAGGTCTTTTGTCTTTCCACACAAATTTTTAAGTTTTTCATTCTAGTTCTGTGAAAAATGCCATTGGTAATTTGATAGGGATTGCCTTGAATCTGTTGATTGCCTTGGGTAGTATAGATCATTTTGATAATACTGATTCTTCCAATCCATGAACATGGCCTATCTTTCTGTTTGTCTCATCTGTTTCTTTCATCAGTGTCTTACAGTTTTCAGAGTATATGTCTTTTCCCTCATTAGGTAAATTTATTCCTAAGTATTGTATTCTTTTTGATGAAATGGTGAAATTTGTCTTAATTTCTCTTTATGATACTCCATTGTTGGTGTACAGAAATGCAATGGATTTCTGTGAATGAATTTTGTATCCTACAACTTTACCAGATTCATTGATCTCTAGCAGTTTTCTCTTGTGCCTTTAGGATTTTCTATGTGTGTTGTTATGTCACCTGCAATCTGTGACAGTCTTACTTCCCTTCCAAGATGGTTATCTTTTATTTCTTCTTCTTCTCTGATGGCTGTGGCCAGGATTTCAAATACTGTGTTGAATAAAAATGTCAAAAGTGGGCATCTCTGTCTTATTCCTGATCTTAGAGGAAATGCTTTTAGCTTTTCACATTCCAGCATGGGGTTAGCTGTGGTTTGTCATATATGGCCTTTATTATGCTGAGATTTATTCCCTCTACACACTTTCTGGAGAGTTTTTATCATACATAGATGCTGAATTTTTCAAAAGCTTTTTCTTCATCTATTGAAATAATCATATAGTTTTTCATTCTCAGTTTGTCAGTGTGGTATATAACATTTATTGGTTTACAGATAATGAAAATTCTTCTCATCTCTGGGATAAATCCCACTTGATCCTGGTGTATGATTCTTTCAATGTTTTGTAGGATTCATTTTGCTAATATTTTGCTGAGGATTTTTATGTCTGTATTTATCAATGATGTGAAGTGAAAGTATTAATTACTCAGTTGTGTCTGACTCTTTGTGACCGCCATGGACTGTAGCCCACCAGGCTCCTCTGCCCATGGAATTCTCCAGGCAAGAATACTGAAGTGGGTAACCATTCCCTTCTCTAGGGTATCTTCCTGACACAGGGATCGAACCCATATCTCCTTCTCTACAGGCAGATTCTTTACCATCTAAGCCACCAGGGAAGCCCCAGTGATAGTGGTTGATAATTTTCTTTTTTTGTGTGATGTCAGTTTTGGTATTAGAGTGATGCAAACCTCATAGAATGGTCTCAGGAGTGTTCCTTGCTCTGCAGTAGTTTGGAATATTTTGAGAAGGATTATTCTCTAAATGTTTGATAGAATTCACCTATGAAGCCATCTAGTCCTGGACTTTTGTTTGTTGGTAGTTTAAAATGGTTGGAGAGGAAGATGATGCTTATGACTTCAGTACAGATTATGCATAATAGAACCATGTCCTTTTAAAAAGAGTTTTGTTGGGGATTATTTTTAACATTTTGTGCAGACTGCTAAGCTATTCTACATGCGATGTACTGGTTTCTTATGGGTATAATAAGTGTGTAAATTTTGAGTATGCATATACTGATATAGTCATTAAAAAAAATCAGGCAACTTAAAAAAAATTGCTGATTTAATTTAATTACTGGTAATTCAGTTCAGGTCAGTCACTCAGTTGTGTCTGACTCTTTGGCACCCCCTGGACTACCGGAGGCCAGAATTTTCCTTTCCATCACCAACTCCTAGAGCTTGCTCAAACTCATGTCCATCAAGTCGATGATGCCATCCACCATCTCATTATCTGTCATTCCCTTCTCCTCCTGCCTTCAATCTTTCCCAGCATCAGGGTCTTTTCCAACGAGTCAGTTCTTTGCATCAGGTGGCCAAGTATTGGTGCTTCAGCTTTAATATCAGTCTTTCCAATGAATATTCAGAACTGATTTCCTTTAGGATTGACTGGTTTGATCTTGCTGTCCAAGAGACTCTCAAGAGTCTTCTCAAACACCACAGTTCAAAAGCATCACTCCTTCAGCACTCAACTTTCTTTTTTAAAATTAATTTATTATTTAATTGAAAGATAATTGCTTTATAGAATTCTGTTGTTTTCTGTAAAACATCAACATGAATCAGCCATAGGTATACATATGACCCCTCCCTCTTGAACCTCCCTCCCATCTCCCTTCCCATCCCACACCTCTAGGTTGATACAGAGACCCTGTTTGGGTTCCCTGAGACATACAGCAAATTCCCATTGGCTATCTATTTTACATATGGTAATGTAAGTTTCCATGTTACCCTTTCCATACATTTCACCCTCTCCTTCCCTCTCCCCATGTCCATAAGTCTGTTCTCTATGCCTGTTTCTCCATTGCTGCCCTGCAAGTAAATTCTTCAGTACCATCTTTCTAGATTCCATATATATGTTTTAGTATATGATATTTATCTTTCTCTTTCTGATTTATTTCACTGTAAGCTCTGTATAATAGGCTCTAGGTTCATCCACCTCATTAGAACTGACTCAAATGCATTCCTTTTTATGGCATGCTCAGCTTTCTTTATGGTCCAACTCTGACATCCATACATGACTACTGGAAAAGCCATAGCTTTGATTAGACGGACCTTTGTCAGCAAAGTAATGTCTCTGCTTTTTAACATGCTGTCTAGGTTTGTCATAGCTTTTATCTCAAGGAGCAAGCAGCTTTTTAATTTCATGGCTGTAGTCACCATCTGCAGTGATTTTGGACCCCAAGAAGATAAAGTGTCTCACTGTTTCCATTGTTTTCACATCTATTGCCATGAAGTGATGGGACTGGATGCCATGATCTTAGTTTTCTGAATGTTTAGTTTCAAGCCAGCTTTTTCACTCTCCGCTTTCACTTTCAACAAGAGTCTCTTTAGTGCCTCTTCGCTTTCTGCCGTAAGGATGGTGTCATCTGCATATCTGAGGTTACTGATGTTTCTCCTGGCAATCTTGATTCAAGCCTGTGCTTCATCCAGCCTGGCATTTCACATGGTGTACTCTGCATATAAGTTAAATAAGCAAGATTACAATATACAGCCTTGACATACTACTTTTCCTATTTGGAACCAGTCCATTGTTCCATGTTCAGTTCTAACTGTTGCTTCTTGACCGGCATATAGATTTCTCAGGAGGTAAGCAAGGTGGTCTGGTATTCCCATCTCTTAAAAAAATTTTCCACAGTTTGTTGTGATCCACACAGTCAAGGGTTTTGGTGTAGTCAATAAAGCAGAAGTAGATGTTTTCCTGGAATTCTCCTGCTTTTTTTATGATCCAGTGGATGTTGGCAGTTTGATCTCTGGTTCCTATGCCTTTTCTAAATCTAGCTTGTACATCTGGAAGTTCTCAGTTCATGTACTGTTGAAGCCTTGCTTGGAGAATTTTGAGCATTACTTTGCTAGCATGTGAGATGAGTACTGGTAATTGGTCTGTTCAAATTCTGTATTTCTTCTTGGTTCAATCTTGGGAGATTTGCTTTTCTAGGAATTTTCCATATCATCTAGGTTGTCCATTTTCAGCATATAGTTGTTTGTAGTTGTGTCTTATGATTCTCTGAATTTCTGTGATGTCAGTTTTAACTTCTTTTTCATTTCTGATTTTATTGATTTGGACCCTCTCCCTTTTTTCTTAAGTGTCTGGCTAAATGTTTATCAATTTTGTTTATCTTTACTAAGAACCAGCTTTTAGTTTCTTTGAGCTTTTCTATTATTGTTTTTTCTATTAACTTATTTCAGTGCTGATGTTTATAATTTCTTCCCTTTTACTAGCTTTGGGATGTTTTTTGTTCCTCTACTTCTAGGTGTAAGGTTAGGTTGTTTATTTGAAAGTTTTCTTGTTTCCTGAGGTGAGCTTGTATTGCTATAAAATTCCCACTTAGAATTGCTTTTGTTGCTTTCTATTGGTTTGTGGATCTTTGTTCTTTTGTTTTCATTTGTCTATAGAAATTTTTTTAAATTTTTCTTCGATTTCTTCAGTGATTCATTGATTGTCTAGTAATATATTGTCTGGTCTGCACATGTTTGTGGGTTTTTTTTTTTTTTTCATTTTTTTCTTGTAATTGATTTCAGTGGTCAAAAAAGATGCTTGATCTGATTTCAGTTTTCTTAAATTTACAAGGCTTATTTTTAGCCTCACATGTGATTTATCCCAGAGAATATTCTATGTGCACTTGTAAAGAACATGTATTCTGCTGTCTTCAGATAGAATGCTTTACATATACCAATTAAGTTCTTCTGTTCTAATATTTCATTTAAGCCCAGTGCTTCCTTATTGATTTTCTTTCTGGATGATCTGTACATTGATATAAGTGGTGTGTTAGAGTCCCCTATTATTATTGTGTGACTGTCAATTTCTCCATTTATGCCGGTTAATATTTGTTTTATGTACTTAGGTGCTCCAATGTTGGGTCCATATATATTTACAGTTGTTCTATATTTTTCCTGGATTGATACCTTGATTATTACGTAGTATCCATCCTCAGTGGTCTTTATGATATAGTCTATTTTATCAGATATAAGACATGCTGGGGCTTCCCTGATAGCTCAGTTGGTAAAAATCTGCCTGCAATGTGGGAGACCCCAGTTCAATTCCTAGGTTGGGAAGGTCCCCTGGAGAAGGGATAGGCTACCCACTCCAGTATTCTGGCCTGGAGAATTCCATGGACAGTCTATGGGGTTGCAAAGAGTTGGAC
This sequence comes from Cephalophus harveyi, assembly GCA_006410635.1. Lineage (NCBI taxonomy): Eukaryota > Metazoa > Chordata > Mammalia > Artiodactyla > Bovidae > Cephalophus > Cephalophus harveyi. The sequence goes on from SJYT01075217.1 coordinate 212,468, forward strand.
ACAACTGAGCGACTTTCACTTCACTAAGACCTGATACCATGGGTTTCTTTTGATTTCCATTTCTTTGGACTATTTTTTTTTTTCATATGCTCACTTTCACTCTGTGTGTGTCTTCAGATATGAAATGAATCTCTTGTCGGCAGCATATATTTAGGTCTGGATTTTGTATTTATTCAGCCACTCTGTCTTTTGATTGGAGAGTTTAGTCTATTTGCATTTAAGGTAAATATTGATATATATGTTCTTATTGCCGTTTTGTTAGTTGTTTTGGAGCTGTTAGTCTAGGTCTTCTTTTATTCTCTTCTCTTGTGACTTGATGACTCTTTAATGTTATGTTAGGATTCCTTTTTCTTCTTAGGGCACATGTCTATTACAGAGTGTTGGTTTATGGTTACCATGAGGTTTTTATATAGCTATATATATATATATATATATATATATATGTATTTGATTATTTAAAGTAACTGGTTCAAGATTGAGAAAAGAGTACGACAAGGCTGTCTTCTGTCACACTGCTTGTCTAATCTGTACACTGAGCACATCATGAGAAATACCAGGCTGGATGGGTTACAAGCTGGAATCAAGATATGCAGGAGAAGCATCAACCACCTCAGATATGCAGATAGTACCACTCTAATGGCAGAAAGTGAAGAGGAACTGAAGAGACTCTTGAAGGAGGAGAGTGAAAGAGCTGGCTTAAAACTAAATATTAAAAGAGTAAGATCAGGGCATCCCACCCCATTACTTCAGCAAATAGAGGAGAAAAAGGTGGAAGTAGTAACAGGTTTCCTCTTCTTGGGCTGTAAAATCAGTGTGGATGGTGACTGCAGCCATGAAACCAGAAGACATTTACTTCTTGGCAGAAAAGCTTCGACAAACCTAGAAGTGTTTTGAAAAGCAGAGACATTACTCTGCCAACAAAGGCCCATATAGTCTAGGCTATGTTCTTCTCAGTGGTCATGTACAGTTGTGAGGGCTGGGCTATAAAGAAGGTGGAGTGCCTTCAAACTGCGGTGCTGGAAAAGATTCCTGAGAGTTCCTTGGAGAGCAAGAAGATCAAACCAATCATTCTTAAGGGAAATCAACCCTGACTACTCATTGAAAGGACTGATACTGAAGCTGAAACGCCAGTATTTCAGTCATCTGATGTGAACAGCTGACTCTTTGGAAAAGCCCCTAGTGCTGGGAAGGATTGAAGGCAGAAGGAAGAAAGGGTGTCAGAGGATAAGATAGCTGGGTGGCATCACTGATGCAATGGACATGAACTTGGGCAAATTTCAGGAGATGATAAGGGACAGGGAGGCCTAGCATGCAGCAGTCTATGGGGTCGCAAAGAGTCAGACACAACTGGATGACTGAACAACAGCAGAAGTTACTGATCTCTTAAGTTTGAAAGCAATTTAACAACGCTGCATTTTTACCTGTGCCCCATGTTTATGATCGGCTCCCCCAGGGGCCCAGTGGTGAAGAATCTGCTTGCATTGCAGGAGACACAGGAGACATGGGTTCAGTCTCTGAGTTGGGAAGATCCACTAGAAGAGGGCATGGGAACCCACTTCAGTATTCTTGCTGGGAAAATCCCATGGACAGAGGAGCCTGCCTGGCTATGGTCATGAGGTCTCAAAGAGTCGGACACAACTGAAGGAACTGAGCACACATGTTTATTGACTGGGACATTATATTTTCAACCTTTTGTGTGCGCCTTAACTACTTACTCTGTATATAGGTGATTTTGCTACATTTTTTTCTTTAACCTTCCTACTGTCTTTATATGTGATTGGCCTACTACCCTTACTGAATATTTGCTTTTACCAGTGAAATTTTTCCTTTCATAATTTTCATATTTCTAGTTGTGGCCTTGTCTACTTAGAGAAATCCCTTTAACATTGCTTATAAAGTTGGTTTTGTGATGCTGAACTATTTCAGCTTTTGCTTCTCTGTAAGACTTTTTGATCTGTCTTCCAAATCTGAAGGAAAGCTTTGCTGGGTAATTCCGTGGTTGTAGGTTTTTCTTTTTCGTCACTGAAAATATATCATGTTACTCCCTTCTGGCTTGCAGATTCTATGCTGAAAAGTCAAGCTGATTGCCTTAAGAGAGTTCCTTTGTAGATACGTTATTGCTTTTCCCTTGTTGCTTTTAATAAGTATTCACTCGTGTCTTTATTTTTAGCAATTTTAATTGCAGTGTGTCTTGGTGTTGTCCTCTTTGCGTTGATCCTCTATTTCCTGTACAGGACTCTCTGTATTTCCTGGACTTGGATGTCTGTTTTCTTTTCTCAAGTTAGGAGTGTTTTCAAGGTGTTATGTCTCCAAATATGTTCTCTGTCCCTTTCTCTCTCTCTTCTCCATCTGGGACCCCTGTCATGGGAATTTTAGTGCACTTGATGTTTGCCCAGAGCTCTCTTAAATTGTCCTCATTTATTTTCATTCTTTTTTCTCTGTTCAGCATCAGTAATTTCCACTGTTCTGGCTGATAGCTTGCTGATTCATTCTTCTATATCACTTTGTCTCCTGTTGATTCCTTCTAGTATATTTTTCTTTCAGTTATTGTATTCTTCATCTCTGTTTAGGGCTTGCCTGGTGGTTCAGTTGGCATAAAGAATCCACCTGCAATGCAGGAGACCTGGGTTCAATCCCTGGGTTGAGAAGATCCCCCAGAGGAGGACATGAAAACCCACTCTAATATTCTTGCCTGGGGAATCGCCCTGGACTGTAGCCCACCAGGCTACAGTTTAGTTGTTCTTTAAATTTTCTAACTCTTTGTTAAAAAGCTTCCAACTTCTCACTCTGTGCATCCATTCTATTTCTGAGTTCTTTGATCATCTTTACAACCAGTATCCTAAACTCCATTTCATGTAGATTTCTTATCTTCACTTCAGAGTTCTTCTCTGTGTCTTTATCTTGTTCTTTTATTCTAGAACATTTTCCTCTATCACCTCATTTTACCTCAGTTGCTGTCCCTTTTTATGTATCTAGTAGATTGGTTATGATTCCTGACCTTAGAGAAGTTACCTGTTGTATGATACATCCTATGCTTTCCAGCAGCACAGTCCCCTTTCATCATCCAATCTATATTCTCTGAAAGTTCCCCCTATGAAAGTCGCATGAATCTTTCTGTTGTGGTGAGCAGACTATGTAGGTGGAGTGGGGGCGTGGTTGGCTCGGGTTCTTAACTTGTGCAGAGGCCACCAGCCAGTGATAGGTGGGACTGGTTCATGAAGAAGCTGACTGTGTTACCCATGGAGGCCCTGGGGCTTCTGCTGGTTCACCAGTTTGCAGAGTCAATGTCCAGAAGATTCCAAATCTGTTACCTGACCACTGGTGGGTGTAACCAGGTCCTGGGGTTAGTACTGGACTACTGCCAGTTAAGACTGGGTCCTGGAATCTGGTTATAGAATCCAGGGATCCTAGAGTTGCTGCCAGGTCACTGGTTGGGATAGAGGGTTCTTGATATGGTTGGGTGTGTCTCAAAGCTTGTTAGTCTGCTGGTGGGCAGGGCCAAAGCCCAGCTCATCTTGGAGCGAGGTCTGGCATGCTGTGGGCAGGCTGTAGGTTAGTGGTTTTCTTGTTTCTGCCTCTTGGTGGGTGACGTTGGTCTAGAGGCTGGCACAGGTTTCCTATAGGGCAGGAGGTTCCCAGGGGTTTCTGGAGCTGGATCCTGCCCACTGGTAGATAAAGCTGTGTCTGGGGCCCTCTGGTGGGCAGGGCCATGTCTAGAGGCATGTCTGGAGACAGCTGTGGACTCAAGAGGGCTTTAGGCAGCCTGTCTGCTGATAGGTGGAGCTATGTCACCACCCAGTTAGCTGCTTGGCCTTTCGAGTCCCAGCACTGGCACCTACAAGCTATTGGGCTCTATCTTGGCACTGAGCTAGAGGAAAGATCCCAGCACTGGCACCTGCCAGCCCCAGCTTCCACATAGTAGGAGAATTTCCCGAGAATGGTTGCTGCTACAGTCTGTTTCTCCGCAGTGAGCCATATCCACCCGTTGCTATATGGGAGACTCTCCAAGACCAGCAGGTAGGTCTGTCCCAGACTTCTATCAGATTACCGCTTTTTTCCTTGGGTCCTGTTATGTGTAAGATTTGGGGCGTGCCCTTTAAGAGTGAAGTCTCTGTTTCCCCCAGTCCTGTGGCTATACTGAAATTAAGCCAGCTGGCCTTCAATGTCAGATGTTCTGGGGGCTCATCTCTCTGGCACAAGACCTCTGGGCCAGGGAACCTGATGTGGGGCTCAAAGCTCTCACCCTGAGAGAAAATCTAGACAGGACCTGAAAAAATATTTGAAGAGATAGTAGCTGAAAACTTCTCTTAACATGGGAAAGGAAATAGTCATCCAAGTCCAGGAAGCATGGACAGTCCTAGGCAGGACAAACCCAAGGAGCAACACACCAAGACACATGTTAATAGTAATTAAGCTGACAGAAATTAAAGACGCAGATAGAACATTAAAAGCAACAAGGGAAAATGACAAATAACATACAAGGAAATTTCCATAAGTTTATCAGCTGATTTCTCAACAGAAATTTTACAAGCAAGAAAGGAAAGTTATGGTATATTTAAAGTGATGTAAAGGAATAACTTACAGTCAAGAATACTCTCCCAAGCAAGACTTTTGTTCAGATTTGACAGAAAAATCAAAAATTCTCCAGACAAGCAAAAGTTAAGAGAATTTAACACCACGAAACCAGCCTTAAACAAATGCTAAAGGAACATCTCTAAACACAAAAGAAGGAAAAATAAACCCAAAACAATTTTAAAATGGTAATAGGATCATATATCTTCATCATTACCGTAAATGAAAATGGATTAGATGCAGCAACCAAAAGACGTAGACTGGCTGGGTGGATGAAAACATGTGTATGTATACATTTCCACTTACCATATCACTCTATTTCAGTTCAGTTCAGTTCAGTCGCTCAGTCGTGTCCAACTCTTTGCGACCCCATGAATCGCAGCATGCCAGGCCTCCCTGTTCATCACCATCTCCCAGAGTTCACTCAGACTCACGTCCATCGCGTCTGTGATGCCATCCAGCCGTCTCAACCTCCCAAAAATATGTAATTGTTTTATATTGTTAGGGTAATCATGTTTCCAGTATGGCTTATGATTGTAATTATCTTTTATTTTTTATCTGGCTAATGATTGTGAAAACTGATAAACATCTTTTACTATTGTGATTATATAGTTCAGTTTAGTTCAGTTCAGATGCTCAGTCGTGTCCGACTCTTTGTGACCCCATAAATCACAGCACGCCAGGCCTCCCTGTCCATCACCAACTCCCGGAGTTCACTCAGACTCACATCCATCGAGTCAGTGATGCCATCCAGCCATCTCATCCTCTGTTGTCCCCTTCTCCTCCTGCCCCCAATCCCTCCCGGGCATCAGAGTCTTTTCCAATGAGTCAACTCTTCTCATGAGGTGGCCAAAATATTGGAGTTTCAGCTTGAGCGTTATTCCTTCCAAAGAAATCCCAGGGTTGATCTCCTTCAGAAGGGACTGGTTGGATCTCCTTGCAGTCCAAGGGACTCTCAAGAGTCTTCTCCAACACCACAGTTCAAAAGCATCAATTCTTCGGCGCTCAGCCTTCTTCACAATCCAACTCTCACATGCATACATGACCATAGGAAAAACCATAGCCTTGACTAGACGGACCTTAGTTGGCAAAATAATGTCTTTGCTTTTGAATATGCTATCTAGGTTGGTCATAACTTTTCTTCCAAGGAGTAAGCGTCTTTTAATTTCATGGCTGCAGTCACCATCTGCAGTGATTTTGGAGCCCCAAAAAACTTAATATCTTCTGCTTCTGTTAGGTCCATACCATTTCTGTCCTTTATCGAGCCCATCTTTTCATGAAATGTTCCCTTGGTATCTCTAATTTTCTTGAAAAGATCTCTAGTCTTTCCCATTCTGTTCTTTTCCTCTATTTCTTTGCATTGATCGCTGAAGAAGGCTTTCTTATCTCTTCTTGCTATTCTTTGGAACTCTGCATTCAGGTGCTTATATCTTTCCTTTTCTCCTTTGTTTTTCACCTCTCTTCTTTTCACCCTTTTCCAACAACATAAGAGAAGACTCTACACATGAACATTACCAGATGGTCAACACCAAAATCAGATTGATTATATTCTTTGCAGCCAAAGATGGAGAAACTCTATACAGTCAACAAAAACAAGACCAGGAGCTGACTGTGGCTCAGATCATGAACTCCTTATTACCAAATTCAGACTTGAATTGAAGTGGGAAAAAACCGCTAGACCATTCAGGTATGACCTAAATCAAATCCCTTATGATTATACCGTGAAAGTGAGAAATAGATTTCAGGGCCTAGATATGACAGATAGAGTGCCTGATGAACTATGGACGGAGGTTCATGACATTGTACAGGAGACAGGGATCAAGACCATCCCCATGGAAAAGAAATGCAAAAAAGCAAAATGGCTGTCTCGGGAGGCCTTACAAATAGCTGTGAAGAGAAAAGAGGCGAAATTGTGATTATATAACTATTACTCGTTTGTATCATGATTAGTCAACAGAAAATAACAGAATTCTCTATCACTGAAACTACCATTTGATAGAAAAATCTGTAATTGCCTTTTAGAATATTGGAAATAAAAGCAAAAATAAACAAATGGGACCTAATTAAAATTAAAAGCTTTTGCACAGCAAAGCAATAAGCAAGATGAAAAGACAGCCTTCAGAATGGGAGAAAATAATAGCAAATGAAGCAACTGACAAAGAACTAATCTCAAAAATACACAAGCAACTCATGCAGCTCAATTCCAGAAAAATAAATGACCCAATCAAAAAATGAGCCAAAGAACTAAACAGACATTTCTCCAAAGAAGACATACAGATGGCTAACAAACACATGAAAAGATGCTCAACATCACTCATTATCAGAGAAGTGCAAATCAAAACCACAATGAGGTACCGTTTCACACCAATCAGAATGGCTGCTATCCAAAAGTCCACAAGCAATAAATGCTGGAGAGGGTGTGGAGAAAAGCGAACCCTCATACACTCTTGGTGGGAATGTAAACTAGTACAGCCACTATGGAGAACAGTGTGGAGATTCCTTAAAAAACTGGAAATAGAACTGCCATATGACCCAGCAATCCCACTGCTGGGCATACACACTGAGGAAAACAGAATTGAAAGAGACACATGTACCCCAGTGTTCATCGCAGCACTGTTTATAATAGCCAGGACGTGGAAGCAACCTAGATGCCCATCAGCAGACAAATGGATAAGAAAGCTGTGGTACATATACACAGTGGAGTATTACTCAGCCATTAAAAAGAATACTTTTGAATCAGTTCAAATGAGATGGATGAAACTGGAACCTATTATACAGAGTGAAGTAAGCCAGAAAGAAAAACACCAATACAGTATACTAACACATATATATGGAATTTAGAAAGATGGTAACGATAACCCTGTATGCGAGACAGCAAAAGAGACACAGATGTATAGACCAGTCTTTTGGACTCTGTGGGAGAGGGAGAGGGTGGGATGATTTGGGAGAATGGCATTGAAACATGTATAAAATCATATATGAAATGAATTGCCAGTCCAGGTTCGATGCATGATACTGGATGCTTGGGGCTGGTGCACTGGGAGGACCCAGAGAGATGTTATGGGGAGGGAGGTGGGAGGGGGGTTCAGGATGGGGAACACGTGTACACCCGTGGTGGATTCGTGTTGATGTACAGCAAAACCAATACAATATTATAAAGTAATTAGCCTCCAATTAAAATACTGACACATATATATGGAATTTAGAAAGATGGTAATGATGACCCTGTATGCGAGACAGCAAAAGAGACACAGATGTATAGAACAGTCTTTTGGACTCTGTGGGAGAGGG
>SJYT01075217.1:220554-248043 GCA_006410635.1 Cephalophus harveyi
TATAACATATATATTTGAGAAAACATGAGTTTTTGCTTAGCTAAAACATTTATGACATTTTAGTTTCACTTGTTTGACTAAGTATGAATAAAATGCTAAATTTCTAATTTATATTCACTCAAAACTTTGATATAGTTCCATTTATTCTGGCATCTAATATTACTGCTAAAATTCTAGAAAGTTTATTATTTTAGAGAATTTTTTTAAGAATTGAGGCTTGAAGCTTCCAATCCAGTTCTGAGAATATAAAGAAATACTATGTTGTTAAAAATAAGGGTGGGGGGATTAATATGTGATACAGTATTAATAACTAAAATACAGATTTTGTTCAAATTTCACAAAATTTTATGCTTGTGTCCATTATTGATTTTAATACCTTATTCAAGGTTTTGCATTTTTAACTAGTTTCATTGAGCAGCTTCAGTTGCATGCAACAAATTCTCATAAGTTCTTTTCATTTTTATTGTTATAAATATTTTCTAATTTTCCTTGTAATGGCTGTTAGATACACCCATCATTTTAAAATGGGCATATATTTTCCAAATATATGGGGTTTTAAAGTATCTTTTATATTAACTTCTCAATTAAATCCTTTCTACTATCACCTTCTGTATTTTTTCAGTCTTTTAACTTGATTGAACCTCTCAGTGGCTAAGTCAAAGATCTCTCTTTGTAAATGTCACAGTCCACTTGAAAATATGTGAGTTATTTTCAAATATCTTTTGATAATGATTTTTAACATAATTCCACAATGATAAGACTGTATGATTTCAATACCTTTAGACCGTGAAATTTTTGTACCTCATTTTGTATCCCTGTATATATTTCAGTGCCTCCTGGTTTATAGTCTATGGGAATTGGAATAGAATTTGTATCCTGCTGTTGTGTGAAAATTGTATAAATCTTAATTATGTTGAATTGGTTCATTGTGCTTTTTGGGTCTACTGTATCCTTCTACTTTTCTGTCTACTTATGTTATTAATTTATGAGAGTTTGATATTGAAACTGCAGCTAAGAATATTTACTTAAAAAATAATTGTAATATACAGTGGAACTGTATGTAACTGTATGTAATCTTTTTACTCTTTACCTCAGACCCCAAACTATTTGAGTTCTGCCTTTACCATTCTCCTGGAACTGTTTTTTCTTAAACATCTTAATGACTAACTGACAATTTTTTCCCAGACATCTTCTCAGTCTTCAATTTATTATCTCCTTCCAGCAGCTTCAGCAATACAGACCACCACTCCTTTTTACTATTCTTTTTCAGCTGCTTTATTCACTAGTCTCTCATCTCGTTCACAGATTCTCCTCCTTTCTTCACCCCTTCACATTACTTTTTTCTTCCAGGTATATGTTTCTGCCTTTTTTCTTAGACTTTGCCCCCTCTGTGGGCAGTTCTAGTCATTCCCGTAGTATTATTTGTGCAACTGTCTTTGTATGATTACAAATATGACATCTCTTTTAAGTGGTAGCTGCCTTCCTTATCTTCACATATCACTTAGTCCACTGCTAATTTTACACTCAGTATAATTGAAGCTGTGTTCATTGCCTCTTCCTTCACCACAGTACGTTTTCTTTCCTGCGTTCGTCATGTTTGTTAATCTCAAAAATGTATAAATTAATACAGAGGATTATATGTGTTAATTAAATATATTATTTAATATGGTGTAATTAAAATAATTGCAGAGGATTTGAATAATAGATTACCCAAAGCTGCTGCTGCTGCTAAGTCACTTCAGTCATGTCCAACTCTTTGGGATCCCATGGATTGTAGCCCGCCAGGCCTCTCTGTCCATGGGATTCTCTAGGCAAGAATACTGCAGTGGGTTGCCATGCCCTTCTCCAGGGTATCTTCCTGACCCAGGGATCAAACCCAAGTTTCCTGCAGCTCCTGCTTTGAAGGCAGATTCTTTACCACTGAGCCACTGGGGAAGCCCAGATTATCCAAAGCAGTTAAAAAAAAAAGCTCGTAGACTTATACTGCGTAATTTTGTGATTTGCTATAATAAGGCAATGTGATTCTGACATAGATTAATTCTTAAAATGATCAATGAGTCTGATGAATTATTTACAGAAAAGAAGTGTAGATGGAGACATAGAAAATTGTCTGGCGGACAGAGCAGGGCAAGGAAGAGAGGGTAGGAAAACTTGAGAAAGTAGCATTGACATATATACTCTTATCATATATAAAATAGATAACTAATAGGAAGCTGCTATGTAACACAGGGAACTGAACCTGATGCCCTGATGACCTACAGGAGTGGAATGGGTATGGCAAGGAAGGCTCAGGAGGGAAGGGTTATATATATAATTATGACTGATTCGCATTGATGTGTGGCAGAGACCACCACAACATTGTAAAGCACTTAGCCTCCAATTGAAAAAAAAAGGGAAGGAAAAAAGTATAGTTCATCCTAACATAGAATTTTCAAGATATTCTATATTCTATAATGAAATTTGTTGATAAACTTTAAAGAAAAAAAAATAGAAAGCCCAAAAATAGACCTGTGCTCTGTAGACATGTGATTTTTCAACAAAGGTACCAAAGCAGTCCTGAGGAAAGGAAAATCTTTTGTGCATGTGGTACTTTAACAGTAAGGTGATCATATAGAAAAACAAAATGAAATTAAGCCCCTATCTTATACAGTAAACCAAAATTAATTTGATGTAAATCATAGACTTAGTTGTAAAAACTAAAATCAGACAGACTTTAGTGAAAAACATAGGGGAGTATCTTCATGACTTGGGGATAGGCAAAGATTTCTTTAAAAGGACACAAAAATCATTATAAAAATAATAAAGTAGGCTTCAACAAAATTAAAACTCTTTTAAGAAAATGTACAAGCAAGTCATAGACGAGAGAAAATATTTGCAAACATTTAACAGAGGATATGCATATATATTTATGTATATAGGTGCATGTATGTATGTATGTATACTCAGAAAATAGATACATATGCACGTACATCCAGGATATATAAAAAATTTCCACAACTCAATAATAAAAAGAATATGTAGCACAATATTTTTAAGATTTGAAGACAAGGGAGTGTGGTTCTAGATAGTAGAGTAGAAAAACGTACATTCATCTCCTCCTGTGAGAGCACCAAAATTGTAGCTATTGACCGGAAGACTCTGGAACCCACCAAAAAAACCATTCCCCATGCCCAAAGACAAAGGAGAAGCTACAGTGAGTCGGTAGGAGAGACACAGTCATGATGAAATCAAGTCCCATACCTGCTGGGTAGGCAACCCACAAACTGGAGAACAATAATACCAAAGAAATTCTCCCACTATTGTGCAGGTTCTGACCCCCATCACAGGTTTCCTAGTCTGGGGATCTGGTAAAGAGACTAGGAATCCCCAGGAAACCTGACTTTAAAGGCTCACGGAATTTGATTACGGGATTTCCACAGGAGTGGGGGAAACAGAGAAAGAAAAAACTTTAAAAAGACTTGGAGACAATTCACAAATTAGTATATACGAATGACCAATAAGAACATGAATGTTCAACATTATTAGTCATCAGAGAAATACAAATTAAAATCTTTGAGACACTACTCTATATCCACTGCTGCTGCTGCTGACACTACTATATATCCACTGCTGCTACTGCTAAGTCGCTTCAGTCGTGTCCGACTCTGTGCGACACCATAGATGGCAGCCCACCAGGCTCCCCCGTCCCTGGGATTCTCCAGGCAAGAACACTGGAGTGGGTTGCCATTTCCTTCTCCAATGCATGAAAGTGAAAAGTGAAAGGGAAGTCGCTCAGTCATGTCCGACTCTTCACGACCCCATGGACTGCAGCCAACCAGGCTCCTCCATCCATGGGATTTTCCAGGCAAGAGTACTGGAGTGGGGTGCCATTTAGAATAGGCCAAATTCCAGAAGTGGGGGGCGGAAATAATAATAATGGTTGCCTTAGGACTGATAGAGTAAGGATTAACTGTTGTAAGGAGTTTGAGGGATCTGGGGATTGATGAATGAAAAAGCTATTATCGTTGGACAGGTTTGCATAAGAAAAGTCCTCACAGCATGAAACTAGCTAGAGGCTTATGGCCAAAAGCGAAGGAGGGCAGAGGAGTTCCTGAGGTGAAGGAGACTGCAGTGACCATCTCTGGAGGTTACCTGACTAAGAATGTTGCTTCGTAGCACAGTGAGGAGTCTGGAGCAGAGAGAGTAGTGACTTCGGATCTTAAAACCCTAACCTCTATCTTATCAATGACTAGCAGATGTTCAGTGTTGTTTTGTGGACTATACAGAGCAGGCAAGCTATAAATCATTAAAAGTCTGCTTGTTTGGGGTCTTTTTTTTTTAAATAATCGAGCGTATAAAAATGTTAATTTATACATCATTTAGTTCCAGCTGACGTTGGAGCTAATGGATCTCAGCCTGCAATGAAGAAATAAACAAACTCAGGCTAACACATAGAAGCCATCTTTATCTAATAAGTATAACAACTGAAAAGGAATAAGAGGATATTTTTTTGGAGTGATGATAATGTTCTACATCTTGATAAGGGTTTAAATTACACAAGTGAATACATTTGTCAAAACTCATAAAATATATACCTAAGAATTGTTCATTTCATTGTATGTGATATGCATGCTGAAATACTCAGAGTGAAAATGTACTGCTCTATCAATTTGTACTGAAACACCAAAAACAGAATGGGTTAATAGATAGTTGGATAGGTATCTAATAAAGCAAGTGTAGTAAAATTTTAATAGAATCTAGGTTGGGATATATATATGTTTATTATGAAATTTTTTGCTTTTTGTTTAAAAAAGTTTATAATGAGATATTGAGGCCTACCAGGTCAAGATAGACTAAACATAACAAGAAGTCCTGAGTAAAAAAAATATCTTACACAAAAGAGTATATGTAAGTTTTCATTACTATGAAAAGGGATCTGTTTGGAAACTATGCCATTGCATTAAAAAATAGAGAGAGAGCTTTGTATTTCTTGACCAATATTAAAATATAATTTCTATAGAAACAATCCTATGTTTGATCATTTGACTGAAGATATGTGGTGTTTGCTCTTTTACAGAGAAAGTCCTTCTGCTAGCCTGGACACATGTGCATTTCTATCATCATTTGTGTGCTCCACTAGGACTCTGCTTATTGATGGCCGTGTAGAACTCAAGAGAGGCCTGCAGAGGCAGGAGCGGCATCTTTTCCTTTTCAATGATCTGTTTGTTGTAGCCAAAATCAAGTAAGTATACTGGACACTCTCTCCTGGTTTATCATTATAAAATTGCATTTTCACTAACAAAGATAACCTTTCTTTTCAATATCACTATTAAGAATATGTGGCCTCTATTACCATAGCTAATGTCTGAAGTGACTTTTATGTTTGTTTTGTTTTGTTTTTGAAAAAATGTTTCAATTATTTACTCATCTAACAAGTGTTCATTTAAGTCCTGCTCTGTGCTATGCTCTGAATAAATATAGGGGATACAGTGAAGAAGGTGATGGATATGGTCTCTGCTTTCCTGATGCTTTTATTTATAATGTGGATGGGGGGATTACAAATTGTGCTTAGTGCCATGAAGAAAATAGGGTGAAGTAAAATATGGGATATATGTTAGGTAGGAAGAATAAAATCAATGAAGAAAGAAAAATGACTAGCCACTCAGATATTAGGAGGGTGAGTATTCTAAGTAGAAGTAATAGCAGGTACAAAGCAGGTGGGGAATTTGGCCCTTTGGAGTTGAAAGAAGGCCTATGTCACTGGAGCATAAGAAGCAGGAAGAGAGTAATATAAATTGATATTGGAGAAATAGACAAAGATCAAGTTATCAGGACCTTTGTTGACTGCATGAATTATCTATTGCCATATAACAACTTACCCCAAAAAGTAACAGTTTATGACTACAAACGTCTTACACATTTTCTCTGAGTCAAGAATCTGGGAATCGTTTAGGCAGGTGTTTCTGGCTCAAGGGCCCTAATGAGGATCTCAGAGCTTGAAGGAATAGTCTTCAAACCGCCCAGATCACTCATGTGGATTCTGGCGATCCTCAGTCCCACAGCAGCTCCTGGCGAGAGGCTATAGTTCTTTTCCATGGAGGTCTTTCCACAGAGCTGCTCTTAACGTGGAATTGTTTCCTTTAAAGTGAAAGATCCAAGGCAGTGAGGAAGAGAGTGTTGAAGGGAGTGTGTGTGTTCAGTCGCTTCAGGGTCCTTTGGTCCTTTGTGACCCCAAGGACCATAGCTCACCAGGCACTTCTGTCCATGGGATTTTTCCCAGCAAGAATATTGAAGTGGGTTTCTATGCCCTCCTCCAGGGGATCTTCCCAACCCAAAGACTGAACCCACGTCTCTTACATCTCCTGCATTGCAGGTGGATTTTTTTACATTCTGAGCCATTGAGAAAGCCCTGCTGAAGGGAGAGAACACTTAAGATAGAAGCTGCAGTCCTTTATAACCTAATTCTATAAGTAGTATACCTTCATTTCTAATGTAGGCTATTGGCCACACAGAATATTGGGAAGCCAGGATCTTTGGGGGCTGTCTTGGTAGGCCATGGTAGAAGTTTACATTTTATTCCAATGGTTTTAATTAGGGGAGTAGCATAAAGGGATACATATTTTTTAATACTTTTTAAATACTCTTCTGGCTATAGTAGATAATGGATTAGAGGGTAGACAGGAGTAGAAGCAAGGAGACTGGACTGGAGGTTATTGTAATAGTCCTGATGAGAGATAATGGAGGCTTTATCTAGAGAAATGGCAGTTAAAAAAAGGATGCAGACATATTTGAATATACTTTCAGTTCAGTTCAGTTGCTCACTTGTGTCCAACTGTTTATGACCCCATGGACTGCAGCATGACAGGCTTCCCATCCTTCACCAACTCCCAGATCTTGCTCAAATTCATGTCCATTTAGTCAGTGAATCCATCCAACCATCTCATCCTCTGTTGTCCCCTTCTCCTCCTGCCTTCAGTCTTTCACAGCATCAGGGTCTTTTCTAATGAGTCAGTTTTTTGCATCAGGTGGCCAAAGTATTGGAGCTTCAGAGTCAACATCAGTCCTTTTCGTGAATACTAAGGATTGATTTCCTTTAGGATGGACTGGTTGGATCTCCTTTCAGTCTAAGGGACGCTCCAAGAGTCTTCTCCAACACCACAGTTCAAAAGCATCAGTTCTTTGGCACTCAGCTTTCTTTTTAGTCCAACTCTCACATCCATACATGACTACTGGAAAAACCATAGCCTTGACTAGATGGACCTTTGTTGGCAAAGTAATGTCTCTGCTTTCTAATAGGCTGTCTAGGTTTGTTGCAGCTTTTCTTCCAAGGAGCAAGCATCTTTTAATTTCATGGCTGCCTTCACTATCTGCAGTGATTTTGGAGCCCAAACAATAAAGTCTGTACTGTTTCCATTGTTTCCCCATCTATTTTCCATGAAGTGATTGATGGGACCAGATGCCATGATCTTCATTTTTTGAATGTTGAGTTTTAAGTCAACTTTTTCACTCTCCTCTTTCACTTTGATCAAGAGGCTCTTTAGTTCCTTTTCACTTTCTGCTATAAGGGTAGTGTCATCTGTGTGTCTGAGGTTATTGATATTTCTCCCAGCAATCTTGATTCCAGCTTGTGCTTCATCCAGCCTGGCATTTCTCATGATGTACTCTGCATATGACTTAAATAAGCAGGGTGACTTGGTGTACTCTTTTCCCAATTTGGAACCAGTCTATTGTTCCATGTCCAGTTCTAACTTGCTTCTTGACCTGCATACAGATTTCTCAGGAGGCAGGCAAGGTGGTCTGGTATTCCCATCTCTTGAAGAATTTTCCACAGTTTGTTGTGATCCACACAGTCAAAGGCTCTGGCATAGTCAATAAAGCAGAAGTAGATGTTTTTCTGGAACTCTCTTGTTTTTTGATGATCCAGCTGATGTTGGCAATATGATCTCTGGTTCCTCTGCCTTTTCTAAATCCAGCTTGAACATCTGGAAGTTCTCAATTCATGTACTGTTGAAGGCTCGCTTAGAGAATTTTCAGCATTACTTTGCTAGCATGTAAGATGAGTGCAATTGTGCGGTAGTTTGAGAATTCTTTGGCATTTCCTTTCTTTGGGATGGAATGAAACTGACCTTTTCCAGTCCTGTGGCCACTGCTAAGTTTTCTAAATTTTCTGGTATATTGAGTGCTACACTTTAACAGCATCATCTTTTAGGATTTGAAGTAACTCAACTAGAATTCCATCACCTCCAGTAGCTTTGTTTGTAGTGATGCTTCCTAAGGCCCACTTAACTTCGCATCCAGGATGTCTGGCTCTAGGTGAGTGATCACACCATCATGATGATCTGGGTCATGAAGATCTTTTTGTATTGTTCTTCTGTATATTCTTGCCACCTCCTCTTAATATCTGCCTCTTCTGTTAGGTCCATATCATCTCTGTCCTTTATTGTGTCCATCTTTGCATGAAATGTTCCCTTAGTGTCTCTAATTTTTTTGAAGATATCTCTAGTCTTTCCGATTCTATTGTTTTCCTGTATTTATTTGCATTGATCATTTAAGAAGGCTTTCTTATCTCTCCTTGCTATTATTTGGAACTCTGCATCCAGAGGGATATATCTTTCCTTTTCTCCTTTGCCTTTTGCTTCTCTTCTCATATACTTCAGAGGTACCCAAAAGAATTCATGTTTACTCAATACTAAATGCCAGTGCAATTAACATCCAACCTAGAACATGAAAGCTATACCTTGCTCTAATCCCTTTCTCATTGTTTATGAGATATCATAAAATAGTAGTTTATCAAATCCAGTATCTCATCAGCTGGAGAAGAGTTGGCTTTTTTCTACTATCTGTACCCTCACATTTAAGTTATGCTGTGTCATAAATAAGATGTGAATGGGGAGGTAATCAAGATTGTGGGTTAGAAAGATGCTGAGCTTACCTACCCCCATCAACACATGAAAAGTGCATCTTAATGTGAAGGAATTCTCACTGAAAAGTACCTGGAGACCAGCAGAAAGACCCTTTGACAACCAACGCTGTGAAGAAAGATCCACAAAAGTCATAAAGGAAGGGAGGGAAAGCAATGAGGTCAGGACACACATCCCTAGGAATGTACAGAGAAGAGGAGGGGTAAATCATGGGCTTGCATATCCTTCCTGGGGATTAAGGAGTGTGAACCACACACTGGGCACACCAGCCAGCACCGGGAAGATAAATCCCCTCAGCTGGTTTGAAAACCACTGACTGACAGGAGGGTGTAAGAGACTGAGACTCCCATCTGTGAAGTGTGTCTGTGAAGAACATGGACACACTCTTGATTACTCTCAGAACAAGGCAGAGGAAGCAGATTAAAACAACCTAGGGCTCTGACAGTAATGGATACCTCAGCATCACCTCTAGCTCTTGTGCAAGTACCAACTAGGATATAGGCTAATATTGCCAAAGCAGGTGTGCACTTTTGAGGGACAGAGCCAACTCAGACCCAACACTGCAGTTAAATGTGGCAGGGACATTTATTCCTGGCACTCATGGAAGGCAGTGGATCAGGAGCTGTCTGCAGATCTGACTGGCATGCTGGAGCCATCCCAGTGCATGCCCTAGTTGCACCAGCTGCCTGCTCTAAACCCCTGTTTCTGCATTCCTATTCCCCTCTGCAGTGAAGGTACATGGCTAAGAGAGGGCAGAATACATACTTAAAGGAAACAGAACAAGCTCGTGTCTGACCTTCAGGGTTTCTGCCCCAACACTTAGGACCTGACCCTGCCACCAGTAGGATGGTGATGGCCACTGAACATAGTAAAAGCCCCAGCTCACACTTGGCTCTGGCTTTAGCCCCTCCATTTCCAGCCCTACCTTTTTCCAAGGTGATAGATGCCAACACACCCAGGAGGATGATATGACCCGTGCTCAGCTGAGATCCAGCTCTCCCACCAAAGCCACTGGGAATACACCGACTTGAATAGGCTTGAACAGGGATTCTCCCACACAAGGACACATCTTCAAGACTGGGATAGGTAATTATTCACCACATTTCATAGAGACAGAAAGTTAACCAAAATGAAAAGAAAGAAGAATTTGTTTCAAACAAAAGAACAAGAAGAAACTTTTAAAAAACAACTAGAGGATAGATAAACACAGTGAGAATTTTGACAAGGAAGTGGGAAATGTAAACAATACTGGTCAGAGTTTAAGAATACAATAACTGAAATGAAAAACAGACTATAAGGAATTAACAGCAGACTGTGATCCAAAAGAAGGCATTAGTGATCTTGAAAATAGAATAATGAAAATCATCAATCAAAAAGAAAAAAAATTAGAAAATAATGACATTTAAAAGAAACTGTGGGAAAACAGCAAGCATAATAACATTTGCATTATGGTGGTTCCAAGGAAAAGACAGAAAGGGGCCAAAAATCTATTTGTGGAAATTATGGCTGAAAACTTCCCAAACCTGAAGAAGGAAACAGATAACCAGGTGCAAGAGGCAGAGTCCCAAATAAGATGAAACCAAAGAGACTCACACTAAGACATGTTACATTAAAATGGCAAAAATAAGGCATCAAGAGAAAAACAAAGTGTCCAATACAAGGGGACCACATAAGGCTATCACCTGATTTTTTTTCTACAGAAATTTTACAGGCCAGAACAGAGTGGCATGATAAGTTAAAGTGCTCAGAGAGAAAAACCTCCAACCTAGAATACGCAAGATGGTCATTCAGAATTGAAGAAAAAGAACTCAGGCAAGCAAAAACTAAGAGTTCACCAATACTAACTTGACCCTAAAACATGTTAAAGAGTCTTCTCTTAGTAGAAAAGAAAGTACCATAGTAAGATGTAACAAATTATGGAAAACGAAATATACAACTAGTGAAGTAAAATATATAGTAAAGGCTGTGGATCAGTGACTTAGTACTAAGTCTAAAGGACAAAAATTATAAAAATCAAGTATAACTGAAATAAACAGTTAAGGTGAAAAAACTGGAAATAGAACTGCCATACGACCCAGCAATCCCACTGCTAGGCATACACACTGAGGAAACTGGAATTGAAAGAAATACATGTATCCCAATGTTCACTGCAGCACTGTTTACAATAGCTAGGACATGGAAGCAACCTAGATGTCCATCAACAGATGAATGGGTAAAGAAGCTGTGGTACATATACACAATGGAATATTACTCAGCTATTAAAAAAACACATTTGAGTCAGTTCAAATGAGAGGGACAAAATTGGAGCTTATTATACAGAGTGAAGTAAGTCAGAAAGAGAAACACCAATGCAGTATAATGACACATATATATGGAATTTAGAAAGATGGTAACGACAACCCTATATGCAAGGCAGCAAAAGAGACACAGATGTAAAGAACAGATTTTGGACTATGTGGGAGAAGGCGAGGGTGGGATGATTTGAGAGAATAGCATTGAAACATGTATATTACCATATGTAAAATAGAGGACCAATGCAAGTTCAATGCATGAAACAGGGCACTCAAAGCTGGTGCTCTGGGACAACCCAGAGGGATGGGGTGGGGAGGGAGGTGAGAGGGGGGTTCAGGATGGGGGGACACATGTGTATCCATGTCTGGTTCATGTCAATGTATGGCAAAAACCACAATATTACAAAATAATTAGCCTCAAATTAAAATAAATTAATTTTTTAAATAAACAATTAAAGGATAAATGTGAGCTTGTAAAAGAAGACATCAAAAAACAAAGTGTGGGGAAAGAAGAAAAATAGAGATTTTTTTAGAGTGTGTTTATACTTAAATGACTATAGATTAAAATAAGTAGGTACAGGGGGCGGTCCTAAGATGGTGGAGGAATAGGACGGGGAGACCACTTTCTTCTCCACAAATTCATCAAAAGAACATTTGAACACTGAGTAAATTCCACAAAACAACTTCTGAATGCCGACAGAGGACATCAGGCACCCAGAAAAGCAGCTCATTGTCTTCGAAAGGAGATGTTTTATCAATGATGCTGTATAGATGGAGAAGTCTTGAGGCTACTGTAAAAATAAGACTGAAAAACAGAAGCAGGAGGCTTAAGTCCAAATCCTGAGAACACCAGAGAACTCCTAACTCCAGGTTAATCGACAAGAGCTCATCAAACGCCTCCATACCTACACTGAAACCAAGCACCACACAAGGGCCAACAAGTTACAGAGCAAGACATACCACGCAAATTCTCCAGCAGCACAGGAACGTAGCCCTGAGCTTCAATATACAGGCTGCCCAAAGTTACTCCAAACCCACTGATATCTCATAACTCATTACTGGACACTTCATTGCACTCCAAAGAGAAGAAATCCAGTTCCACCCACCAGAACACGGACACAAGCTTCCCTAACCAGGAAACCTTGACAAGCCACCTGTACAACCCCACCCACAGCAAGAAAACTTCACAATAAAGAGAACTCCACAAACTGCCAGAATACAGAAAGGCCACCCCAAACACAGCAATATAAACAAGATGAAGAGACAGAGGATTAGCCAACAGATAAAGGAACAGGAGAAATGCCCACCAAACCAAACAAAAGAGGAAGAGATAGGGAATCTACCTGAGAAAGAATTCCAAATAATGATAGTGAAAATGATCCAAAATCTTGAAATCAAAATGGAATCACAGATAAATAACCTGGAGACAAGGATTGAGAAGATGCAAGAAAGGTTTAACAAGGATCTAGAAGAAATAAAAAAGAGTCAATATATAATGAATAATGCAATAAATGAGATCAAAAACACTCTGGAGGGAACCAACAGTAGAATAACGGAGGCAGAAGATGATTAGTGAGGTAGAATATAGAATGGTAGAAATAAATGAATCAGAGAGGAAAAAAGAAAAGTGAATTAAAAGAAATGAGGACAGTCTCAGAGATCTCTGGAACAATGTTAAACGCCCCAACATTCAAATCATAGGAGTCCCAGAAGAAGAAGACAAAAAGAAAGACCCTGTGAAAATACTTGAGGAGATAAGAGTTGAAAACTTCCCTAAAATGGGGAAGGAAATAATCACCCAAGTCCAAGAAACCCAGAGAGTCCCAAACAGGATAAACCCAAGGCAAAACACCCCAAGACACATATTAATCAAATTAACAAAGATGAAACACAAAGAACAAATATTAAAAGCAGCAAGGGAAAAACAACAAATAACACACAAGGGGATTCCCATAAGGATAACAGCTGATCTTTCAATAGAAACTCTTCAAGCCAGGAGGGAATGGCAGGACATACTTAGAGGGATAAAAGAAAATAACCTACAGCCCAGATTACTGTACCCAGCAAGGATCTTATTCAAATACGAAGGAGAAATCAAAAGCTTTACAGACAAGCAAAAGCTGAGAGAATTCAGTACCACCAAACCAGCTCTCCAACAAATGCTGAAGGATCTTCTCTAGACAGGAAACATAAAAAGGGTGTATAAACGTGAATCCAAAAAATAAAATTAGAAATGAAAATGGAGAGATCACAATAGACAACACGGAAATACAAAGGATCATAAGAGACTACTATCAGCAATTATATGCCAATAAAATGGACAACTTGGAAGAAATGGACAAATTCTTAGAAAAGTACAACTTTCCAAAATTAAACCAGGAAGAAATAGAAAATCTTAACAGACCCATTACAAGCTCGGAAATGGAAACTGTAATCAGAAATCTTCCAGCAAACAAAAGCCCAGGTCCAGATGGCTTCACAGCTGAATTCTACCAAAAATTTCGAGAAGAGCTAACACCTATCCTACTCAAACTCTTCCAGAAAATTGCAGAGGAAGGTAAACTTCCAAACTCATTCCATGAGGCCACCATCACCTTAAGACCAAAACCTGACAAAGATGCCACAAAAAAAGAAAACTACAGGCCAATATCACTGATGAACATAGATGCAAAAATCCTTAGCAAAATTCTAGCAATCAGAATCCAACAACACATTAAAAAGATCATACATCATGACTAAATGGGCTTTATCCCAGGGATGCAAGTATTCTTCAATATCCGCAAATCAATCAAATGTAATACACTACATTAACAAATTGAAAAATAAAAGCCATATGATTATCTCAATAGATGCAGGGAAAGCCTTTGACAAAATTCAACATCCGTTTATGACAAAAACGCTCCAGAAAGCAGGAATAGAAGGAACATACCTCAACATAATAAAAGCTATATATCACAAACCCACAGCAAACATTATCCTCAGTGGTGAAAAATTGAAAGCATTTCCCCTAAAGTCAGGAACAAGACAAGGATGCCCACTCCCACCACGACTATTTAACATAGTTTTAGAAGTTTTGACCACAGCAATCAGAGAAGAAAAAGAAATAAAAGGAATCCAATTTGGAAAAGAAGAAGTAAAACTCTCATTGTTTGCAGATGACATGATCCTCTACATGGAAAACCCTAAAGACGCCACCAGAAGATTACTAGAGCTAATCAATGAATATAGTAAGTTGCAGGATATAAAATCAACATGCAGAAATCCCTTGCATTCCTATACACTAATCGTGAGAAAATAGAAAGAAAGAAACAATTCCATTCACCATTGCAATGAAAAGAATAAAATACTTAGGAATATATCTACCTAAAGAAACAAAAGACCTATATATATAGAAAACTATAAAACACTGGTGAAAGAAACTTAAGAGGACACTAATTGATGGAGAAATATACTGTTTTCATGGTTTGGAAGAATCAATATAGTGAAAATGAGTATACTACCCAAAGCAATCTATAGATTCAATGCAATCCCTAGGAAGCTACCAACAGTAGTTTTTAGAGAACTAGAACAAATAATTTCACAATTTGTATGGAAATACAAAACACCTCGAATAGGAATCAACCTGCCTCACTTCAGGCTCTACTACAAAGCCACAGTCATCAAGACAGTATGGTACTGGCACAAAGACAGAAATATAGATCAGTGGAACAAAGTAAAAAGCCCAGAGATAAATCCACACACCTATGGACACCTTATCTTTGACAAAGGAGGCAAAAATATACAATGGAGAAAAGACAATCTCTTTAACAAGTGGTGCTGGGAAAACTGGTCAACCACTTGTAAAAGAATGAAGCTAGAAAACTTTCTAACACCATACACAAAATAAACTCAAAATGGATTAAAGATCTAAATGTAAGACCAGAAACTATAAAACTCATAGAGGAGAACATAGGCAAAACACTCTCTGACATACTTCACAGCAGGATCCTCTAAGACCCACCTCCCAGAGTATTGGAAATAAAAGCAAAAATAAGTAAATGGGACCTAATTAAAATTAAAAGCTCTTGCACAACAAAGGAAACTATAAGCAAGGTGAAAAGACAGCCTTCAGAATGGGAAAAAATAATAGCAAATGAAGCAACTGACAAAGAATTAATCTCAAAAATATACAAGCAACTCCTGCAGCTCAATTCCAGAAAAATAAACAACTCAATCAAAAAATGGGCCAAAGAAGTAAACAGACATTTCTCCAAAGAAAACATACAGATGGCTAACAAAAACATGAAAAGATGCTCAATATCACTCATTATCAGAGAAATGCAAATCAAAACCACAGTGAGGTACCATTTCACGCCAGTCAGAATGGCTGCAATCCAAAAGTCTACAAACAATAAATACTGGAGTGGGTGTGGAGAAAAGCGAACCCTCATACACTGTTGGTGGGAATGCAAACTAGTACAGCCACTATGGAGAACCATTTGGAGATTCCTTAAAAACTGGAAATAGAACTGCCATATGACCCAGCAATCCCACTGCTGGACATACACACAGAGGAAACCAGAACTGAAAGAGACACGTGTGCCCCCCAGTGTTCATCATAGCACTGTTTATAATAGCCAGGACATGGAAGCAACCTAGATGTTCATCAGCAGATAAATGGATAAGAAAGCTATGATACATATACACAATGGAGTATTAGCCATTAAAAAGAATACATTTGAATCCGTTCTAATGAGGTGGATGAAACTGGAGCCTATTATACAGAGTGAAGTAAGTCAGAAAGAAAAACACCAGTACAGTATACTAACACATATATATGGAATTTAGAAAGATGGTAATGATAAACCTGTATGCGAGACAGCAAAAGAGACACAGATGTATAGAACAGTCTTTTGGACTCTGTGGGAGAGGGAGAGGGTGGGATGATTTGGGAGAATGGCATTGAAACGTATAATGTCATAGGTGAAATGAACCGCCAGTCCCGGTTCGATGCATGATACAGGATACTCAGGGCTGGTGCACTGAGATAACCCAGAGGGATGTTATAGGGAGGGAGGTGGGAGGGGGGTTGAGGATGGGGAACACGTGTACACCCGTGGCAAATTCATGTCAAAGTATGGCAAAACCAATACAATATTGTAAAGTAATTAGCCTCCAATTAAA
Source organism: Cephalophus harveyi (assembly GCA_006410635.1). Taxonomy (NCBI): domain Eukaryota; kingdom Metazoa; phylum Chordata; class Mammalia; order Artiodactyla; family Bovidae; genus Cephalophus; species Cephalophus harveyi. The sequence continues at coordinate 236,909 of SJYT01075217.1, forward strand.
ATCAATTTATTTTTAAAAAATAAAAATAAAATAAGTAGGTACAAGGCAGTATATGAGCCCCATGGTAATCACAAACGAAACACCTGCAATAGATAAACAAACACTAAAAACAAAAAAAGTAATACAAACATTCCACTGAAGAAAGTCATCACACCGCAAGAAAAAAAGCAAACAGAAGAAAAAAAGGAACAGCAAACTACAAAACAACCAGAAAACAAGTAACAAAAAGGCAGTAAGAGTACCGGCCTATCAATGATGACATTAAATGTGATTGGAAAAAATACATCAGAAAAGTAGACTGACTGACGGGATTAAAAATCCAAGATCCATCTATGTGAACCTACATGAGACTCACTTCAGAGCTAATGACACAAACAGCCTGAAAGTGAGGGGATAGAAAGAGATATTTCATGCAAATGGGAAAAAAAGAAAGCTGGAGTAGCAGTACTCATATAGATAAACTGGACTTTAAAACAAAGCTATTTAACAAAAGAGAAAGACAGGCATTATTTTATAATAAAGGGATCAATACAAGAAGAAGATATTATACTGATTGACATACATGGACCCAATACAGGAGCACCTAAATATATCAGGCAACTATTAAAAGACATAAGGGAGAAACTGACAATACTACAGTAATAGTTGGAGATATTAACACTCCACTTACCTCAAAGGATAGATCGTTCACACAAAATTATTAAGGCAACAGTGGTTTAAATGGTATAATATACCAGGTGGGCTTAATAGATAGCTACAGCACACTTAAAAATCCCTGCAGCCATGAAATTAAAAGACGCTTACTCCTTGGAAGAAAAGCTATGACAAACCTAGATAGCATATTAAAAATTGAGACATTCCTTTGCCGACAAAGGTCCATACAGTCAAAGCCATGGTTTTTCCAGCAGTCATGTGTGGATGTGAGAGTTGGACCATAAAGAAGGTTGAATGCCGAAGAATTGATGCTTTTGAACTGTGGTGTTGGAGAAGACTCTTGAGAGTCCCTTGGACTGTGAGGAGATCAAACCATTGGAAGGACTGATGCTAAAGCTGAAGTGCCAATAATTTGGCCAATTAATGCAAAAAGCCAGCTCATTAGAAAAGACCCTGATGCTGAGAAAGATTGAAGGCAGAAGGAGAAGGGGACAACAGAGGATGAGATGGTTGGATGACATCACCAACTCAATGGACATGAGTTTGAGCAAGTTCCGGGAGATGATGATGGACCGGGAGGCCTGGCGTGCTGCAGTCCATGAGGTTGCAAAGAGTCAGGACTGAGCAACTGAACAACAATAGCACACTCCAGTCAAAACACCAGCAAAATACACATTCTTTTGATGTACATATAAAACGTTCTCCAGGATAGTTCACATTCTAGGCCAAAATACAAGTGTCGACAGATTTAACAGGAGAGAAGTTATATCAACCATCTTCCAATCACAACTATATGAAACTTGAAATCAATTACAAAAAGAAAAATGGGAAAATCACAGATACATGGAGAGTAAACAGTGTGCTACAGAAAACCAATGGGCTGATGAAGAAATCAGAAAGTATCTTGAGACAAATAAAAATGGAAACTGCTTCAGAATTTATGATATGCAGCAGAGCAGTTGTATGTAACTTCCCTGTAGCTCACACGGTAAAGAACCTGCCTGCGATGCAGGAGTCCAGGGTTTGATCCCTGATTTGGGAAGTTACTCTGGAGAAAGGAATGGCAATCCACTCCAGTGTTCTTGCTTGGAGAATCCCACAGACACAGAAGCCTGGCAGGCCACAGTCTGTGGGGTCGCAAAGAGTCAGACACGACTGAGTGACTAACACACAGAGTTGTATGGGGAGTTAACATCAGTACAGGCCTTCCTCAGGAAACAAGTAAAATCTCAAATAAACAACCTAACTTGTTTTGGGCTCCAAAATCACTGCAGATGATGATTGCAGCCATGAAATTAAAAGACGCTTACTCTTTGGAACGAAAGTTATGACCAACCTAGATAGCATATTGAAAAGCAGAGACATTACTTTGCCAACAAAGGTCCGTCTAGTCAACGGTATGGTTTTTCCAGTAGTCATGTATGGATGTGAGAGTTGGACTGTGAAGAAAGCTGAATGCCGAAGAATTGATGCTTTTGAACTGTGGTGTTGGAGAAGACTCTTGAGTGTCCCTTGGACTGCAAGGAGATCCGACCAGTCCATTCTAAAGGAGATCAGTCCTGGGTGTTCTTTGGAAGGAATGATGCTAAAGCTGAAACTCCAATACTTTGGCCACCTCATGCGAAGAGTTGACTCATTGGAAAAGACTTTGATGCTGAGAGGGATTGGGGGCAGGAGGAGAATGGGACGACAGAGGATGAGATGGCTGGATGGCATCACTAACTCGATGGACGTGAGTCTGAGTGAACTCTGGAAGTTGGTGATGGACAGGGACGCCTGGCGTGCTGTGATTCATGGGGTCGCAAAGAGTCGGACACGACTCTTTGAGCGACTGAACTGAACTGACCTGACTGAACCTACCGTCTGAAGGAATTAGATAAAAGAAGAATTAGCAAAGCCTAAAGTCAGGAGAAGGAAGGAAATAATAAATATCAGAGAGGAAATAAATAAAATAGAGACCAAAAAGTAATAGAAAAAGACCAGTGAAATAGCTAATTTTTTGAAAAGATAAAATTGATAAATTGTTAGCTAGACTCATCAAGAAGAAAAGGGGCAGGACACAAATAAGAAATGAAAGAGGAGAAATAACAATCAATACCACAGAGATACAAAAAAAAAAAAAAAAAGAATTCTGTGTATAGTTGTATGCCAACAAATTAGACAACATAGAAAAAATATGCAAATATTGAAAAACATACAACCTGTTAACACTGTATCAAGAGAAAACAGACAATTTGAACAGATTGATTACTAGTACTGAAATTGGATTTGTAATTTTAAAAAATCTACTAGCAAACAACAGTCCAGGACCACATGACTTCACAGGTAAATTCCACCAAACATATAAATAAGAGCTAATTCCTTTCTTCCTCAGTCTCCCAAACTCATTCTCCAAGGCCACCATTACCTTGATACTAAACTAGGCTGAGATACTAAAAAAGAGAAAAGAAAATTACAGGCCAATATCCTTGATGAATATACATGCAAAAATCCTTAACAAAATATTAGGAAACTGAATTAAACAATACAAAGAAAAAATCTTACATTGTGATCAAGTGGGATTTATTCCAGGGATGCAAAGATGGTTCAAAAATGGGCAAGTAAATCTTTGCAATACAAAGTATGGAAATCACATGATCACCTCAGTAGATACAGAAGAAGCATTTGACAAAATTCAGCATCAATTTATGATAAAAAAAAAAAATCATCAAATTTTTCCCCATATCTGGAGAGAACATATCTCAACATACTAAATACTCTTTATGACAAACCCACACCTAACACCATAAATACTCTGAAAAGCTGAAAGCTTTTTCTTTTAAATCAGGAACAAGACAAAGATGCCCAGTCTAACCACTTTTATTTAACATAGTATTGGAAGTCCTGCTGCTGCTGCTGCTGCTAAGTCGCTTCAGTCGTGTCCGACTCTGTGCGACCCCATAGACGGTAGCCCACCAGGCTCCCCCGTCCCTGGGATTCTCCAGGCAAGAACACTGGAGTGGGTTGCCATTTCCTTCTCCAATGCATGAAAGTGAGAAGTGAAAGTGAAGTCGCTCAGTCGTGTCCGACTCTTAGCGACCCCATGGACTGCAGCCCACCAGGCTCCTCCGTCCATGGGATTTTCCAGGCAAGAGTACTGGAGTGGGGTGCCATTGCCTTCTCCGATTGGAAGTCCTAGCCACACAATTATAAAAGAAATAAGATGGATCCATGTTGGAAATGAAGAAGTAAAATTATCGCTATTTACAGATGACCTGACACTATGTCTCAGTTCAGTTCTGTTCAGTTGCTCTGTCTGTCTGACTCTTTACGATCCCAAGGACTGCAGCATGCCAGGCTTCCTGTCCATCACCATCTCTGGGAACTTACTGAAATATTATGTATAGAAAACCCTATATATATATATTATGTATAGAAAACCCTCAAGTCTTCATCAGAGAGCTATTAGAACTAATAAATTAACAGTAAATTTTAATATACAGGATTAATATACAGAAACCTGCTACTTTTCAATACACTAATAAAGAACTATCAGAAAGGGAAAACAATTCAGTTTAAAATTGCATTTTAAAAAAGGCCAAGTAATAAACTTAGTTGTAGAGGTGAAAGACCTCAATTTTGAAAACTTTAAAACATTAATGAAGAAAATTGAAGGTGATACCCCCCCCAAAAAATGGAACGATGACCTCTGTTCATCAGTTGGAAGATTTAATGTTGTTAAAATGTCTATAATGCTCAAAACAGTCTACAGATTTAATGTAGTCCCTATCAAAATACACATGACAGTGTTAACAGAACCAAGCAAATAATCCTAAAATTGATATGGAATGACAAGAGATAACATAGCCAAAGTAGTCTTGAGAAGACAGAACATGATAGGGGTATCATGCTCCCTGTCAGACTGAACTTCAAAACAGTACAATACTGCTGTGATTACTCTGTTACTCTGTATATATACAGTGAGGAAAAGTGTTACTAGGAAAACCTAAGAGCAGGATATAAGAGAATGAAATTAGAACATTCCCTCACAACATATATAAAAGCAAACTCAAAATGGAATAAAGATCTTAATATAAGACTGGAAATAAAAAAATTTAAAAATTCTATAAAAAAACATAAAAAAAGAAAATTCACAGAACACTCTTCGACATAAATCATAGCAGTATTTTTTTTGGAACTCTCTCCTCAGGCAAAAGAAACAAAAGCAAAAAAATAAGTGGGACCTAATTAAACTTAAAAGATTTTGCACAGCAAAGGATGCCATTGACATAATAAAAAGATAATCTACTGAATGGAAGAAATTATTTGCAAATGATATAACTGACGGGTTAATATCCAGATGAGGTAAATAACATCAGAAAAGCAAACAACCCAGTTATAAAATTGGAAGATTAACTGAATAAGAAAAAAAATTCAAAATAGTTCAAAAAGAATTCCCAAAAAAAAGACATTTTTCCAGAGAAAACTTATAGATAGCCAATAGGCACTCAATATCACTAATTATTAGGGAAATGCAAATTAAAACCATGATGAGGTAGCAGCCCACATCTGTCAGAATAGCTGTCATCAGCAAGAACACAAATAACAAATGCTGCAGAGGATATGGAGAAAAGGGAACCGTTGTACTTCGTTGGTAAGAATAAACTGGTGCTGAAAATATGGAAACAATATGAAGATTCCTTAAAAAAAACTAGGACTCAAACTTCCATATGATCTAGTAATTGCACACCTGGGTTTATATCCAAGGGAAATGAAAACACTCGTATGAAAATATGTAATACATTGACCCCAGTATTCATTAGCAGGTTTATTTACAATTGCCATGATATGGAATCTACCTAAGTGTTCATTAACAGATGAATGGAAAAATAAGATGTGGTACATATATATTGTGGAATGCTACTCAGCCATAAAAAAGAATGAAATTTTCTCATTTGCAATAACATGGATGGGTATTGTGCTCAATGAAATAAATTAGATAAGGACAAATACTGTGTGTTACAACTTACATGTGAAATCTAAAAAGTAAAATGTATATAACAAAACAGAAGCAGACTCAGATAAAGAGAACTGATGGTTACCAATGAGGAGAGGAAGTCAGCAAGGGAATGACAGGGTTGGTGGTTAAGAGGTACCAACTATTATTTAAGAAATAAGCTACAAGGATATATAGCACAGAGAATATTGTCAATGTTTTATAATAATTTAAAATGCATATAATCTATAAAAATGTTGAATCACTGTTCTGTACCCATGAAACTAGTTTAATATTGTTAGTCAACTATATGTCAATTAAAGAATAAGGCATGGGCTTGATTAAATATTAATACTGCTTTTGCAAGCACTATATTTAATCTGAGAATTACTGATAATAATGGAGATCTCACATTTATTGGAAGCCTGTTAAGTATTTTTCTAGAAAATTTTACCCATATAACTGTTCTGTTGTATAGATAGTATTTTTCTCATTTACAGAAGATGTTTCTTAAAGAAATTAAGTGACTTTCCCAAGATAACAAAATTAGTAATTATTTGAGCCCACATTTGAACATAGGTCTATCATATGTCAAACTCCATGTATTTAATCAATATGAATCAATCAAAGTTTCATCCATGCTGTCTCTATAATTTACCTTTCTTATGGATGGTATACAAGATTCCTCAACCAGTTAGTGTTTGTTCTGTTTTGTTTTTTGAATCAGTCTTTCTCTTGTGATGAGTAAAAGGATCTAACTAATTACTCATCTAAGTAAGAAATGATACAGAATATTTAATGAACTATTGATCTTTTAAAACCATATGCAAAGATAATAAATGCAAAGCTGTTTCTGAATGTGTTTCCCTTAGGAAAAATTTATTGTGGTAGGAATATTTAACATTGAGATCTACCTTCTAAGCAAATTAAGGGTACAGTACAGTATTGTTCATAGGCACAGTGTTGCACAACAGCATCTCTAGAATTTATTCATCTTGCATAAATGAAAATGTATATTCATTAATTAGCAGCTCCCCACATTCCACCTTTCCCCAGCCCTTTGCCACCTATATTCCACTTAGGTTCTGTGAATTTGATTGACTCCCTTATATGTCTCATATAAGTAGAATCATTGTTCTTCTCTGATTGGCTTATTTTACTTAGCATTATGTCCTCTGGGTTCATACATGTTGTTGCATATGATAGGATTTCTTAAAGTTGAATAATATTCCGCTGTATGTATGTGTCAGTGGACATTCATTTCAGTTCAATTCAGTTGCTCAGTCATGTCCAACTCTTTGCAACCCCATGAATTGCCGCACACCAGGCCTCCCTGTCCATCACCAACTCCTGGAGTTCACTCAGACTCACATCCATCGACTCAGTGATGCCATCCAGCCATCTCATCCTCTGTCATCCCCTTCTCCTCCTGTCCCCAATCCCTCCCAGCATCAGAGTCTTTTCCAATGAGTCAGCTCTTCGATGAGGTGGCCAAAGTACTGGAGTTTCAGCTTTAGCATCATTCCCTCCAAAGAAATCCCAGGGCTGATCTCCTTCAGAATGGACTGGTTGGATCTCCTTGCAGTCCAAGGGACTCTCAAGAGTCCTGCAACACCACAGTTCAAAAGCATCAATTCTTCGGCGCTCAGCTTTCTTCACAGTCCAACTCTCACATCCATACATGACCACTGGAAAAACCATAGTCTTACACATTTACACAATACTATTCCACATCTTGCCTATTGTAAATAGTGCTTCATTGAATGTGAAAGTGCTAGTATCTCTTCTAGATCCTGATTTCAGTTCTTTGATAAATATACAGAAGTGGGATTGTTGAATTTTTAAGTACTATCTATATTTGTTGGGGATATTAAAGAGTATGAGTGGTCTAAGTTAATTTGTGAGGACATGAACTCTTTCTCCTTGACATAGAGAAAACATATATTTGAGGAGATAATCATTACTGTTGAATACTGACATCAGTATAGGATCACTGACTCAATAAGCCTAAATTTAAGCGAACTCCAGGGGACAGAGGAGGATAAAGAAGCCTGGTGTGCTGCAGTCCATGGGGTTGCAAAGAAGTGGACTTGACTTAACGATTAAACAACAAATAAAAGCTGCCATCTTGCAAAACTTTTACCACAATTGTTCAGGAAATTGCTGATATATACATATATATATATGTATTTCAAACAGTTTAATATACTGACAGATCCTTCTTAATAAGAGATAATTTATTCTTTCTGAAATAGCAACCAAGAAGTAGTCCCCTGATACACTAAACCTATGTCCTCCCTATCACTTCTCACCTCTGTATGCAGGATTGAGGTGAACCCTGAATCAATTACTTGTTGGAATAAACTAGGTTATTTATTTATTTATTGCTCAGTTATAAATAACTGAGTTATTTAGTACTTAATATACTAAGTGAGCAAATTCACTACCTTATGTTCAATATTGCCTCAGCTCATCTTCAGGCTCCATTTGGAAACTGCTTTCAGTCCTTAAGTTGATACTATAGAAATAAACTCAGGGGGGATAAATAGTTGGCCAACTGCCACACATTTATTTAGTCAAAATAAGTGGATTTTAGTGAGTACAATAATACAGAATGTTTTAAAAGTCTTTCTTTGGCTAAGGTATTTTATTTACTCCATTTCATGTAGAATGTTGACAGTGTTTGCCTAAAATTGTTTTTGAGTTTATTGTCATTCTTTTCCATATTGAATTAAACAAGTATTAATATTAAAGCTAGATGTGACCTGAAGGACCACTTTTGATATTCATTAGAAAGGTAAATTAAAAACTATCTTCCTATAGAATTGTGTCTTTACATTTTTTAAAACAATGTTTGAGCATCACTGTATTTAGAAAGAAGCTGATATATCCCCTGTGTTAATAGCCTTAGAGCACCTATTTGAATATAAAAAAAGGAAATAAAAGGGCTTCTCAGGTGGCACAATGGTAAAGAATCCACCTTCCAATGCAGGAGACACAAGAGACACCTGTTTGATCCCTGAGTTGGGAAGATCCCCTGCAGAAGGAAATGGCAACTAACTCCAGTATTCTTGCCTCAGAAATTCCATGGACAGAGAAGCCTGATGGGTTACAATCCATGGGGTCACAATAAGTCAGGCACAACTGAGCATACACAAGGAAATGGAAATAGTTATTTCATACTCTCTTAAACCATAACTATTCTCATATTCTATTTCCTGAAAGAAATATGGAAGTAATGATGAATTCTGTGTAGGTCAAAAAGATGCGGAGAAAAAAAGTTCCAATTATTAATTCATTACTAATAGGATTACCATCAGATACTTATGGAATATAACATATTCTCTACCCAAAAATGTATTTAATAGAACATCTCCATCTTGGAATGTAGTGAAATCTAGAATTCATACTTTTAAATTTCTATTGGAATAATCTAATACTATTAAAAATTGAAGTGAAAAATCTGAAGAAACACACTGTGACCCTAAGGTTTTCCATCTTAATATAAATTGAAATGCTAGTTTTAAATATTTTTAAACTAGTACCTCTAGCTTTATGGACGTAAATGTTGGTGAGATTTGTCCCCCAACTCCATAAAAAAAGAGTCCCATCAGAAAGCCTTGTAGGTAAGGAGATTTAGAAGAGTAAGGTTTAAGATTTAGGTCATATCTGAATGGTCTAGTGGTTTTCCCTACTTTCTTCAATATAAGTCTGAATTTGGCAATAAGGAGTTCATGATCTGAGCCACAGTCAGTTCCTAGTCTTGTTTTTGCTAACTGTATAGAACTTCTCCATCTTTGGCTGCAAAGACTATAGTCAATCTGGTATAGGTATTGATATAGGTATTGACCATCTGGTATTGTCCATGTGTAGAGTTGTCTCTTGTGTTGTTGGAAGAGATTGTTTGCTATGACCAGTGTGTTCTCTTGACAAAATTCTGTTAGCCTCTGCCCTGCTTCATTTTGTACTCCAAGAGCAAATTTGCCTGTTACTCCAGGTATCTCTTGACTTCCTACCTTTGCATTCCAGTCCTAATAAAAAGGACATCTTTTTTGGGTGTTAGTTCTAGAAGTTCTTGTAGATCTTCATAAAAATGTTCAGCTTCTTCAGCATTACTGGTCAAGACATAGACTTGGATTACTGTGATATTGAATGGCTTGCCATGGAAATGAACTGAGATCATTCTGTCATTTTGGAGACTGCATCCAAGTACTGCATTTTGGACTCTCTTGTTGACTATGTGGTTACTGCATTTCTTTTAGAAGATTTGACCTAAATCCAATTCCTTATGATTATACAGTGTAAGTGATAAATAGAATCAAGGGATTAGATCTGATAGAGTGCCTGAAGAACTATGGACAGAGGTTCATGGCATTGTACAGGAAGCAGTGATCAAGACCATCCCCAAGAAAAAGAAATGCAAAAGACAAAACGGTTGTCTGAGGAGGCCTTATAAATAACTGACAAAGGAAGAGAAGCTAAAGGCAAAGGAGAAAAGGAAGGATAAACCCATTTGAGTGCAGAGTTCCAAAGAATAGCAACGAGAGATAAGAAAGCCTTCCTCAGTAATCAAAGCAAAGAAATAGAGGAAAATAATAGAATGGGAAAGACTAGAGATATCTTCAAGAAAATTAGAGATACCAAGGGAACATTTCATGTAAAGATGGGAACAATAAAGGACAGAAATGGTATGGACATAACAGAGGGGCTTCCCTGGTGGCTCAGAGGTAAAGCGCCTGCCTCCAATGCGGGAGACCCAGCTTCGATCCCTGGGTTGGGAAGATCCCCTGGAGAAGGAAATGGTAACCCACTCCAGGATTCTTGCCTGGAAAATCCCATGGACGGAGAAGCTTGGTAGGCTACAGTCCTTGGGGTCGCAAAGAGTCGGACATGACAGAGCAACTTTACTTCACTAACAGAAGCAGAAAATATTAAGAAGAGTGGCAAGAATATACAGAAGAACTATACAAAAAAGATCTTCATGACCCAGATAACCACGATGGTGTGATCATGCATCTAGAGCCAGACATCCTGGAATGAGAAGTCAAGTGGGCCTTAGGAAGCATCACTATGAACAAAGTTAGTGGAGGTGATGGCATTCCAGTTGAGCTATTTCACATCCTAAGAGACGATGCTGTGAAAGTGCTGCACTCAATATGCCAGCAAATTTGGAAAACTCAGCAGTGGCCACAGGATTGGAAAAGGTCAATCTTCATTCCAATCCCAAAGAAAGGCAATGCCAAAGAATGTTCAAGTTCAGTTCAGTTCAGTCGCTCAGTCATGTCCGACTCTTTGCGACCCAATGAATCGCAGCACGCCAGGCCTCCCTGTTCATCACCATCTCTCGGAGTTCACTCAGACTCACATCCATTGAGTCCGTGATGCCATCCAGCCATCTCATCCTCGGTCGTCCCCTTCTCCTCCTGCCCCCAATCCCTCCCAGCATCAGAGTCTTTTCCAATGAGTCAACTCTTCGCATGAGGTGGCCAAAGTACTGGAGTTTCAG
>SJYT01075217.1:248252-321893 GCA_006410635.1 Cephalophus harveyi
ATTTTGAGCATTACTTTACTAGCATGTGGCCACAGGATTGGAAAAGGTCAATCTTCATTCCAATCCCAAAGAAAGGCAATGCCAAAGAATGTTCAAAGTACCACACAATTGCACTAATCTCACACACTAACAAAGTAATGCTCAAAATTCTCCACACCAGGCTTCAACAGTATGTGAACTATGAACTTCCAGATGTTCAAGCTGGATTTAGAAAAGGCAGGGGAATCAGAGATCAAATTGTCAACATCAACTGGATCATCGAAAAAGCAAGAGAGTTCCAGAAAAACATCTACATCTACTTCTGCCTTATTGACTGTGTCAAAGCCTTTGACTGTGTGGATCACAACAAACTGTGGAAAATTCTTAAAGTCATGGAAATGCCAGACCACTTTACCTGCCTCCTGAGAAATCTGTATGCAGGTCAAGAAGCAATAGTTAGAACTGGACATGGAACAACACACTGGTTCAAAATTGGGAAAGGAGTACGTCAAGGCTGCATGTTGTCTCTGTGCTTATTTAACGTATATGCAGCATACATCATATGAAATGTTGGGCTGGATGAATCACAAGCTGGAATCAAGATTGCCAGGAGAAGTATCAATAACCTCAGGTGTGCAGATGACACCACCCTTATGGCAGAAAGTGAAGAAGAACTAAAGAGCCTCTTGATGAAAGTTAAAGAGGAGAGTGAAGAAGTTGGCATAAAGCTCAACATTCAGAAAACTAAGATAATGGCAACTGGTTCAGTCACTTCATGGCAAATAGATGGGGAAACAGTGAGAGACTTTATTTTGGGGGGCTCCAAAATCACTGCAGATTGTGACTATAGCCGTGAATTTAAAAGACGTTTGCTCCTTCAAAGAAAAGCTATGACCAACCTAGACAGCCTGTTATAAATCAGAGATATTACTTTGCCAACAAAAGTCCCTCAAGTCAAAGCTATGGTTTTTCTAGTAGTCATGTATGGATGTGAGAGTTGGACTCTGAAGAAAGCTGAGCACGAAAGAATTGATGCTTTTGAACTGTGGTGTTGAAGAAGACTCTTGGACAGCAAGGAGATCCAACCAGTCTATCCTAAAGGAAACCAGTCCTGAATATTCATTGGAAGGACTGATGCTGAAGCTGAAACCCCAATACTTTAACCCACTCATGTGAAGAACTGACTCATTGGAAAAGAAGATGCTGATGCTGGGAAAGAAGACCCTGATGCTGGGAAGGGTTGAAGGTGGGAGGAGAAGGGGATGATAGAGGATGAAATGGTTGTGTGGCATCACCGACTAGATGAGCATGAGTTTGAGTAAACTCCGGTAGTTGGTGATAGACAGAGAAGCCTGGCTTGCTGCAGTCCATGGGGTTGCAGAGTTAAACAGGATCGAGCAACTAAACTGAACTGAAGGTTTAGGATAATAAAGCTGAAGAAAACTTTATGGAGACACAGTCCCCTCCAGGTGCTTTGTAAGAATGGCCGTGTCCACAGGACTTTTTATAGATACATAATGGTTATGAGCATAAGTAAGCTCAAGAGTCAACCCTACTCAGGTTCAGATTCTAGCTCTGCTAGTTAATCTGTTGGACTTTTAGCAAACTACTTAATCTCCCTGTGACATTTTCTTGTCTATAAAACTGTTTGAGGGTTAAACTAATGTGTGTAATGTGTTAACAATTACTGGTCAATGATAAGTTCTCAATAAATATTGACTATTAGAATGAAAGTGTGGTTTACACTTTTAGATAGCTCCTTGTTTTTTTGTATTAATATAAGGAAGTAGACAGTCTTGACAGTTTATTAATCTAGGGAAGGCATTATTGGAATGACTTTTTTCCAGATGAATAGATATACAAGTTCCCACATGGTATCTGATGTTTCTAATATAAAGAGAGGCCTGCATTAAAAAAAAAAAAAAAAAAAACTCCAAATGTATGAAGGCAGATACAGAAACATACTGTTCCTCCCAAAAGATTCATAGTTTCAATTTTATATTACCTTAAATAGCTGCCATCAAGAAGTAAGATTTTTAATAGAAAAAGTAATATTTTACTTTAAAAAATCTAATGATTTATAGCAATAGAATGGAAAATATTGAAATAAAGAATGAAGTCATTATGCCACAAGGCACTTTTCTATTATATTTACATTGTTTGCCTTACAGGAAGTATAGATGAGGCTTTGAATCTAGATTATCATTCATGTAAAGGCTCCTAAAAAATCCTGTTTCATTTTATAAATTCTACTGAAGAATTTTAGCTTTAAATATTCCATGAGGAGTTTTAGGAATATGAAGTATCTTGGATTTTCATTTTAGCTTTTAGTGTTTCTGTAAATGGTTCTGAATGATAGAAAGTACTGAGGTTTCCTAGGGCGTTCTCTTTGTCCTTAACCAGTGCCTTCTAACTGTTTAAGTCTCAGGTCCATTATAAGCATTAAATCTGTAAAGTAGGTCAAGAGAATGATGGTTTCAATACCAGCGTTGTAAGGAGGATTAGATAGAAATTCAAAAAGAAGTTTCATTGCCAACTTAAAAGTAGATCACTTTCTGGGTATCCAGAGATAAATATCAATTATATCAACTCTACTTTAAATATAATACTTGCTGGCCTCTGTTTTTCCAGTTTAGTTTAAGGTCTATTTTTAGGCTATAGTTTTTTTCAGCTTTAGCAACAATATAAGGAAGGTGGTAAGAAAAAAAATTTTTTTAAGGAAATTTAAAATAATCTTTGCTTGTAAAGACTAGAAAGTCATACAGCTACTCAGTTGGAAAGGCATTGTAAATTTCTCTAATTCCTGGTTATATTTTTAGTGCATGTAAGGTGGAAATTTTATAAATATTTTAGTAAATAATATTTATGTTTAATCTCTACCCAGCCATTTATATATTTTTGGAAATAAACAAGTTATAAGTAATAAATGAATTAACCTTTTATAACAGCAATAAGTTTAAAATTGGGTTTTTGATCCAAATGCAATGCTCAATATATAGAAAATAAAACTGCCAGTTTATGGCTATTTGCTACCATAAATGCAAGCATTAGGACCAATATGTCATATGTTTCAAAGGCCTTTTTAGGCTAAGGTAACCGAACATGTTACAATTCACTGAAGGTAAAAAAAACAATGAATAAGACATTCTTTGCCCATGATTAGTAAAACTGTCTTCTTATCACATGTATGGAAATTCTCATAAAATTTAAGAAGCAAAATAACAAGAAATCCTATCTGGTTTTTCTCTTTCTAGATATAACAATAACTTTAAGATTAAAAATAAAATAAAATTAAGTGACATGTGGACAGCAAGCTGTGTGGATGAAGTGGGAGAAGGCAACACCAATGCCATGAAATCCTTTGTCTTGGGCTGGCCCACAGTGAACTTCGTGGCCACTTTCAGGTGAGAACCATAGCTTGTCTTATATTATTCACATGGGTTTGCTACTGTGAAATACAGTCAGCTATGTAATTTCTAGAATGGAGAGGAAAAAAAAGATAATTCAGTTTTGTTCCCATAATTTTTTAAAGAAAAATATTTTATTCTGATTGATCTATTCTGTTTTATAGAGAAGTTCATTTGTATTCTAAAGCCAATAATTCATCTTTTGGCACACCCTCAATAAAGACACCTGTATGCTTTATGTTTCTCCCAAAGAGTGTTTTATTAAAAGATGTGAAAGGTAATGGTAAATATTGAGAACTCTTGAAAGCATTTACCTTGGTTTGAGCTGTGACTTTTTAAAGGGGCTACTTAAACACCTCTAACACCATGGAAGAGGAAGCGTAATCAGAGTTCTAGGACCTCCCTCTCCAGTACTCCCTTCCCTCATGTTTAGGCACTGTTTTATATATTGAGTTTTCAAGTTAGCTTTTTAAACCACTGAAACAGATGTTTTACTGAAACAAATTCTATAAAAGACTCCAATTAAGCTTAAATAACCAGTTTATACTCCCAGATTTTCTTTAAAAATAGTTTATAATTATAGAAATAAATTTAATGTAATGAAATAATGTGGTTCCTAATTGCACATCATGTTCTAACTTGGTATCTACAGAGGTGTGACAATCAAAACCAGATTTATGAATTCAAGGAATGAAAGTCAGTTTCCTAAGACTTATTCCTTGGCTGGGATGGAGTTGGAGAATGCATGAAAAGAGAATCTTTGTGCTCTTATCTGAGCAGGCTAAATTGACACTTTTCTGTTCAGAGTGAGCATACAAAAACTCAGACTTATGATATTGAACAATTGCATGTTCAGTATTTGTTTTACACCTAAAAGAGCTGGCTTTTATTTCAAGTACACATTTTTCTTTCTACTTCCTCATTACCATCCAATTCCTCAGGCATCATTTTAAAACCAAATAAATATTTTTTGAAACTGTTAATCTTCTAATAAAGGAAAGGCATGCCATTAAATTCTATTATGCACTATTGACCTACCACAGGATTTTAAGAATTTATTTAGAAGAAACATACATTTGTATCATTCTCCGTGTGTCTTCTTTTCCATGACAAGCTTCTCTAAATATTGTCATTTCATATTGTTTAATCTCCCTGGTGTTTACAGCTGAAAGGAAGGGATTTCAAGTGAAGGGTGAGACTACATTATGTCTTTAAACAAGGAGTTTCCATAAAACTTTTTTAAGTAGAAGGGAAAATATTGAATAATTTATAAAATAATTCCTCAAAAAGTATAGTACTTTAACTGAATGACTAAGTTAACATCCCTAGTGATGTCGTGTGGACATCATCTGTGCTTTGATAGTGTATTGAGGAGCTTCTGTGGTATTTGTCTCCAGTACCCATAGCCCCAGTCTAATCACAAGAAAAATGTCAGATAAGCCCAAATTGAGGAACGTTCTATAGAGTTACCTGACCAGTAAGCCTCAAAATTGTCACAATCAAAAAAAAATAAAAAAACAAAATATGAAAAGGCACAGAAAAGGTCACTAAGGAGACATGATATCTAAATCTACTATGTGATATCCTATAATAGAAAATAGGAAAAGGACATTAATGGAAACACTGGTGAAATCTGAAGTCAGTAGTGTAGTTAATGGTAATGCACCAATATTGGTTTCCTAGTTTGATGGATGGAGAAGGTGATGGCACCCCACTCCAGTACTCTTGCCTGAAGAATCCCATGGACGGGGGAGCCTTGTAGGCTGCAGTCCATGGGGTCGTGAACAGTTGGACATGACTGAGCGACTTCACTTTCATTTTTCACTTTCATGCATTGGAGAAGGAAATGGCAACCCACTCCAGTGTTCTTGCCTGGAGAATCCCAGGGACGGGGGAGCCTGGTGGGCTGCCGTCTCTGGGGTTGCACAGAGTCGGACACGACTGAAGCGACTTAGCAGCAGCAGCAGCAGTTTGATGGATGTGCCATGATAATGTGAGAGGATAACATTAGAAGAAACAAAAACTGGGTGAGAGGTATATAGGGATTCTCTGTACTATCTTTGCAACTTTCCTGAAAATCTAAACCTATCTTGAAATTAAAATATTACTCTTTAAAAACAAATAGTAGCGTGGAAGAGTTCAGACTCTGGTATGGCAGAGTGAGGTCTTAACAGACTGACCACTCTACAGATAACAACTGTAAACTCTGAACAAAACACAAACAACAACCTCCTGAAGGTTCTGGAAAGTGAACAAAATGTTGGCAGATTTTGGAGAAGAATTGAAACTTGGAACAAGGCATCAGCTCTGCATGAGTTTCCTGCTTTTAAGGCATTAGCCTTAGGGCAGGCTGCAGTCAAATCATGGTGCAGGGCATCTAAACTGACAAAAACTCAGGCATTCTGGGCTGAAACACTAAAGTACAGAGTTTGGGTCAGCCACAGCCGCAGGAACTTGAGGGAGGAAATCTCAGAAAGAAGAGTATCAGAGAAAGGAAGCTACAAATTTTCTGTTTAGACTCTGCCCAGCTAAATGCTGAACCACATATGCATGGAACAGACTTAAAGCAGCTTCCAGCTAAGGCTGAAAAGACTTGTCCTGAATTGCTGCTGAACACAGGAGGGGTAGGGTTTTCAGCCTGAATCTAATAAAATGAGTTGTCTGTTAAAACAGTGACATTATTTTGCAAATATAACAAAACTCAGAGTCTCCAGAATAAGATATTTATAATGTCTAGAGTATTATCTGAAGTTTTTTAATCTATAAAGTATCTAGAAAGGAAAAAGATAATAAATAGAAGCCAATCATGAGATGATCTATTAGTTGGAATTGCTATAAAAGAACTTACAAGCAACTCTTACAACTATGCTCAGTAGGTAAAAGAAAAAGCCAATTGAAATGAGTGAAAAGATAGGAAATCTTAGCAGAGAAAATAGAAAATATTTTTCAAAAGCCAAATGAAAATTCTAGAACTAAAAATTACAGTATCTTAAATTTTAAAAAATTCTCTCTGTGGCTTTAGTTGCAAAGTGGAAATAAAAGAGAAATAAGTCAGTGAATTTGAAAGTATATCAACAGAGATTATCCAATCTGAGGAAGAGAGGAAAAAAGATTTTTAATCAAAAATGCATCAGAGACTTGGAGGAAAGCCAAAATGTATAATATACATGTAATGGGAATTCCGGAAAGGAGAGAGAAGGAATGAGGCAGAACAAATATTTTAGAAATAATGATTTGAAAATCTCCCAAATTTGGTTAAAGACATATATGTACAGATTCAGTGAGCTCTGTGAACCCTAAATGGGAGTAATATGAATAAAACTTCACCTATTTATTTGTAGAGACTATAAGAGAAATATAAGAGAAAATCATGAAAGCAGCCAGAAAAAAATAACACATTATATACAGTAGAACAACAGTTTGCATCACTGTGGTTTTCTCATCAGAAATTATGGCTGTTTCAGAGATCACTGGAATAGTATCTTTAAGAGTGTTTAAAGACTCAAGATTGATCAAAGTGGCAGAGTAGGAGGATGTGGAACTTAGCTTCCCCCATGTAGATTACTCCACATCTACATGTGGAATGATTCTCACTGAAAAGTGGCAGGAAGACTCCTGTACAACCAAGGCTGTAAGAAAGATCCACACGTAATCAGGAAGAAAAGCAAAGTGATCAGGCTGGGAGCTTGCCACCAGGCGTACCCTCAGAGCAAAAGGGAGATTACACGGGCAGAGACCTGCTCTGGGGAGTGAGCAGTTCAAACCACAGATTGGGCATCCCACTCCTGGCATCCTGCACAGGGGAGACCAGTCCTCTTGGCTGGCTGGGGAACTGCTGGAACTAACAAGAAGGCTGTGGGAAACCTGGACTCTGCTTGCATGCGTGTACACACTCACTCATACACAGAAACGCACATACACACTCATAAGCTGGCCTGCCCCTGAGGCAGAGTGGAGAAGGCTGGTAGAGGACTGCTCTGGGGGCTGCTCGTTTTCCCTGACCACCTCAGTGGTGCATGATTTGGGCCTGGTGGAGAAATGCTTAAGCCCTGCTTCCTCCAGTTGCAACTCCCCACTGGACCAAGAGCTGCCATGACTAGGAACAGAACTTGGTTCTGACCAAAGGTGACCTGGTCCTGAGGTGATGTTTAGGTGGGGTAGCAGTGGCCATTGTTGGTGCTTGCTTAAGGAGTACATCAGATGCAGACCAGAACTCTGATGACACCTGATTCATTACAGCTCATGCCACAATATATGGAGAGTTCACACAGATCCCACCTGTCCTGCAGTACAGGACATCAGAGTGGAGGCAGCAGAGGACGGAGAAAGACAAAGCGGACTCAGACCCACAGCTGCCTATGAGCAGAGTAAGGGAAACAATTGCAGATTCTTGCACAGTCAGCAGATCAGAGACAGCTCAGATGTCTGCCTGAGCCCATGAACCAAGAACCCACATGAGCACCCCCTTGCATCAGCATAGCCCCACTCTAGAACAAAGGTTCAGTACTTAGAGAAGTGAAAGCACACGCTTAACAGAAACAGAGCCAGCTCAGGCCTAAATCTCAGGGCTTCTGCTGTAGCAATCTGAGATCCATTGACGAGAAAGGAAGTCCTACCTCACAAGTAGCTTCAGCTCTAACCTATCCATTTCCAGCCACATCTACTACCAAGGCTATTGCTGCTGGCACACACTGAGGAAATGTCTGACTTTCATCTACATCAAATCCAGCTCTGCCACCAATGGCACTGGGCACACACAGTCTGTATAGGGATGTTCCCACCTAAGCACACCATTTCAAGAATGTAATAGGTAAGCGTTTCACCAAAATAGACAGAGGCTGAAAATGTTAAGCATAATGAAAAAGGCAGAGGAGCTAGTTTCAGTTGAAGAAGTAAGAGAAAACCCAAGAGAACTATGTAATGAAATAAACTGTTTATCAGACAAAGAATTCAAAGCATTTATAGTAAAAATATTAACTTGATTAGGGAAAAATAGATGAACACAGTGAAAAATTTTAACAAGAAACTAGAAAATAAAAGAGGACCCAGTTAGAAATGAAGAATTCAATAACTAAAATAAAAAATACACTAGAAAGGATAGCACACTGTGTGATCTGGAAAACAGAATAATAAACACCTGATCAGAGCAGAAAAAAATGTTTAAATGAAAAGAGTTTAAGAGAGCTCTGGAATAATGTTAATTAAGCTTACCAACATTAACATTATAGGTAACCCAAAAAGAGAAGAGAGGGAGAAATTGAAACTCAATATTTCATGAAGTTATGGTGGAAAACTTCCCAAACTTGTAGAGAGTAACAGATACCCAGGTACAGGAAGCAAGGAGGATCCTAAATAGGACAGAAAGCAGTGACATGATGTATTCAAAGTGCTAAAGGGGAATAACTTGCAACCTGTAATACTTAGCAAGATTATCATTTGGAGTCAAAGAAGAGATACTTAGCAAGATTATCATTTGGAGTCAAAGAAGAAATACTTAGTAAGATTATCATTTGGAGTCAAAGAAGAGATAAAGGACTTCTCAGAAGGCAAAAACTGAACGAGTTCACCATATTAAACCTACCCTAAAATAATTAAATAATTTTCTCTAAGTGAAAAATAAATAAGAATCTATAGGAAAGGGAAAATCCCACTAAGAAAGTACATAGTAGGGACTGAATTTCCTTCTCTAGGGGATCTTCCCGACCCAGGGATCAAACCCAGGTCTCCCACATTGCAGGCAGACGCTTTAACCTCTGAACCACCAGGGAAGCCCCTTAAGTGAGCTAGTATGAAAATAAAAAGACAAACAATTGTAAAAGTAGCTATTATAACTACAAATAAATAGTTGAGGGATAACATGAAAATGTAAAATATGACATCAAAAGCAGAAAATGTCAGAGAGGGAGATAAAAAATATAAATCTTTTAGAATGTGTTTCAACTTAAATGACTACAGCTTAAAACAAGTAGATGCAGTTGTAGGTCAACATATATGAACCCCATGATAACCACAAATCAAAAACCTATAATTGGTACTTAAAAAGTAAAAAGAAAGGAGCACAAGCATGCTACTAAAGAGAATCATAAAACCACAAGGGAAGAAACAGAAAAAGAAGACACGAGAAGAACTACAAAAACAACCAGAAAAGAATAATAAAATGGCAATGAGTACACACCTTTCAGTAATTACCTTAAATGTCACTGGACTAAATGTGCCAATCAACAGACATAGGATGGCTGATCGGATTTAAAAAAAAAAAACACACACACCAATATGCTGCCTATAAGAGACTCACTTCAGAACTAGACACACAGGCTGAAAGTGACGACATGGAAAAGATATTTCATATTTCATATGAATGGAAAAGACAAGAAAGCTGGAGTAGTAATACTTAGACAACATTGATTTTTTAAAAAGCTATAGCAATAGACCAAAAAAGAGCATTATTTTATAAAACAAGGACCAATACAAGTAGAGCATACTATACTCATTAACATATATGCTCTCAGTACAGGAGCACCTGAACATGTAAAGCAAATATTAAAAGACATAAATGGAGAAACTGACAATAATATTATTAATACAGTAATACTGCTGCTGCTGCTGCTGCTAAGTCGCTTCAGTCGTGTCCGACTCTGTGCGACCCCACAGACGGCAGCCCACCGGGCTCCGCCATCCCTGGGATTCTCCAGGCAAGAACACTGGAGTGGGTTGCCATTTCCTTCTCCAACAGTAATACTAAGGGATGTTAATACCCCACTTACATCAACACACAGATCATCCAGACAGAAAATTATTAAAGTAACAATGACCTTAAATGGCACACTAAACCATGTGGACTTTTTAGATAGCTGCAGCACACTCCAACCAAAACCAGCAGAATACACATTCTTTTCAAGTGTACGTGGAACATTCTCCAGGATATATCACATACTAGGCCAGAAAACAAGTGTAAACAAATTTAATAGGATAGAAATTATAGCAAGCATCTTTTCCAATAATGACTGAAAAATAATTACAGCAAGTTACAGCCGGAAAAACATGACAAGCACAAATACTTGGTGACTAAACAACATGCTACTGAAAATCCAGTGAGTCAATGATGAAATGAAAGAAGAAATGAGAAAATACCGTGAGAAAAATAACAGTGGAAACAGCACTACCAAATCTTGAGGATGTTGCAAAAGCATCTCTTAAGAGGAAAGCTTATAGCAGTACAGGCCTTCCTCAAGAAACAAGAAAAATCTCTAATACAACCTAACCTGCCATCTAAAGGAATAGAAAGAGAAGAACAAACAAAGCCCCAAAGTCAACAGAAAGAAAGAAATAGTAAGGATCAGAAAGGAAACAAATAGAGTCCCTTCCAAAAAAAAAAAATAGAAAAGATCAATGAAACGTGAGCTGGTTTTTTGAAAAGATAAGCAGAATCGATAAACCTTTAATGAGGTTCCCCAGAAAGAAAAGGGAGAGGACCCAAGGAAATAAAAGAAATGAAAGAGGAGAAATGCCATGAAATGCCAATGCCATGAAAGTGTGAAAGTGAAGTGGCTCAGTCGTGTCCAACTCTTTGCGACCCTGTGGACTGTAGCTTACTAGGCTCCTCTCTCCAAGGGATTCTCCAGGCAAGAATACTGGAGTGGGTTGCCATTTCCTTCTCCAGGGGAGCTTCCCAACCCAGGGATCGAACCCGGGTCTCCCACATTGCAGGCAGACACTCTGAGCCACCAGGGAAGCCCTATGCCATAGAGATACAAAAGTCATCAGTGAATTCTGTGAACAATTATATGCCAACAAATTGGAAAACATAGAAGAAATAGACAAATTTCCAACAAAACCTGCTACCATTGTATTAGGAGTAAACAAACAATTTGAATAGACTGATCACTAGTACTGACATAGAATTTGTTATTTTTTAAAAAACTGCTAGCAAACAGAAGTCTAGGAATTCACAGGGAAATTCTGGCTTCACAGGAAAATTCTACCAAACATATAAAGGAAAGCTAATATCTATCTTTCTCAAACTCTCCAAAAAAATTGAGGGAGACACTCCCAAACTCATTCTCTGAGAGTACCACTACCCTAATGCCAAAACCAGACAAAGATGCTCCAAAAAAATTAGAGGCCAATATCTTTGATGAATATACATACAAAAACCCTTAACAACATGTTAGCAAATGGAACCAACAGTATAGAAAGAACCATACACCACGATGAAGTAGGATTTATTCCAGGGACACAAGGACAATTCAGAATTTGCAAATCAATCAGTGTGATATGTCACATTAACAAATGGAAGGATAAAAACCCTTTCTGTGTCAAGACACAGAAAGCATATTTGGCAGAATTCAATATCCATTCATGATTAAAAAAAAACTCTTATCAAAGTTGGATTAGAGGAAATATATTTCAGCATAATGAAGAACATTTTTATAAACCCAGACCTAATATCATGCTCAACGGTGAGAAGCTGAAAGCCTTTCCTCTGAATTAAAAAGTAAGTCAGGGATGCCCACTCTTACCATTTCTATTTAACGTGCAATCAGACAAGAAAAAGAAATGAAAGGCATCCAAAGTAGAAGAGCAGAAGTAAAACTGTCACTATTTGCAGATGACAATATACTATGTATAGAAAACCCTAAAGTCTCCACCCAAAATTATTAGAATAAATGAATTCAGCAAAGTTGCAGGATATGAGATTAATATACATAAATCTGTTGCTTTTCTATATACAAGTGTTGAACTATCAGAAAGAGAAAGCAAGAAAACAATCCCATTTAAAATCATATCAAAAAGAATATAATGCCTAGGAATAAACTTAACCTTGGAGGTGAGAGACCTATACACTTAAAACTATAAAACATTCAAGGAAACTGAAGCTGATACAAGGAAATGGAAAGATCTCCCATGCTCTTCAATTAGATGAATTAATATTGTTAAAGTGGCTTCACAGAACTGAACAAATAATCCAGATATGCATATGGAAGTACAAAAGACCCTGAACTGCCGAAGCAATCTTGAGAAAATAAGAACAAAGCTAGAGATGTTACTCCCAGACTCCAAATTATACTACAAAGCTACAGTAATCAAAACAGCATGGGCCTGGCCCAAAAACAGATACATAGATCAATGGAATAGAATAGTGAGCCCAGAAATAAACCCACACACTTTCAGTCAATTAATCTACTACAAAGGAGGCAAGAATATACAATGGAAAGATTAAAGTCTCTTCAACAAATGGTACTAGGAAAACTGTACAGCTTTGTGTAAAACAATGAGGTCAGAACATCCCTTCATGCTGTATACAAAAATAAAGACAAAATGGATTAAAGGCCTAGATGTAAGACCAGAAACCATGAAATTCATAGATTAAAACATAGAACAGTCTTTTACATAAACAGCAACAATATATTTTTGGATCTGTCTCCTAAGGCAAAATAAAAGCAAAAATAAAGAAACATCCTTAAACTAAAAAGCCCTTACATAGCAAAGGAGACCATTGACAAAACAAAAAGACAACCTACAGAATACGAGAAGATATTTGCAAATAATGTGTTCAACAAAGGGATGATATCTAAATTATTTAAACAGTTCAGACAACTCAGTATCAAAAAGCAAACAGTCCAAAATTGGCAGAAGACCTGAATGGACACTTTTCTAAGGATGACTTTCAGATGGCTAGCTAACAGCATATGAAAAGATGTTCAGCCTCGCTAATTATCAGAGAAATGTAAATCAAAACAATAATGGGATATCACCTCACACTTTTCAGAATGGCTGTCATCAACAAGAACAAATGTTTTCGAGGATGTAGATAAAAGGAGACCCTTGTACTCTGTTGAGAATGTAAATTGATACAGCCATTGTGGAAAACAGTATGGAGGCTCTTCAAAAAAAAACTAAAAATAGAATTGCTATAGCATCCAGCAGTTCTACTCCTGGATATACATTCAGAAAAAAGCCAAAACACTAATTCAAAAAGATTCATGTACCCAATGTTCATAGTGTCATTATAAGAGTCAAGATATGGAAGCAACCCAAGGGTCCATGAACAGACGAATGGATAAAGATACGGTGCATGTATACACACACAGGATGGAGTATTATTCAGACGTAAAAAAGAATGAGCTTCTGCCATCTGCAGCAACATGAGTGAACCTTCAGAATATTATGCTTAGTGATATATGTCAGCAAAAGATAAATATTGTATAATATCACTTATACATGGAATCAAGAAATTAAAACAAATGATTGGAAATACAAAAGCAGAAATAGACTCAAAGATAACAGAAAATAAAGTCATGGTTACCAGCGAGGAGAGAGAGGAAGGGAGGCACAGTTTACAGCTATGGGATTAAGAGATACAAACTGCTATGGATAAAACAGATAAGAAACAAGGATATATTGACAGCACAGGGGATTATAATTAATATAGTAGCTTTTAATGGGATATAACGTAGAAAAATATTCAATCATTGTGTTGTACACCTAAAGCAGATATAATACTGAGTTGGCCACAAAGTTCATTTGGATTTTTCTGTAACATGTTAAATGGAATTCAATTTAAATTCAACTATACCAGTCCATTCTAAAGGAGATCAGCCCTGGGTGTTCTTTGGAAGGAATGATGCTAAAGCTGAAACTCCAGCACTTTAGCCACCTCATGCGAAGAGTTGACTCATTGGAAAAGACTCTGATGCTGGGAGGGATTGGGGGCAGGAGGTAAAGGGGATGACAGAGGATGAGATGCCTGGATGGCATCACTGACTTGAGTTTGAGTGAACTTTGGGAGATGGTGATGGACAGGGAGGCCTGGTGTGCTGTGATTCGTGGGGTCTCAAAGAGTTGGACACAACTGAGAGACGGAACTGAACTGATAGTTCTTTTTAAAAAAAAATAGGCCTTTAAAGAAAAAGCTTTCAACCTAAAATATTATATCTAGCAAAAATATGCTTCAAAAATGAGAGTGAAATAAAAATCTTTTTAACTCTTAAGAATTTATTGCCAGTGGAACTGTACTACAAAAACAAAAATGATGACAGAAATTTTTCAGCCCAAAGTGAAATGATCCAAGAAAGTGACTTGGATCTTTACCAAAGAGTAAAGAATAAAGAACATCAGAAATCATTTATATAAATAAATATTAGGAAAATCTAGTTCATGATCACTTTAAAATGCTATTGGGCTAGCAGCTCAAGAAGCAGCCTTTCATAGCCAGTCACTCTAATATTTATAAGGAAACAAAAATGTAGACTAATAGTTTTGAAATCAAAGACTGACATCAACTGTCAGAATCTCTAAGAAATTCCCAATTAAGTCAAATTGGAGGGAGAGCGGTCAATAAATGTGAATTTTCCATGATTTACCTTGGGAAGTAGTGTAGATGCCACATTTTGAAACAGACTAAAAGGAATTTCTTACCTCTATCACTGTTTGGACGCTTATTCACTATTTGGATGCTATTCATGCTAGAGTCTATCTCTGTCAGAAAAATAGGAACTTCTCCTTGGGTTTAAGACAAATACAATAATAAAGTGGGAACAGTACAATAAAATGGGGACATTATTCAGAAGATAATGAAAGTATTTAAATCTGACAATGATCTATCTATAAGAGGAATCAATAATATTTTAATTTAGATACCTAATATGAATCTTATTCTACAAACTCAGGTATGCCACAAAAGCTTGTTTACGTATAGATCAAATTAAAATCTACCTTGAGCCCCTAATTTAGCCAAGCTTTTAGGAAATCAAATTTTCTTCTTCAATGGAACCCCTGTCTTCTTAGGGTAGAACCAGAATACAGGAGACTTCTGTGATGTCCTCAAAACAGATGAAATGCTTCTGACCTTCAGTCTCCTGTGATCTCTGCTGACGTTCTCTCTTTTATGCCCAGAGTTGTTTTTTGACATCCAGAGATGCTCTGATTCCTTGCCACTTGTGGGCTGCAAGTTTCTTATTGATGTAAAATAAAAACCTTAGTTCCTAGGAGCAAGCCTCCCCACTTACTCCTTAGAACCATTTCCCCAGGGATCTTTCTGTTTCGTTAGGCACCTCAACTGAGTGGCATGTGGTTCCCAGCCAACTCTTACCCATTACAGATTCTGTCTCCTCCCAGGTTTAAGGGAGTCTTTCCTGTCTTACCCTTTTCTTTCACTAAGATATACCACTTTCTTCTCTCCTGGCTCTTATCATAGGTGCTTATTAAACTCAGAGCTAGCCTTGATTTTGGAGTACTTCTGTTTTTAGTTCTATAAAAGTACCTGAGATTAAGAATCACTAAGGAAAGAGAAGTCCTGGATTCTTGCCTAGAGCAAGAGAGAGGGGAACTACAAGATTACCAAATCAATTTCAGTTAACCTGATGCACTTAAAAATTTGTTCAAGTAATTGTGTGCTGTATATTCAAACAATGGAACACTGTACAGCAATGAGAATGAACAAGCTAAAACCACATACAGTAATACGGCTGTCTCACAAATATAAAGCTAAATGAAAGAAGTCGTGTACAAGAATAGCACATACTATATGGTTACATTTATAAGAAGTACTCAAACAAACAAAACAGTTCTGTTTTGTTAGAAGTCAAGGTAGTGGGAACAAGTGTCTGAAAATGAACACAAGGACACTGGACAAGGTGGTTTTCTATGAAATATGGGTGTGAGTCACATGGGTGTGTTCAATTTGTGAAGAATTTTCAAACTGTACTTTTAAGCATTGTACAGCTTATGTATCTTACATGTCAATTAGAAGTTTTAAAAAATGCCAAAAAAAGTTTTAAAAAATACTATGTGTTTAAAGGGGTGATTTTCTTTAATTGCTTTGAAAAAAGTTTAAAAGTCTAAAGAAAATGCACCCTTTTTTTCAACATAGATTTTTGCTAAATAAATGCAATATTTGACATTAATGAACCTAGAAAATCTTCTGTTTATGAAAGAAGGCATAAAAGATTATAAGCATTATGAAAGATGATATTGGTCAGTGGTAAAAGAGATTCAGTGCACTTTGGGATGACCAATTCTGAGAGATTACTTATGGGGAAAATTGCTAAACAACAAAGAAACAAATTACAAATGTTTGTTAAGTGTATTTTTCTGGAAGAAGAAAATAACTAGTATTTCCAGCTTCTTTGAGAAGGTTAGAAATGTGATTTTAAGAGCTAATGAGTAACAAGACCATATAGAAATAAACTTTATTTTTAACTTTAAGAATTAAATGCAGCAGTGACTTCAGCAGGAAAATTAATAGTTATTGGTTATAAATGAATTGATCTTAGATGATTATAGTAATTAAAAATAAATTTTGTATTAATTCATTGGCTAAATTTTAGTCCTGCCATATGTATAGAGAAATAAATGTTTCTTTTGCTGACAGTAAACTGGTTTCTGAGCCAAGATATTTCCATCAATATGCCAAATTTCTCCTTAATCTCAAAAGAAACATACTTTTTATTTGCATGGCACTGAAAACTACAAAAACACTCTGAGATAATTACCCCAGTTTTACAGATGTGGATGTTGAAGCTTAGCGATGTTATGTGATTTGCCCATAATGATACATATTGCATGTATTTTTGAAACAAGCTGTTTGAATTCCCAATTTTCCATTATCAGTATACCACTTGTAAAAGAGCCATGAAGTAAAGTAGTGGGCCTGTCTTGGATCCATCCAGGAGGTTTTAATAAAACTATGCTTGACTGTGTAGTTCTTCCTAATAGCCATTTTCACTTCAGGGTTCTTTAGGACACAGTTATGCCAAGGTTGCAGTCATGTGGGCCCACATCAGTAACAGGCTGTTGGTATTCTATCTGAATTAAACAAGTTAAAATAAGTATTTTGCGTAGTTTAATTTTGTCTCCCATTTTCTTATTGCAGTTCTCCAGAACAGAAGGACAAATGGCTCTCTCTCCTTCAAAGGTATTTTTTTTAAGTATATATTTGCTAATTCTGTAAGGTATAATTACACCTTAATGAATTAAATGAATTAAAGTTTTGTTTGCAAGAATGTGCCCCAAGCTATCCCCCTTTACCTTAATAGAAATTGTTCATTTGTCCTCAAAATAAGCTGTTTAAACTGTACATTAGGTACTGCTTACTATAAGTAATGTTCTCTGATTACGTGTATTTCTTTCTTACTAGGAAGGAGAATGTTGAGGTCTGGTTAGATCATTCTAGACAGAAATTAATCAATAATCTTTCCCATTTCTTTCTGTATTCCCAGCCTACCATTTGGAGCTAACAGTTTCCTTAAAGCATGTATTGTTTCCATTTCCATACATGGAGGTTTTCTGCTGAGCCCCTCAAAATTCAATTATCATCCCAACCTTTGAGCATATGAATTAAAATGATCAATTGAGGCTCGTCTCTTATTCCCATAGTCCTTCGTCCTTCCTCTCTGCTCTCCTTTCCCAAGCATGGAGAAAACCAAGGTGTATAGCTGAATGAGAAGTAAAAGCCCATTGTTTCGGTTTGGTCTAGTAAAGTAGTATATATGCTCCTGTACTTATCACTCAGATAAGTGCTAAGTGGACAGTCCAGAAAATGTAGAGAAGTGTTGAGGATAAAACATCACCAAAAGATGCCTTAACCGGACTATGCTTCCCAAACCTCTTTTGAAATGGATCTCCTCTGTTCTTCTTTGTGCCTATGCCTAATGTCCTGAGAAATGTTTTTTTTTTTTAATTCTCTTCCAACCCATAATGTAATCTGACTTTGCTGAGTCTTTCCATCTGTCTTTTTAAAAATAGCACATAAATATATTGAAAATATTAGCAAAATAGAATGCTTTAAAAATAAGCCATTAGCAAAATCCATCTGACTCAGTGTTGTTTTGGGTTGTTGTTGCGTTTGATTAGATACATCAATCTAGAGAAAGAAAAGGACTACCCGAAGAGCATTCCCCTCAAAATCTTCGCCAAGGACATTGGGAATTGTGCCTATGTAAGTGTTTCTAAGTCAGAAAAATAAATTCTAAGTCCCTGCATAAGGCAGAACACCTGGATAGAAAGAGAGACAGGTAGGCAGACAGACAGGCTGGGTATTTGCTGTGGAAGGTAAGGGTTTGGAAAAATACATTGTGAGAAAGTATATTTTCCTGGGTATCTTTGTTGTACATATGAGAAGTAACCCTAGAGAAAATGAAGCGAGAGAAATTTATATTAACTCAGTATTTAACATTTACACTTGGTAAGATTATTGCCTGTCAGATGTCTCTGTCCTCCCTCTGAATCTTTTCAGTAGAAGCCACAGAGGTTCGTAGTAAAGACATTTCCACAAGGAGATATTTCCTATTAGTATTAAGCAATTTTTCCAACCTGTCTCTTCTTGAGAGTGAGTTTTGGAAAGTTCTTCATTCTTTGAGTTTTTAGGTATTGAATTCCTCAGGTTAATAAATGGATGAGCTGAGAGAGATAACATTTTTAATGAATCAGCGCAGTTTTTATCATTTTGGTCAAAATAAAAATTGTTTGTTTAGCCCTAGGCGTTATATGCAATTTTATGACTGAAGTATAGTCCAAGATGTTATCGATGAGGCACAAAATAGAAATGAGCGTTTTTATGATACTGTAGATTGCCACACTTCTCAGCAGCTCTGTTTTATCACTTGTACCCTGCTTAAGTTCGTGACGATATGACACACTGTCTTTTGCTCTCTGAAGTTGCTTCATGGCAAAAGTCTCCTTACAGGGAGTCCTGCTTCCAGTGTGATTTGCCCCAAATAGGAGTGCATGTATGAGAGGCATTCATTATCCTTGGCCTTCAGTTATGCACAACTTGTTATGAGTTCTGCTAATGTGAGGAAAAATAGCCACATGCTCAAGTCACTATTGTTTTTGTTTACTAGCCAAAGAACACGTATCTGCTAAAAATTCATTTGTTTTTTCTACCAGAGATGCATGCAAGAAAAAAAAAATCCTATAATTAGTATTTGAACCTAATATTAAGAAAAATCATTATTTTAGAAACCAGATACTTTGGGGGTGATTATTAGTATTATAGGATAGATCTTTCTGGTGGAGGACAAACACTGAGCTTTCCCTGTTCATTTCTGATACTTTTGCTTAATCCTCGAAACTATAAGGAACGCAGTTTGAAATTAGTAAACGAATTTCAGAAGCAATTTGTTATTGTATTTATAGAGAATAAATACAATGATAGTTAAGTGATGAGTTATCAGTGGATTTCACTTAGCTTTATTTTTAGATCATTCTGTTTCCATTTATTTTACTTATTTGTGCCATTTAGGCCTTATCAGGGACACAGCACTAATTGCTTATTTATCTGATAATTAGAATATGTAAAATCTACCTATGTGCATAGTAAATACCTCTTTTTTAATGTTTATTTTATAATGGAGTATAGTTGATTGATTTAACAATGTTGTGCTAGTTTCAAGTGTATAGCAAAGTGATTCAGTTTACATAACGCATGTATCTGTACTTTTTCAAATTCTTTTGCCTCTTAGTATTGAGCAGAGTCCCTTGTGCTATATAGTAGGTCCTTGTTGGTTATCTGTTTTAAATATAGCAGCATTTATGTGTCAATCCCAAACTCCCAATATTTATTTCTTTTTTGATAGCATAGCATTGTCTTATTTTTAAATAATGTCTTATAATTCAGTGAACTCTATAGGTAATCTCATTAATTCCATTTCTCTTGTTGAGAACTATTTATTTTTAAGCAGTAATCTCTCAGTGTAGTTGAGCATTCAGCACAGGGACATTATAGATACTCTATTCAGTAGCAGAGTTGGTAACAGAATTGAGTTTTCCAAAATGTTCATTTTATTTGCCAAACTCTTTGGTTTTAAGACCTCTTCAGATTTCAGCAGTGTAAGTCTCAGCAGTGTAAGTCTCAGCAGCCACAGTGCCTGACGTACAGAAAGTGCTCAATAAATAGTACTTTTAATTCCAAACTTTAAATTTTGTAACCAGTTCTTATTCTGATTTTATCTAAACTGATTTTTTACCATACAAAGAAACGAAAACCCACCCTGTGAAAACAGTGCTCAGGAAAAAAATGGAAAATAGTTTAATGTTCTCCCTTTCTTATGACATGTTGCTTTATGGAAGTACTCATAGACATGATGCAGAGGACCAGCCTCTCTGACTTTTTTGTTTGGTTTCGAGAGTGGTCCATGTAATCTCTCTGAACTATATTTATTCTTTTTCTTTCTGGCCGAAGATCGCATATTTTGAGTCATCTTTTAAGAAGAAGAGATGTTTTATTAAAAGGAATAATATAAAAATTGAATGAAAATAAATTATAATCAAGGATTTGTGTTCTACCTAAGTGGTACTTTGTCAACACTTGAAATCAAGATTTGCCTGTGGATAATCATTTGACAATAATTATTTGTTCCCCTGGTTTAAAATCCTTTATTTATATCTGTATTTTCTTTTTTTTCTCCACAGTCTAAAACAATAACAGTAACGAATTCAGATACAGCAAATGAAGTTATCAACATGTCACTACCAATGCTAGGGATAACTGTAAGTTACTCTGCTAGATATTCTTAATTAAAAACATACTTTGATGCTTCGTGCTTAGCTGCTCAGTTGTGTCCGACTCTTCGCAACCCCATGGACTGTAGCCCGCCAGGCTCCTCTGTCCATGGGGATTCTCCAGGCAAGAATACTGGAGTGGGTTGCCATGCCCTTCTCCAGGGGATCTTCCCAACCCAGGGATTGAACCCAGGTCTCGCACATTGCAGGTGATTCTTTACCATCTGAGCCACCAGGGAAACCCTTTATTTGATACTTCAGATTATTATAAATACTATCCCTTCCATCATAAGACAGCTGATTCATAGAGGTACCAAAGTCATATTTTGTTCCCCCACATATGGAAAAATTAATGACAACAGTTTTTTATTCTTTTTGAGAATTTTATTTTCTTTTGAATTGAACTGTAGTTGAATTACAATATTGTATTAGTTTCCTATGTGGTGATTTGATGTTTTTATGGATTATACTCCATATCAGTTCAGTCGCTCAGTCACGTCTGACTCTTTGCGACTCCATGGACTGTAGCACGACAGGCCTTCCTGTCCATCACCAACTCCCGGAGTTTGCTCAAACTCATGTCCATTGAGTCAGTGATGCCATTGAACCATCTCATCCTCTGGCATCCCCTTCTCCTCCTGCCTACAATATTTCCCAGCATCAGCATCTTTTCAAATGAGTCAGCTCTTCGCATCAGGTGGCCCAAGTATTGGAGTTTCAGCTTCAGCATCAATCTTTCCAAAGATCACCCAGGACTGATCTCCTTTAGAATGAACTGGTTGGATCTCCTTGCAGTCCAAGGGACTCTCAAGAGTCTTCTCCAACACCACAGTTCAAAAGCATCAGTTCTTCAGCATATAATTATTGTAAAATATTATCTATATCCCCTATGCTATACATTGCATCCATGTATCTTAATTTATTTTATGCCTAGTAGTTTTATACCTCATAATCCCCTTCACCTACCTTGCCCTTCCTCCTAACCTACTCCTCATTGGTAATGGTAGTTTGTTCTTGTTATGTATGTTCCTCTTTTGCTCTATCTGTTCACTTGGGGGGTTTTTTTGGATTTTACATATGAATGAGTGCATGCAGTATTTGTCCTTCTCTGTCTTATTTCAGTAAGCACAATACCTTCCAGGTCTGTCCATGCTGTGTTGCAAATGACAAAATTTTCATTCTTATTTATGGCTGAGTAGCATTCCATTTTTTATACACACATATATCACATATTCTTCATCCATTTATCTATTGATTGACATTTGGATTGCTTCAATATCTTGGCTATTACAAGCAATGCCACTGTGAACATTGGGGTACATATATCTTTTCAAATTGGTGTTTTTGTTTTTGTTCTTGGTATATATGCAGGAGTGGGATGACTGAATCTCATGGTAGTTGTAGTTTTTTGAGGAACCTCCATACTACTTTCCACCAGTTTACATTTTCACCAGCAATGTACAAAGATTCTTTTTTCTCTGCATCTTTGAACACTTGTTATTTGTGGTTGTTTTGATGATAGCGTTTTTTTTTGTTTTGTTTTTGCATTTGAATGTCCAGTTATTCCAGTAACAGTTTTTAATATTTGTTTCTTTAGCTGCATTGGGCCTTAGTTGTGGCATAGGGGCTCTCTAGAGTCACACAGGCTCCAGCGCATGCAGGCTTCAGGCCTTGCTATGCATAGGCTACTTTCTTTGTGGCAGGTGGAATCTTAGTTTCCTGACCAGGGATCAAACCCACATCTCCCGTATTTGCAAGCTGGATTCTTAATCAGTGGCCCCCAGGGAAGTCCTGATGATAACCTTTCTTAAAGGTGTGAGGTAATATC
This sequence comes from Cephalophus harveyi, assembly GCA_006410635.1. Lineage (NCBI taxonomy): Eukaryota > Metazoa > Chordata > Mammalia > Artiodactyla > Bovidae > Cephalophus > Cephalophus harveyi. The sequence continues at coordinate 270,969 of SJYT01075217.1, forward strand.
TCCTTGTATTGATTTGCATTTCTCTGATACTTAGTGATGTTGATCATCTTTTCATGTGCCTGTTAGCTAGCCACCTGCAAGCCATCTTTGGAAAAATGTCTGTTCAGGTTTTCTGCCCATTTGGGGATTGGATCGGTTTTTTGATATTGATTTGTATGAGTTGTGTAAATATGGATTTAAATAACTTATTGGTCATACCGTTTCCAAATATCTTCTCCCGTCCTGTTGGTTATCTTTTTGTTTTGTCACTGGTTTCCTTTGCTATGCAAAAGCTTTTACTAATTTAATGAGGTCTTATTTCTTTATTTTTGTTTTTATTCATTTTGCCTTAAGAGATAGATCCAAAAAAAACATTGTTAAGATTTTAAAAGTGTTCTGCTTATGTTCTCTTCTAGGAGTTTTTGTTTTTCAGTTCTTAACCTTTAGGCCTTCAATCCATTTTGAATTTATTTTTGTATGTGTTAGGGAAAATATTCTTACTTCATTTTTCACATGTAGCTGTCTTGTTTTCCCAATACCACTTGTTGAAGAGACTTTATTTAGTTTTCAAACACTACAAAAAAAGAAAAGATTTTTACTAAATTGTTCTTCCTTTTTGCAATAAAGTTTTTTGACTAGGAGACAGTGAAGGATGTGATGGAGTAGGGGAGGGCAGTAGGGGATGTAATCTCTCAGCCAGGACCCTCCATTATAAGGTCAGGATCATAATTTTTAATTAGAAGATAAAGGTAAGAATATTAAATATTGCCCATCTGTTGTAGCTTCATTTAAAACATTTTTGCTTTATCCTCTCTTAAAGGATACAGCAAAGTCTGTATAAATTAATATTGTTTCTTTCAAGTGGGATTTTAAATATTGCTGGGTTGTAATTCTGCTCGTGAACAGTTTCATTGTTCCCCATAACTGGGCCTATTCTCTAGACAGAATTCTTACCTTTTCTGTCCCCAAGACTGGATTTGCTCGAAGTAAAGCCCGCGTAGACTGTGCCAGCTGCCTGCCTCTCTCCTCAAAGCCCCGATGTCATTCTTCTCCTTCCACTCAGAAGCAGCTAAACTAATAGTCAGCCTTTGAGATTTTACTTTTTCATCACAGACACAGCAGGGTTGTAGCTTTCTGGATAACAAAGTTGTCTTTGCAGGGGCATGTTGTAGATTAAGTCCAATATTCTCTGAGAAGTTCAGAGAAGCAGAAGTTAAAACTCTGAAAAAGATCGGTTAACCTTTCAGAAAACCAAGAAGTTTCTTCTTACTTTGTGAAACAGCATATATATGATTTCATATTCTGTTCAGTTCAGTTCAGTTCAGTCACTCAGTTGTGTCCGACTCTTTGCGACCCCATGAATTGCATCACGCCAGATCTCCCTGTGCATCACCAACTCCCGGAGTTCACTCAAACTCATGTCCATCGAGTCAGTGATGCCATCCAGCCATCTCATCCTCTGTCGTCCCCTTCTCCTCCTGCCCCCAATCCCTCCCAGCATCAGAGTCTTTTCCAATGAGTCAGCTCTTCGCATGAGGTGGCCAAAGTACTGGAGTTTCAGCTTTAGCATCAGTCATATTCTGTGGGCTGTCCATAATAGTGAGGGCCTGATTCTATTACAACTGGTGGATCCCTAGTCATCCCTAGGTAAAAATGAGTCCTCTTTTCGGGTTTAGAGAGGTTATAGAATCAGCACTACCATCTTCAAAAGCCATATCCACCCGCTATGAAGCTTAAAGGCATTTATATTGCCCCCCTTTTTTTTGCAAAACATAAAAATGCCCAGAAAATGTATTCTCATTCATTTACCAAATGTGAAGAATTATTGTTAATTCTTTTATCTCCAAGGGCTCTGAGAGAGAGTACCAGTTATGGGTCAATTCTGGCAAAGAAGAGGCACCATACCCACTTATTGGTAAGTTTCTATGAAGATCTAAGATAGAATTGATTGTGAATTAATTATAATTCTAAATGTCTCAGCGAACTGACTATATAGCCCTAAACTTAAATACTATTAAATATTATATCTTCTATAATATTCATGTGTTAATTTAATAGATGCTTATCAAGTATTTCCTATGTGCCAGACAAATGATATCTCTTTATTCAAGCAGCTAATGATATAGTTGGAAAGAGAAATGTGAATTTTTCTCTTTTTTTCTTTACAAAGAGAACTATCTTGTCAACTTTTTAAACATTTTTTCTGAAAAAAGCAATATATGTTGTTATTCCTTTTCCCTATATATTTATTTTTCATGTTTAGATTTTTAATTTCCTGTTCCCTTTCCTACCTACTACTTGCCTCTGTGAAAGACTATCTATGATCCAATCATGCCTCTGTCAGTGAGTATTTAACATCTGCCCTGCACCAGGAATTTTCCTAGGCATCATAAGGACAATGAAATTAAACCATTTTGATTCCTAAATATCCTCATTGACTAACTTAGCAGTAACTACTAGTTTACTAACTACTTTGCTGTTTCTATAGTCAAATTTTCCAGCATTTGTTTTGAAGAGTCATTGATAAATGATTTATCACCTCACCTTATTTAAACTGATTTCACTAAAAAATATTCTTGATAAGTGAGTCCATTCAGTGTGGTTAACAGAAAAAAACAATTACATTAAGGGACAGCATCTGTAGCAGATCTTGAGATGATAACCATTGTTGATGAGAGTTCTGTTAATAATTTTTAAATGCTTACTATCTGCCAGACATTGTGCAAAGCATATCATATGAGTTATCTCGTGTTATCCTTGCATTTACCTGTGGAGATCACTACTGTGTAATTCAGGTTTCAAACAATCTGAGTAATCTAAAATCAAACTTTTCTATGAAATGTATGTCTCAGTCTTAAAACAAGTTGTTATGCACATAGCTGGGAACAAACAATTCTTTGCATTTCCAGTTTCTTAGTGTTGACATTTTATAAAAGTCAGTAAGCAACAATTAAAGCTGGGATTTAAAACCAAATGAGTACTTAAAACAATTGTTTTAATAAAATATATTAATTTAATTATGACTGTGTAGATGGTAACTCTCAGGCTTAAAACAACTTTAAGCTTCATTTCTAACTCTCACTATAAAAACCATGGGATATGAAACATGATTGTTACATGGAACAGTTCTCCACTTCATATTTTAACATGCTTTGCAAACTTCAATTGTATATTAGCTATTGGCTATTTTGATAAATTGACTTGGCTTTATTACTATGACAGAAGTCCTTTTTTTTTCTTTACCTTAATCCCTGAAAGTTGCTGTGGTACTTGATGTTAATGGAGCATTGACATTGTATGCCTATGCCAGATGGAAAAGAAAGAGTTCACTGAATTACATTCAGTGAAAAATAAGGGATATAAGAGAATTTACTCTTTTAAAAAAGTAAACAAAATCTACAACACAATGGTACTTGAGGAATGATTAAGAAACTGCAGCTGCTTAAAAGTACTAAAGAACAAAAAAATTGTGTTGCAGTCAGATGCAGAGTCGACCTAGAGTTTAGTATTTCTAGTTTGAAAATTACTTTTTGAATCTTGTCTCCATGTTTCTAATACCCTGCAGTCTTTCTTCTAATTCTTGTCTTTGAATAACAACCTCAGAGCACAGTATTGGGAGGGAAACATAAATCAAACAAACCAGTCCTTTCACTGAGTGACTAATTATATAACTAATAAAAAGTATAAAATGTCTTTTTCAGAAAGTTATCTTGTGTTGAGTAATAGTAATAATAGCAATGCCTGAAATATGTAGTTTTTGCCCTTATTATTTAAAAAAATATTAATTCTAAGGTTTCCTTATTTGATCCTTATAATGTTATGTGATAGGTAGGGTAAATATTTTAAGTCATGGATTTAAGGCTGAGAGAGGTCAAGGACTAACTGAAGATTTACAGAATATAGTTAATGTCAAAGGAGAAACTAGAGTGCCTTTAAATATGTTCACAGATGTGAGCATAGGAGAAGTCAACATTATGCAACTCACAGACTAATCTGTGCGTTCCCAAACAAGATACTCTTTAAAGACATTTTTTTCTCTTTGTTTTTTTCCCTCTGCACTCCAAAAATAAACTACTCTGGTTGGGCCACCTGCATTATGCACTGGTCTCCAGCTGTAAGAGTATGCATGGTGATCATTAAGTCAACAAAAGGATTCTTTATACCAAAAGTCCCAGGAGCAAATTGCAGTACATTCCAGTATGTAGCACACACAGTCACAGTGTTAGTCTGCCTAAAGTCTACATTTAGATTTTTTTTTTTTTTTCCCTCTGTGTAGGGCATGAATATCCCTATGGAATTAAAATGAGCCATCTTCGAGACACTGCACTCCTGACACAGGGATCAAAGGACTCCCCCACACCTTCCAGCTTCCAAGAGCCCTTCCTCATGGAGCAGCTGCCCCGAGAGATGCAGTGTCAGTTCATCCTGAAGCCCAGCCGCCTGGCTGTGACCCAGCAGCTGTGTGGTGAGTTTTCTCCCCCCTCGTAGAGCCTTTTTTACCAAAACTTTTCATTCCTGAAAGCAAAAAAAGTTCTTTGCCTTTCAGCCAGATGAAATATTTTTTTTCTTTTAAATTTGTGAGGTGTTTTGAAGGAAAGATGGAGTTTTAGAAGATAGTTTTAGAAATAAGTGGTAGGACTGACTGACTTGTAATCAGCAGCTAATAACTGCCATAGAGTCTGTTCCTTCTTTCTTCGCTATTCTTTCCCCTTTAACCTTATGTCCACTGCAGAGTCAAAGGCACCAGGCAATGCTGCAGGTGCTTCAATGCTTTCTTTGTACTGTAATACATTGCACTGTGTGTTCCCCCAAATGGTCACATTATAAAAAGGAGGCTGTCAGTGATGCGTGTCAGGAGACTCTAATGCCCGACCTGGATCCTGCTACTGATCGGTATGTAAAGATTACAACGATTTCCACAGAAATTTCTTGGTGTTCTGCTAATCCCTCTGAATGTAGCCATCCCTTATCCACCCTGTAATAAAGACTCCAGAATGGTAAAAATGATATTCATCATAGGAGGACCATCATTAATTTATTCTAACTCTAGTTTGAGCTTTACACCTCATTCTGAAAGTAAGACTGTGAAAAAAATAGAAGAAAATATATCATGCCAAAAAGTGTCGAGTGGGGTAGTGGAAAATTGGTGCTGAATTTTTGTAGCTGCTTTTGTCAGTTTGAAAAAACTGGAGAAACCAGTGAACAGTAGCTGTGGTTTACACTCATCCCCCAACACATGCGTGTCCAGCCCTGTCCCTTTCTGTTGATGACCTAACCTTAGATTTTATACTTCATTGAAGTCATTGGTCTGCTGCTGCTGCTAAGTTGCTTCAGTCATGTCCAACTCTGTGCGACCCCATAGACGGCAGCCCACCAGGCTCCCCGGTCCCTGGGATTCTCCAGGCAAGAACACTGGAGTGGGTTGCCATTTCCTTCTCCACTGGATTAAAGTGAAAAGGGAAAGTGAAGTCACTGAGTCGTGTCCAACTCTCAGCGACCCCATGGACTGCAGCCTACCAGGCTCCTCCATCCATGGGAGTTTCCAGGCAAGAGTATTGGAGTGGGGTGCCTTTGTCTAGAACTTCTTAATATTGCTGACATTGTGTGCAGGCAGGCTCAGTCATGTCCACCTCTTTGCAACCCCATGAACTGTAGCCCACCAGGCTTCTCTGTCCATAGAATTTTCTAGGCAAGAATATTGGAGGTGGGTTGCCATCTCCTACTCCAGGGGATCTTCCCAACCCAGGGATCCAGCCCGTGTCTCCTGCACTGGCAGCAGATTGTTTACCACTGCGCCACCTGGGAAGCCCTAACCTTGCTGATAGCAGCTATAGAAACTGATCTTACATTTGCCCCAGTCCTCCTCCCTCCAGCAGTGGTAAATTGAGGTTTTGAACTCTAAGGCTATTTACTCACATCTTTGGGCCATTTTGAAGGGGTATTATAGACATGTTACAGTTTTCTAACCTCTACAATATGAGCTCCTTGAAGGTGGAGAGTTTGGTCTGTTTTGTTTATTGCTATATTCCCAGCACCTGGAACAGTTTCTGCATACATTAAAAAGTGCCCAATAAATATTTGTTGAATGAATTTATTAATAGGTCTGTTGTTAGTGCTTATTAAAGTTACAAAAGGAATGTTGCCTTTATATCTAAGATGAGAATATTATTTTACTCTTCTACCTTTATTACCCATGTTTTTCAAAACTGTTTCTGTGGGTACCTTGTTAATAAAATAAGTGTATTTTAACTAATTAGACCAAAATAATCAGGAGTCAAGAACCCTGAAGGTTTTACTCATTTTTGCCAACAATTTGATTAATTAATTGTAAGCAGCCTTTACTTATTAATCCTCTGTTTCTCCCTGTTAAAGGTTAAGATAATATTGGTTGCAGCTATTAAATGATTCATAATAAATGGAGTAACTATAGACCAGTGTGGCAACTACCTGTGTAGTTAAACAATTAATATGTGAACCAGTTTTGTATGTTTTTTTTTTAATACAGAGGATTTTGAGAACAACTACTTTGGAAACCACTAACTTAGATCAGGGATCAGCAGACTTTCTCTGTAAAGGACCAGGTAGTAAAATTTGCAAGTCAGCAGACAAAACTGAGAATATCATGTAGGTACTTATAACAAGAGAGAAAAGAAATTTCCACAAAATTTTTATGGATGATATTCAATATGTAGTAATAATTGAGTACGTGCATGCTCACTCACTCAGTCATATCCAATCTTTGCAACCCCATGTACTATAGCCTGCCGTTCTCCTCTGTCCAGAGACTTTCCAGGCAAGAATACTGGAGCAGGTTGCCATTTTCCTCTTCCAGGGGATCTTCCCGACCCAGGGATTGAACCCACGTCTTCTGCATTGGCAGGTGGATTCTTTACCACTGTCCCACCTAGGAAGCCCATAATTGAGTACAATTTTATGTAGTACAGATATATTAATGAAAATAATTCTTTTGGGTAAATAACATTTCACTTAATTGAGATTCAAAATTAGTATTCCAGGTTGGGAAGATCCCCTGGAGAAAGGCATGGCAACCCACTCCAGTGTTCTTGTCTGGACAGTATTCTACATGGAATGTTACAGTCGATGGGGTCACAAAGAGTCAGACAAGACTGAGTGACTCAGCACAGCCCAGCACACATCATAATTAAATGTAAAGTATTCTTATATGTAATGATATTTTGTATATTTCATGATCTTTGAAAATAGCTTTTCACACCAATAGGTACTGCCAAATACTAACATATCATTCTACAAGCATATAATTTTTAAAATTTTTATTGGAGTATAGTTGCTTTGTATTGTTGTATTAGTTTCTTCTGTACAACAAAGTGAATCAGCTATACATGCACCTATATCCCCTCTTTTTTTTATTCCTTTCCCATTTACATCACCACAGAGCATTAAGTAGAGTTATAGATTCTCATTAGTTACCTATTTTACACACTGTATCAATAATTTATATATGTCAATCCCAGTCTCCCAGTTCATCACACGCAACCTTCCCCCTTGGTATCCATACATTTATGCCCTACATCTATGTTTTTATTTCTGGTTAAATAAGATCATTTATACCAGTTTCTTCAGATTTCACTTATATGTATTAATATACAATATTTGTTTTACACTTTCTGACATACTTCATCCTGTATGACAGTCTCTAGTTTATCTACATCTCTACAAATGACCCAGTTGTGTTCCTATTTATGCCTGAGTAATATTCCATTGGTAGCTCAGCTGGAAAGAGTCCATTGGTAGCTCAGCTGGTACATTTCCTGGTGGCTAAGCTGGTAAAGAATCCACCTGCAATGCAGGAGAGCCCCCATTCTATCCCTGGGTTGGAGAGATCCCCTGGAAAATGAACAGGCTACCCATTCCAGGATTCATGGGCTTCCCTGGTGATTCAGATGGTAAAGAATCCACCTGCATTGTGGGGGACCTGGGTTTGATCCCTGGGTTGGGAAGGTCCCCTGGAGAAGGGCATGGCAACCCACTCCAGTATTCTTGCCTGGAGAATCTCCATGGACAGAGGAGCCTGGTGGGCTACAGTCTTGGGGGTCACAAAGAGTCTGAGTGACTAAGCACTAAGCAATATCCCTTTGTACATATGTACCATATCTTCTTTATCCATTTCTCTCTTGGTGGACATTTACGTTGCTTCCATGTCCTGGCTGTTGTAAATAGTGCTGCAGTGAACATTGGGGTGCACGTGTCTTTTTGAATTATGGTTTTCTCCAGAGACATGCACAGTAGTGGAATTGCTAGGTCACGTGGTAGTTCTGTTTTTAGTGTTTTAAGGAACTTCCATACTGTTCTCCATAGTGGCTGTATCATTTTACATTTCCACCAACATTGCAAGAGGCTTCCCCTTTCTCCATACCCTCTGCAGCCATGTATTGTTTATAGATTTTGTGATGATAGCCATTCTAACCAATGTGGGGTGACAGTTCTTTGTAGTTTTGATTTGCATTTCTTTAATAATTAGTGATGTTGAGCATCTTTTCATGTGTTTGTTGGCTATCTGTATGTCTTCTTTGGAGAAATGTCTATTTAGACCTTGTACCCATTTTTTGACTGGGTTGTTTGTTTTTTTATATTGAGCTGAATGAGTTGCTTATATATTTTTGGAGATTAATCTTTTGTCAGTTTCTTCATTTGCAAATATTCTCTTCCATTCTAAGGGTTTCCTTTTTGTCTTGTTTATGGTTCCCTTTGCTGTGCAAATGCTTTTCAATATACCTTGGTCCCATGTGTTTATTTTTGTTTTTATTTTCATTACTGTAGGAGGTGGGTCAAAAAAGGTTTTGCTGTAATTTATGTCAAAGGGTGTTCTGCCTGTTTTCTTCTAAGAGTTTTATAGTGTCTGGCCTTACATCAGGTCTTTAATCCATTTTATTTTTGTGTATGGTGTTAAGGAGTGTCTAATTTCATCCTTTTACATGTAACTCTCCAGCTTCCCCAGCACCACTTATTGAACAAGCTGTCTTTTATCCCTTGTATATTCTGTCCTTCCTTGTCTCTTGTGACAGTCTTTATTTTAAAGTCTATTTTATGTGACATGAGTATTGCTACTTCACCTTTGTTTTGATTTCCATTTGCATGGAATATCTTTTTCCATCCCCTAACTTTCAGCCTATATTTCTCCCTATATCTGAAATGGGTCTTTTGTGGGCAGCATATATATGGATCTTGTTTTGTATCCATTCAGCCTGTCTTTATCTTTTCATCAGAGCAATTAATCCATTTACATTTAAAGTATTTATATGTATATTCCTATTACCACTTTCTTAGTTGTTTTGAGTTTGTTTTTGTAGGTTTTTTCCTTCTATGTGCATCCTGCCTAGAGAAGTTCTTTTAATATTTATTACAAAGCTGGTCTGGTGACAATGAATTCTCTTAGCTTTTACTTGTCTGTAAATCTTTCTATTTCTCCATCAAATCTGAGCCTTCCTGGGTCAAGTAGTCTTGTAGGTTTTCCCTTCTATCACTTTAAATATATACTATCTGGCTGGCAGAGTTTCTGTTAGGAAATCAGCTGATAATCTTATGGAGATTCCCCTGTATGTTTTTTAATTTATTTATTTTAATTGGAAGCTAATTACTTTATAATATTATAGTGGTTTTTGCCATACATTGACATGAATCAGCCATAGGTGTTCATGTGTCCCCCATCCTGAATCCCCCTCCCACCTTCCTCCCCATCTCATCCCTCAGGGTCATCCCAGTGCACCAACCCTGAGCACCCTGTCTCATGCATTGAACCTGAACTGGCGATCTGTTTCACATATGATAATATACATGTTTCAATGCTATTCTCTCAAATTAGTCTATCCTCGCCTTGGTGCTTTTAATATTTTTTTGTATTTAAATTTTTCAGTTTGATTAATATGTGTTTCAGCTTATTTCTCCTTGGGTTTATCTTATATGGAACTCTCTGTGCTTCCTGGACATGACTATTTCCTTTCTCATGTTAGGAAGTTTTTTACTATAATCTCTTCAAATATTTTCTCAGACCCTTTCTCTTTCTCTTCTTCTGGGACCCATATAATTCAAATGTTGGTGTGTTTAATATTGTCCCAGAGGTCTCTGAGATTGCACTCAATTCTTTTCATTCTTTTTTCTTTATTCTACTTCACAGCAGTTATATCCACCATTTTATTTCCAGCTCATTTATCCATTCTTCTCTCAGTTATTCTGCTATTGATTCCTCCTAGTGTATTTTTAATTTCAGTTATTGTGGTGTTCAGCATTGCTTGTTTGTTCTTTGGTGTTTCTAGGTCCTTGTTAAATATTTCTTGTATTTTCTCCATTCTATTTCCCAGATTTTGAATCATCTTTACTATCATTACTCTGAATTATTTTTCAGGTAAATTGCCTATTTCCTTTTCACTTGTGGGTTTTTACCTTGCTCCTTCTCTGTAACATATTTCTCTGTCTTCTTGTTGTTTAACTTACAGTGTTTGAGGTCCTTTTTACAGACTACAGGGTCATAGTTCCTCTTGCTTCTGGTGTCTTCCCTAGTGGGAGAGGTTGGTTGTTCCAAGGGCTTGTGTAGGCTTCCTGCTGGGAGAGGCTGGTGCCTGTGCTCTGGTGGGTAGTGCTGCGACTTTTCCCTCCGATGGGCAGAGTCACATCAGGTGGTGTGTTTGGGGATTTCTGTGAGCTTAGTACAACTTTAGGCAGCCTGTCTGCTGATGGGTGGGGCTGTGTTCCTTTCTTGCTGCTTGTTTGGTATTAAGTGTCCAGCACTGGAGCGTGTATGCACTTGGGTGGAGTTAGGTCACGGTATCAAGAAAGATAGTTTATCCAAAGTTATTCAGCTGAGTAGCAGAGCCAGAATCTGAAATCAGCTCTGACTATAGAAACCATATTCTTTCCAAGACTCCACATTGCTGATGGATGGTAAGTCTATCAGGTAAGCTACATTCCCAGGATGCAGCACTGACCTAGCCAGTTGCCAGCTCCTGGAGCAAATGCTGTCTTAATCTATTTTGAGTTAATTTCTGTATATGATATGGCCCAGCCATTTTTGCATGTTGCTGTCCAGTTTTCCCAACATGACTTACTGAAGAAACTGTCCATTTCTCATTGTATGTTCTTGGCTCCTTTGTCATAAATTAATTGAGCATAAGTATGTCTATTTCTGGACTCTCTATTCTGTTCCATTGACCTGTATATCTGTTTTTATCCCAGTATCATTTTATTTTGATTACTATAGCTCTGTAATGTAGTGTGGATCACAATGAACTGTGGAAAATTCTGAAAGAGAAGGGAATACCAGACCACCTGACCTGCCTCTTGAGAAACCTGTATGCAGGTCAGGAAGGAACAGTTAGAACTGGACATGGAACAACAGACTGGTTCCAAATAGGAAAAGGAGTACATCAAGGCTGTATATTGTCACCCTGCTTATTTAACTTATATGCAGAGTACATCATGAGAAACACTGGGCTGAAGGAAGCACAAGCTGGAATCAAGATTGCCAGGAGAAATATCAGTAACCTCAGATATGCAGATGACACCACCCTTATGGCAGAAAGTGAAGAAGAACTAAAGAGCCTCTTGATGAAAGTGAAAGAGGAGAGTGAAAAGGTTGGCTTAAAGCTCAACATTCAGAAAACGAAGATCATGGCATCCGGTCCCATCACTTCATGGGAAATAGATGGGGAAACAGTGGCAACAGTGGCTGACTTTATTTTGGGGGGCTCCAAAATCACTGCAGATGGTGATTGCAGCCATGAAATTAAAAGACACTCCTTGGAAGAAAAGTTATGACCGACCTAGACAGCATATTAAAAAGCAGAGACATTACTTTGTCAACAAAGGTCCATCTAGTCAAGACTATGGTTTTTCCAGTGGTCATGTATGGATGTGAGAGTTGGACTATAAAGAAAACTGAGCACTGAAGAATTGATGCTTTTGAACTGTGGTGTTGGAGAAGACTCTTTGAGAGTCCCTTGAACTGCAAGGAGATCCAACCAGTCCATCCTAAAGGAGATCAGTCCTGGGTGTTCATTGGAAGGACTGATGTTGAAGCTGAAACTCCAATACTTTGGCCACCTGATGCGAAGAGCTGACTCATTTGAAAAGCTCCTGATGCTGGGAAAGATTGAGGGCAGGAGGAGAAGGGGACGACCGAGGATGAGATGGTTGGATAGCATCACCGACTCAATGAACATGGGTTTGGGTAGACTCCAGGAGTTGGTGATGGACAGGGAAGCCTGGAGTGTGGCAGTTCATGGCGTCGCAAAGAGTCAGACAAGATTCAGCGACTGAACTGAACTGATAATGTAGTTTGAAATTAGGAAGCATGAAACCTCCTGCTTTGTTGTTTCTTCTCAAGATTGATTTGTCTATTTGGGGGTCTTTTGTCATTCTATACAAATTTTAGAATTGTTCTATTACTGTGAAAACCACAATTGGAATTTTGATTGGGACTGCATTCAGCCTGTAGACTGCTTTGAATAGTATGGAGATTTTAGCAATACTAACCCTGCCAATCCATGAGCATGGAATATCTTTCCATTTATTTGTGTCTTCTTCCATTTTTTTTTCATCAGTGCCTTCTTAGTTTTCAGTGTACTTGTCTTTCACCTTCTTGATTAAATTTATTTTTAGGTGGCTTATTCTTCTTGGTGCAGTTATAAATGGGATTATTTTCTTAATTTAACTTTCTGATAGCTTGTTATTAGTGTATAGAAACTCAGCAGATGTATGTTGGTCTTATATACTGCAAATTGACTGAATTCATTTGTTAGTTCTAAAGTTTTTTGAGGGGAGTCTTTAAAGTTTTCTGTATATTATTATTATTATATCATCTACAAATAGTGGCATTTTTACTTTTTTCTTTCCAGTTTGGATATCTTTCATTTTTTTTCTGCCTACTTGGTTTGGCTAGGCCTTCCAATATCATGTTGAAGAAAAATGATGAGAGTGGGCATCCTTGTCTTGTTTCTAATCTTAGAGGGAAAACTTTTTGGCTTTTGACCATTGAATATGATATTATCTGTCATATTAATATATGACCTTTGTTATGTTGGGGTACATTTCCTCTATTCCCACTCTGTTGAGGATTTTAATCATATTAATAAATGGATGGATTTTTTCAAGTGCTTTTTTTAATCTATTGATACAATCAAAGAAAAATCATATGATTTTTTTCCTCTGTTTTGTAAATACGGTGTATCACATTGATTGATTAGTGGAATATGAATCATACTTGTATAGCTTTAATAAGTCCAACTTGATTATGGCATTGATTTTTTTAATATATTGTTGAATTCAATTTGATGATTTCTTTGAGAATTTTTACCTATATGTTCATCAGAGATGTTGGCCTATAATTTTCTTTCCTTGTGGTTTCCTTGACTGGGGTATCAGAGTAATTATGGCCTTGCAAAATGAGTTTAGAAGTGTTCCCTCATTTCCTACCTTTTGGAAGACTTTGATAGTATTGGTATTAATTCTTCTTTGAAGGTTTGATAGAATTCACCAGTGAAGCTGTCAGGTCCTGGACTTTTATTTGTATGGAGTTTTTAAATTACTTATTCAGTATCCCTGCCAATATTCAGCCTATTCCGATTTTCTGTTCATATTCAGCCTTGAAGTTTGCATGTTTCTAAGAATTTATCCATTTGTTCTAGGTTTTCCAATCTGTTGGCATGTAATTGTTCATAATAGTCTCTTAATGATCCTGTAATATTTCTGTGGTGTCAGTTGCATCTCTTTCATTTCTGATTTTTTTTTTTTTTTACTTTAGTTCTCTCTTTTTTGTTGAGTCTGGCTAAAGGTCTATCAACTTTATTTTTTCAAAGAACCAGCTCTTATTTTCATTGATCTCTTCTAGTGTCTTTTAGTCTCTATTTCATTTACTGCTTAGGTCTGAAGTGAGTCTCTTGTAGGCGGCACGTAGGTGGGTCTTGTTTTTTATTCCATCAATCCCTCTCTGTCTTTTGATCAAAGAATTTAGTCCATTTACTGTTAAAGTAATTGTTAATAGATATGTTATTGCCATTTCTATTGTTTCTGGCTGCTTTGCGGTTCCTCTGTTCATTTCTTCTACTGCTACCTTCCTTTGTGATTTAATGACTTTCAGATTCCTTTCTCTGTCATTATCTTTTGTGTATCTACTTTAGGTTTTTGCTTGTTGGTTATCACAAGGCTTACATATAAGAACTTGTATTTATAATAGTGTTTATGTTGATACCAGTGTTTGAACACTTTGTAAAGCTCTACTTATTTATTCTCTACTCACCCAACAGTTGGTTTTTTGATATCATATTTTATGTCTTTTTTATCTTGTAAATCCCTTGCTTAAATATTGTAGCTACAGTTATTTTTATTATTTTTGTCTTTTGACTTTCGCATTAATAATTCATTCACTACCATTACCATATATTTGCCCTTACCAGTGAAATTTATGCTTTTATATATTTTGTTACTAGCACCCTTTCTGTTCAGCTTAAAAAGATACCTTTGACATCTCTTCTGGGAATGGTTTAGGTTTAGTGGTGATGAAGTCCTTTATCTTTTGCTTGCTAGAAACCTCTATCTCCTTAAGTTCTGAATGATGACTTTGGTAGGTGATGTATTCTTGGTTAGAAATTTTTATCTTTTAGCACTTGGAATATATTGTGCTATTTCCTTCTTATCTTTAAAATTTCTGCTAAAAAATCTACTGGTAGTCTTACAGGATTTCCTTGTACATAAAAAGTTGTTTTTCTCTTGCAGCTTTTAAGATCTCTCCTTGTCTTTAGCTTTTGACATTTTAATATAATGTGTCTTGGTGTAGATCTCTGGGTTCATCTTATTTGAAACTGTCTGGGCTTCCTAGATTTGAATGTCTGTTTCTTTCTGCAGTTTAGGACAGTTTTCAGCCATTATTTTTTCAAATAAGTTTTCTTTCCCTTTTTATTTTTTTCTGAGACCTCTATAATGTGATAGTTAATGCACTTGATGTTGTCCCATAAGTCCTTTAAGCTGTCTTCACCATTTTGCATTCTTTTCTTCTTTTTGCTGCTCTGAGTTTCTCTGCCATGTCTCAAGTTCTCTGATCCTTTCTTCTACTTCATCAAATCTGTTTTTGACCTCCACCGGTTATTTTTCAATTCAGTTGCTGTATTCTTCAGTTCTGTGACTTCTGTTTGGAACTTTCTTATATTTTCTATCTTTAAGTTCTCACTGTGTTTATCCATTCTTCTCCCAAGTTTAGCGAGCATCTTTAGGATCATTTATTGAACTTTTTACCAGGTAAATTATTTATCTCCAGTTCATTAACTGTTTTTTCTGATGTTTTATCTTGTTCTTTCATTTGGAACATATTTCTGTTTCTTCATTTTTCTTGATTCTGTCCTGGTTTCTATGCACTGGGTGAAAGAGCCACCTCTTCCACTTGAACTGTTGGCTTGTGTAAAAGATGAACCTTTTTCATTCAACTCTGTCCTAGCTCTTGGTTTTCTAACTATTTGTAATTATCCAAGAAGCCTATCTTATATTTAATAGCTCTCAGTACTTGAGGAAGTGCCAAGATCAGTCAGTGTCCCAAAGGGGAGAGCTCAGTCATACCTTGATTCAGGCTGATTGGAAACCAAGTCCTCGGGCAGCAGCTTTTCAAGAATCCAAATATATGCAGTTCTTTCTATAGGACTAAAGATAAGCCCTGCTGGCCCCCTGCTGGCCCCCTGCTGGAGGTGGCCTCTGGCAGCAGTCACAAAAATTGGGTCTCCGGTGGGTTTATAAGCTCCTTCCTGAGAGTTGCTAGTGAACTGTAGTCACACAGGAGGAAGTGCAAAGATGGTGTCCCTGGCTGCATCTTTGAGAGCACCTGCTCACCCTCTAGATGTGTGCCAGACCTGTTGCTTATCCCCAGGACTGAAGTTCCTAGACAAGCAAATAGCCTCTTTTACAAAAAGAGTGGGAGTGTGTTCAGTCTGCTCTCTGTGTGATGCCCTGGAAATGGTAGTCTTCCAAGAACTGTCTCTATAATTGTTACAGTCCTGTGGGACCCAGGAATGCAAGCCCCCCTGACCAGTTGATCACAGGTCTTTCCCTGGGTGGCAGCTGTAAGAATCATGTCACCAAATGTAAAAACCAGAGCACCAGTGTTCTGTAGAACCTCCTCTCCAGAAGATAAAAGCACTCTGGAGTACAGCAGAAGAGCTCAAAAATGGTACCCACTGGCTGACATGGGACAGATCGGGAGTACACAGATGGCATTCATTGGAAAAAAAAAAGAAGAAGAAGAGGAGAAAGAAAAAGAGAAAATGAGGGAGAGGAAAAAGAAAAAGATGATACCCAACAGAAGGGCAGGGGGTGGGGAAGATGGTGCTGCTGACTTTAGCAAGGCAGAGAGAGAATAGGATGATAGTGTCCACCAGTCTCTGTCCAAGGGAGTATCCAAGCAGGTACCAGTGCTTTAAAATTAGTAAATGAATCTCTTTCATAGGAAGTCTGGATGCTTTGCAAATGGCTGCTTCTACATTGGGCCGTGGGTTAGGTGAGCCTAGGCATAAACCCTTTAAGAACCCTTTCTTGGGGCCACAAAGCCCCATTGTCTCATGGTCATGAGCCTTGTTGGTCTTCAAAGTGAGATGCTTTGGGGGTTTATCTCTCAGACACTGGATCTTAAAAGTTAGGGTGACCTATGTGAGGTATGAACCCTTCACCCCTTCTGGAGAAGCTCTGGGTTTTGAGTTCCCTCCAGACTGGGGGTTGTTTTATTGGCGGTGGAGTTTGTAATGAGATTGTGTTTCAGCTTTTTCTACCCCCTAGGATGTGGTTTCTCTCTCATTTGCCCAGTGTAACAGGGTCTCTTTACCAGTATGTGGATTCTTTTCAGAAGAAGTTGTTCCATGTATAGTTTTAGATAAACTGTATCCATGGGAGGAGGTGAGTGCAAGAGCTTCCTACATATCCATCTTGCTAAAATTTCTTATTAAAAGTTTTTTGTTGTGGTTATTATTCGTTAGTAATCAATAAGCACAAACTTTTAAGAATTACAGTTTTTAATATTCAGTTTGTTCATTTAAGCATGAGAAGACACTAACTTGACTCTTGCTGGGATTGTTGAGGAAAGTTGTATGTTCATGAGTTTTATTTGCTCTATATTTACATCATCATAGTATTTTTTATAACAATTGCATGTTTTTTCATCAGCCTTTGACATTTAGAAAGCAAGAGCTAAGCATTAAAAGCTCTGCAAGAAAGTAAACTTTAATGAAATTTTTTCCTCTCAGTCCCAAAGGGAACATGAACTCTAAAATTGACTGTGGTATATAATAAAAGGCATGACTGCAGCTGAAAGCACTTATAATAAAGTACAAGACTCAATTCTACTTTGTCCTCTGCCTACACTCGTTGGATAGCTGAGTTTATAACTTTATGATAGAACATTCTTCCTAAGAAGTGTGTGAAACCGAAAAAATACAATAAATCTGATAGTTTTCAAAATACTGAAACCATATTAAATGTGAGGAAACTAGATTGAGCATAACTACTCAACATATATAAACATACATATTAAACAAACATTTGCACAGATTGACATTGCTGCCACAAAGGAACCCCTTTCTGGATTTAAGAATGGGTTCAGTTTCCTAAACTACTGATCAGTTAGTTCAGTTGCTTAGCCGTGTCCGACTCTTTGCAACCCCATGGACTGCAGCACACCAGGCTTCCCTCTCCATCACCAGTTCCCGGAGCTTGCTCAAACTCTTGTCCATCAAGTTGGTGATGCCTCCAACCATCTCATTCTCTGTCATTCCTCTGCTCATGCCTTCAATCTTTCCCAGCATCAGGGTCTTTTCCAGTGAGTTGGCTCTTTGCATCAGGTGGCCAAAGTATTGGAGCTCCAGTTGCAGCATCAGTCCTTCCAATGAATATTCAGGACTGATTTCCTTTCCAATTGGCTGGTTTGATCTTCTTGCAGTCCAAGGGACTCTTAAGAGTTTCTCCAATACCACAGTTCAAAAGCATCAATTCTTTGACACTCAACTTTCTTTATGGTCCCACTCTCACATCCATACATGACTACTGGAAAAACCATAGCTTTGACTAGATGGACCTTTGTCAGCAAAGTAATGTCTCTGCTTTTTAATATGCTGTCTAGGTTGGTCATAGCTTTTCTTCCAAGGAGCAAATGTCTTTTAATTTCATGGCTGCCTTCACCATCTGCAGTGATTTTGGAGCCAAAGCAAATAAAGTCTGTCACTGTTTCCATTGTTTCCCCATCTGTTTGCCATGAAGTGATGGGACCAGATGCCATGATCTTAGTTTTTTGAACGTTGAGTTTTAAGCCAGCTTTTTCTCTCCTCTTTCACTTTCATCAAGAGGCTCTATTGTTCCTCTTCACTTTCTGCCATAGGAGTGGTGTCATCTGCATATCTGAGGTTATTGATATTTCTCCCGGCAATCTTGATTCCAGCTTGCGCTTCATCCAGCTAGGCATTTTGCATGATGTACTCTGCATAGAAGTTAAATAAACAGAGTGCCAATACACAGCCTTGACGTACTCCTTTCCCAATTTTGAACCAGTCCATTGTTCCATGTCCAGTTCTAACTGTTGCTTCTTAACCTGCATACAGATTTCTCAGGAGGCAAGTCAGGTTGTCTGGCATTCCCATTTCTTGAAGATTTTTCCACAGTTTGTTGTGATCTACACAGTCAAAGGCTTGGCGTAGTCAATAAAGCAGAAGTAGATGTTTTTCCGGCGTTCTCTTGCTTTTTCTATGATCCGGTGGATATTGGCAATTTGACCTCTGGTTCTTCTGCCTTTTCATTCCAGTCCCAAAGAAGGGCAATGCCAAAGAATGTTCAAACTACCACACAATTGCACTCATCTCACATGCTAGCAAAGTAATGCTCAAAAGTCTCCAAGCCAGGCTTCAACCGTAATTAAACCATGAACTTCCAGATGTTCAAGCTGGATTCAGAAAACAGAGGAAACTACTGATATTATGTATAAAATAGATAACTAATGAGAACATACTGTATAGCACAGGGAACCCTACTTAATGCACTGTGGTGACCCAAATGGAAGGAAGTCCAGAAGGGAGGGGATGTATATGCATGTATATGTATGACTGATTCATTTTGCTGTATAGTAGAAACTGACAGGCAAGAATACTGGAGTGGGTAGCCATTCCCTTCTCCAGGGGATCTTCCCAACCCAGGGATCAAACCCAGGTCGCCTGCATTTCAGGCAGATTCTTTACCAACTGAGCCACCAGGGAAGCCCAGAAACTAATGCAGCATTGTAAAGTAACTATATGCCAATAGAAATTAAAAATAAACAAATAAAGGGCTTCCAGTTCAAGATGATGGAGTAAAAGGACTTGTGCTCATCTCCTCCTGCAAGATGACCAAAACTGCAAGTAGCTTTTGGACAACCATCAACAGGAGGACACTGAAACCCACCCCAAGAAAGATACCCCATGTCCCAAGACAAAGAAGAAGCCACAGCAAGATGGTAGGAGGAGCACAATCATGATAAAATCAAATTCCATACCTGCCGGGTGGGTGACCCACAAACCAGAGAACAGTAATACCAAAGAAATTCTCCCACTGCTGTGAAGGTTCTGAACCCCAGGTCAGGCTTCCCAACCTGGGTATCTACAAAGGGGCTGGGAATCACCAGGGAACCTGACCTTGAAGGCTGGCAGGACTTGATTATAGGACTTCCACAGGACTGGGGAAAACAGACTCCAGTCTTGGAGGGCACAAACAAAATCTTGTGTGCACCAAGACCCAGAGGAAAGGAGCTGTGAGCCCATAGGGAAGTAAACCAAAACTACCTACTAGTGGGGGAGGGCCTCCTATGGAGGCACGGGTTGGCAGAAGCTCACCACAGGGATGGGGGTTCTGGCAGCAGCAAGTCAGGAAGTTCCCTCTTGGCATAAACCCTCTTGGAGTTCACCATTAACCCAACCATACAGCCAAGAGACCCCAGGTCTGAGTCACCTCAGGTCAAATAGCTACCAACTACCTATGAGGGAGTGCAGCCCCACCCATCAGCAGATAATTGGATTAAAGCTATACTGAGCAAGTCCCTGCCCACCAGAGCAAGACCCAGTTTTTCCCATTGCCAATCCCTCCCACCAGGAAGTTTACACAAGCCTCTTAGCCTCATCCATCAGAGGGCAGACAGAAGAAGCAAGAAGAACCACAGTCTCACAGTGGCCAAAACAAAACCATATTACAGAGAAGTCATCACAATGAAAAAGCAGAAAGTTACGTCCCAGATGAAGGGACAAGATAGAACCCCAGAAAAACTTCCCTAATATGGGAAAGGAAATAGTCAACCAAGTCCAGGAAGCACAGAAAATCCCAGACAGGATAAACCCAAGGAGGAACACACTAAGACACATAGTAATCAAACTGATAAAAAGACGGAGATAAAATATTAAAAGCAACAGGGAAAAATGACAAATAACTTACAAGGGAGCTCCCATCAGGCTATCAGCTGATTTCTCAACAGAAAGTCTACAAGCCGGGAGGGAATGGCAGGATATATCTAAAGTGGTGAAAGGAAGAACCTATAACCAAGAATACTCAGCAAGACTGTCCTTCAGATTTGATGGAAAAATCAAAAGCTTTCCAGCAATCAAAAGTTAAGAGAACTCAGCACCACCAAACCAGTTATACAACAAATGCTCAAGGAAATTCTCTAGGCAGAAAATACAAGATGCTTAGAGCTCCCACTATTGACTTTTTTCCTTTCTGGGATTTCCTCCTTATGGGAGTTCCCTTTATGTTACTTGCCATTTTTTGCTTGTTGCTTTTAATATTTTATCTTTGTCTTTAATTTTTTTCAGCTATTATCTCTTCAGATATTTTCTCAGGTCCTTTCTGTCTCTCTTCTTTATAGTTGTTACTTGTGTGTTTGTTTTGAGGGCCAGAGGTACACGCAGCAGAAAGATCCTAAAGGAACCTCAAAGAGCCATTTTTTAAAAGTATCGAATTCTGTGTAAATCCATCAGTTTTCATGTTAAAGTTAGATACAGATGACATCAACAATGCTTTAGAACTCGGATCTCACAAAATCATGTTTCAGTGTTGACCTTTCTTACTTTTGCCTATTTTGTTCACATTGTCTTTTATCGCCTAAATGTCTCCTCAGTTCAGTTACTGTCCAAGAATGACTTATTGAGTACTTACCAGATACAAGTCATGAAATTAGATCCTCTACCTATTGAAATCATGTTTGTTCAAAATTCACATCAAATGCAGAAGCCTCCAAGATCACTCTTGTGCTCGTAATGTGTAAATGTGTGCGTGCTAAGTTGCTTCAGTCCTTATCTGACTCTGCAACCCTAAAGACTGTAGCCTGCCAGGCTCCTCTGTCCATAGACTTTTCCAGGCAAGAGTACTGGAGTGGGTTGCCATTTCCTCCTCCAGGGGATCTTCCCGACCTGGGGATTGAACCTGCGTCTCTTGTGTCTCCTGCATTGGCAGGCAGGTTCTTTTCCACTAGCACCACCTGGGTAGATAGATGTGATTTATTGTTTTTCTGAATGTTTTTTGTGCTTCCTTCTCCTCTTATGACATTTTATTTATTAATATACTTGCTTTCCCTCCACCCACCTATTGCCAGTCTTGTTCCACCCATTAGGTTGTCAACTTTACTGTGGCAAGGGCAAGTCTCACTCATGCTTATATCCATGCTGCCTTAAACATGCTTTTCAAAGTCGGGACTAAAAAGATACAGCAAAGTCTTTGCAGCTGGAAAAAAGTGGGGAAATGTGGAGCATTAGCGTCCTGTCTCTGTTCTCAGCAGATGTTTCTAGAGCACATCTTAGTAGAGACAACTCTTCTTCCCCTAGTTCTTCTTCTTCCTTTTTGCTTCCCTTTTCCTCCTCCTCCTTCCCTTTCCCCTCTCCTCTCACCTTTTCTCCTCCTTCCTTCCTTATTCTCACTATTTAGTTGTGGCCTAGTTTAATCTTCAACTTTTTGTATGCTTAGTCTCAGCTTTAAAATGGGATATGTGCTGGTATGAAAATGTTTTACTTTAAGTTGTTACAGTTCACTAAGGGATCCCTTCTTTCACCTTTGAAGACTTAGTGCCAGAACTCAACTGAACAGACCAGTGATGGTACCAAGAATAGGTAGGAGAATAATCCAAATGTTTGATTCTTCCTTTACTTAGAGAATATTGAGCCGTAATGGACATACTGTAAAATGAAAACTGTAGAAGATTAAGTGAATTAAATTATTTTTCCTAATAATCTCACTTCTTCCTTAGATTCAGGTCAGAAGACGTTTAAAAGGAGGAGATCTATCATAAACTGGGCCTTTTGGCGGGGTTCCAGCATTCACCTGGATAACTTGCCTGCGTCGCCAACATCTCCTAGCCCAGGACAGCTCTTCGGGGTTTCTCTGCCAGATATTTGTGAGAATGACAATCTGCCCAAAGCTGTCTTGGTAAGTCTCATTTTGGCCTATAGCACTAATAGGAAAGGAGGTTTGGGAAAGGAATGCTCTGGGAGGTAAATCTTTCCCTAAAAAATGGGAAATTTATAGATACCCATTGCTTTGGCTGAGAATCTTTCTTATTCCTTCAAAGAAAAAAAATCTGATTAGGCTACTGCAGAGTCATAAGGTAGACATAATAGGAAGAGAGAATCTAGCCTACTGATTTCAGGCAAGAGCCCCATTAACCTGCTCAGATAAATTAGAACCTACACTGTAGACAGAGAATCCACATTAGCCCTGACATTTTTCTCACAGCCTTTCTTGAACCCTGCATTGTTCAGAACATCTCATTTAATCACTTTAGCAACACAGACTAAATCTTAACATTTTTAAACTTGTGTTTTATTTGTATTCCAAGTCTTTAAATATAAAGATATGTCCTCTGGTATTTAGTTATCTTTTGTATGTAGGAGAGATCAAATGAAAGCCACTGAGTATGTATTTTTCCAGGTAATATAGTAAATGGGTTGTGTTAAAGAATATTTATTGAGTGTCCAGTACCCTTCAAGCAATATGCTAGATGCCTGTCCCTTTATTCTATGTTGTGCATCTATCTGTAAGCACCAGGTACTAATCTAGCCACTTTATTGCTTATCCTTCACAACAGATTTAGAAGGTAGTTATCATCATCATCATCATTACTATCATTCCTTCCCTGCCCAAGTTTACCAAAGGTCACACCATAAATATGTGTCATAGCTAGTTTCCAGATCCCATGGGTTGCTTGTCTCCAACACCCATTCTCTTCCTGTATGGTAAGCAGAGGGCACACAACTAGAAAGAAAATGAAATAAAAGACTGAATAGAATGGAATGGAATGGAGAAAGCTTTCTAAAGGAGATGATTTTGGAGGCTAATTTTAAAAGAAGGAAATAGTGATTTCCCTGGTGGTTCAGTGGTTAAGAATCCACCCTCCAGTGCAGGGGACAAGGATTCAATCCTTGGTCAGGAACTAAGATCCCACATGCCACAGGGCAACTAAGCCTGCGTACCACAATGAAGACTCAGCACAACTAAAGAGCAACAAGAAAAACATAATATTTGTTAAAAAAAAAAAAAGAAGAAGAAGCAAGTAAAGTATAAAGCCACATGAAAAGAAAGACAAGCAAGGGGACTTCCCTGGTGGACCAGTAGTTATGAATCTGCCTTCCAGTACAGTGGGTTCTATCCCTGGGCAGGGAACCAACCGAAGATCCCACATGCCATGGGGCAGCTATGCCCGTGTACCACAACAAAGAGCCCGCATGCAGCAACTAAGACCTAACACAGCCAGAAACAAATACCCAAGAAAGAAAGAACAAGACAAGCAAGTGGAGAAGGAATTTGCAAAGAGCATTTTCATACTTGGGGAAAAGAATCCATATTGGAGAGTAATGGGAGAATGGTTAGGAGAGAGACAAGTTAACAGGTACCTTGAAGTGACTGTTGGTTCACTGAAGAAAGTCTCATTAAAGCAAGTGTTTAAAATGCTTTAGGTGTTAAATATAGCAAGCTTAAATGGGAGAAAGAAATTTAGAGATGCCAAAAAGCAAATAGAGTTTAATCCTCTAGCAGGCCTTCTAGCCCCAGGCCTTCAGGTCTTTCCCCTGGTACACCCCAGCCTCTGGCAGCTGGAGAGGGCAAATACATGTTCCCTTTCTTGTTCTGCATGAAGTGCCATCTTGATTTTCTTTTTCTTTTGTTTCCCCATAGGATATGCTTTTCTTTCTTAATCAGAAAGGACCTCTCACAAAAGGAATCTTCAGACAGTCGGCCAATGTGAAATCCTGCAGAGAGCTGAAAGAAAAACTGAATTCCGGAGCTGAAGTACAAATAGACTGTGAATCTATTTTCGTGATAGCATCTGTCTTAAAGGTAGGAAAGTTTCTCCCTTCATCTACCCCACAGCATAGCTCTGGAGAAAGACAACTGATTTATCTCATTGTAACATTACTCCCATCTGCAGAAGACCATGATAGAAATACAATCTTAAAAGTGTTAAAAAAAAACACACACACACACTTCATACAGTCATGTGTGTGCTCAGTTTTGTCTGACTCTTTGTTACCTCATGAACTATAGCCCACTAGACTCCTCTTTGTCCACAGGATTCTCCAGGCAAGAGTACTGGAGTGGGTTGCCATTTTCTCCTCCAGTGGTCGCAGAATCACTGGCATTTAAAAGCCACTTCTAATGATGTGGCATGTCAGATAGTCATTTAAAATTTTTCATCTCACGTCACTCTCCCCATCTTCACTTCTGCTACCCCATTCAAAAAAAGAAAAAAAAAATGAAATGAAAATTAAAAACAATTATAACACACAGTATATTTACCAAAATAAACATCCTGATTAGATGACTTTCTCATAGTCTCACTATCTTCCTAATAAAGGCGAATTTTTCAAAAATAAAGTTTTATTAAACTTTGAAGCAGAGCTTTACCATAATAAACAAACATTTGCCTAATAATTGAAATATTGCTCACTGAGACTACTGAAAATTCTATTCAGTTATACAATACCCCCCCCAATGCCTTTTAAAAGTAAAAGTGGAGTAGGAATGATTGCAATATCTAGTCCTTCTTTTATGAAACCCTTACCACATTTGGTACCCTTGATCCCATGTATATCTGGTATTTCACATAAGCTTCTTTGCTGCAAGCGTTTTTGCTACTGACATTTTGGACATATAACCATATAATTAGCCTTATGGTAATTTTGCTAAAAAAAATAAAATAAAATAAGTGGTTGACAGTTTGTTTTGACATATACAATATAAAAATCATGACAGATGACAATGATTTGTCCCAAGAATTGGTTTCACATTTTGAAATATACTTACTACATTGGAGTTGAAAGAGACCAAGGGCCTTGAAGACATAGCATGAACCCACATTTCCCGTAGAACTCTGAAATGTTTATCAAGGACAAATGGCAATATGCCAAGAACTAAAAATAGTGTGCAAGGCTTTCACAAAAGCTCAGGCACAAATATATATCCTAGTACCTAGTATTTGAAACTTGATGCCTCTAAGAAATTTGAGCAAAAAATTTAAAAGTGCAATGCTGAACGAGACAAATCAACAATCTATATATATATACATACATATGTGTGTGTGTATATATATATATAAAATATTGTGAATGAAAGATTTGGAAGACAAATGCTTTAGTATAACCCATGAAATAATATTGAATTAATAATATGAATTGTGCAGTATTGCCATGAATCTATACATATTTTATTTTTTAACTTTTTATTTTGTATTGGAATATGGGAGATTAGCAATGTTGTGATAGTTTCAGGTGAACAGCAAGGGGACTCAACCATTCATATTCATATACATGTGTCCATTCTCCCCCAGACTCCCCTCCCATCCAGGCTGCCACATAACATTGAGCAGAGTTCCCTGTGTTATACAGTTGGTCCTTGTTGGTTATCCATTTTCAATATAGCAGTTACACACATTTTAAATGTGTTCAAGTGTTTTGTCTTTCACAATAAAATCTTTAATTCTGTTATTTTAATGTTTTATTATTCCTTCTTAATATCCCTCTTTTATTTTTTGTTATTTTATCTTTTATGGCAGAACTGCCTTACAGCCAGTTCATTATTTGGTTAAAGTATTTGCTGCAGAAATGCTTGTGGCAAAAATGTCTATGGCAAATAAGCTTACTTATGACAAAAAAGCTAGATCTTCCCCTCTCTCCTCATCCCAACACCACCCCCCCACCTATGATTATTTAACTCACATCCATATTTGAGTTAATCTTATAAAATGTTTTCCTCCTCACATTCATAAAAATGCCTCACTTTTTTTGAAAATCTAGAGTCAAAACTAGCTTTTTGCAGAGCTTTTGACCTGAACAATAGCTTCTGCAGATCAAAATCAGGCTCCCACCTCCAAGCAGGGTTGGAATGTCCCAGAGTCAGGGGTAGAGACAGTGCCCCAGCCCGCATCCCCAGGCCTGGAGCGTAAAAGCCAAATTAAGGAAAACATGATGAAGAAGACTCCTGCATGTCCCTCCTCCTGGTCAGTTGCTTACACAATCCTGTTTTATGACTTAGTGAATAATCAGATGCCTCTTGATAAAAGGGCCTTATCTGCTCTTAAACAACCCCACCATAGAGTTTCACAGTAAAGTGTCACTCTAAAGAACTGGAGGGGGCTTCCCTGGTGGCTCAGTGGTAAAGAGTCCGCCTGCCAGTGCAGGAGACAAAGGTTTGATCTCTGCTCCAGGTGGATCCCATATATCGAGGAGCAACTAAGCCCATGCAAAACTATCGAGCCTGTGCTCTAACGCACGGGAGCTGCGACCACTGAAGCCTGTGCTCCACAGCTAGGGAAGCCACTGCAATGAGAAGCCCCTACTTGTCACAACTAGAGAAAAGCCTGTGCAGCAATGAAGACCCAGCACAGCCTAAATGAATAAATAATTTTTTTAAAAAAAGAACTGGAAAATTTGAGCTAGGGTCATCTAATTTATTTTACACAGGGTTTGTGATTACCTTTCAGTCCTGGAGTACAATAAAGGTATGTATAGTGTGCTTAGCCAGATACATAGCAGGTATGCAAGTATATGCATGATAAAGTTTTCTTTGATTTTTGTCATAAAATTAGGCTTTCTCCCATCTTTTAAGAAGTTAAAGCCTATGTTTTAGAAATTTTTCCTTAATATGCTATTCATCACAGCACTACACTTCTTAAAATTTTGTTCTAAATTGTTGAGGCTGCTACAAAGAACTATGGTTCTAGAACAGTTAAACGTATTTCACAGTGAAGAAATAATACTTATAGAGGAATAGGCAAAAGACAAAAATTAATCCAAATGAAAAAACTGGTTATATGAGTTCTAAATAAAGTGTTATAATCATGTAGCTGTGTTTTACTCTCATTTCTTCTGAGTAGTTGCACGAAAGGGATACTTTTTGCCAAAAGTTTTTGAGCTTTTGTTTTGTTCCTTATTTTTAAGACTAGTTAGAAGCAGTACTTAAATTTTCCTTTAATTTTTTAGTTACACTGGTTTTGTTTAAATGTAACTATAACTGGAAGAAAATTACTTGTGATACTGTATTTTTGATTTGTCAGACCTCTGAGGAAAAGTGCATTTTTAATCCTGTAGGAATCTCATCTCAAATTAATTTGGGAGTTCTGCTTATGGCCTGGTTTCTGTTTTTAGAAGGGAAAAGACTTTTGGTTGAATGCTAAGAGCTGGTGATTGTAATTCAGAACCAGCTTTCATATCCCTTCTCAGATCCAATGGTGGTTGTTATTTCGTAACTTGTTATTCCAGCTGTGGAGAGTTCATTGAGATGTTACAAGTTATTATCTTTCAAGTGTAGGTTTTAAGATTTAATGATGTTTTTCTTCAAGACAGATCATAACTGTGTTTTCCACTGAGATTTTAAAAGAGAAGTATTGTCACTGCCCCATTTTGAAATAACAGATTTTTGCTCTTCTGAATCTGACTTTTAATGTAGGTGCAGCCACTAAAATTAGTCTGAAATTATGAAAATTTGATAGATTGACCCAGAAAAGAGGTAATTTTTATGATGACACATCTGAATCACAAATATCTATGGATATTACTACTGGAAAATAGAACAGAGAAAGACTTTGTATCAATCATCTTCCTACTTGTTAACTACTCTAAAAAAAAATGTATGATAATAGGTGACATGACTACAAAGAGGTTTTCAAAATTACTGTAGATATAGTTAATTGACCTTTCCTTGTCCTCCACTAATATTTGACCAGATGACAAATAGCCACAGTTCAGTAATGACCTCTACTGTGTTTGGGACTGGGGCTTCCCAGGTGGCTCAGTGGTCTGCCAACGCAAGTTCACTCTCTGGGTTGGAAAGATCCCTTGGAGAAGGAAATAACAACCCACTCCAGTATTCTTGCCTAGGAAATCCCAAGGACAGAGGAGCCTGGCAGGCTGTAGTCCATGGGGTCGCAAAGAGTCAGACATCACTGAGAGACTGAGGATGAGCACGCATGCACACCTGTCTGGGAATGTGCTTGGCATTAAGGTGTATGAAGTAGAAGGTGAGGGTCTGATTCTGCCATGAAGAAGCTGATTAGCTAGTAGGGAAGATGTTCACCTAGTTAGCTAACTGCAACACTTACGAGTCACAGCTTCCATAATAGCAGTATAAACATGGCATATAAGTAACAAGTTGTGCATTCTCTTTTTAAGGCACAAAGGTAAAGTTGCTCATTTGGTTTTCCAACAAGAATTAAAATTATTCGGTTGCAGATTTTCACCTGTCTCCACATTGTAGGCAGGAACTTATAAGCAGATAGTCAACCATGTCATGTTATGTTGTAAGCAGAAACTTGTAAGCAGATAGGAACTTGTAAGCATTGTAGGCAGGAACTTGTAAGCAGATAGTCAACCAGTGCCAAAAGCAACAAAGAGGTTGGCCTAGAACAAAAAGGAAACATAGGGCCAGGACCAGAATTCTTTATTTTTAAACTTTGTATTAACATATGTCAAACCAGAAACTGTTGGGGGTCTCCTACTTTTGTCATAATCTAGTTTCATCACACCCAACCCCGCCAGTGGTCTCAGTATAAGAGTCTCGAAGACCAGAAAGGATACCATACCAGAGACATGTTATTGAATGTACATTATGTGTGGGATGCTGCCGCATGCGTCCAGAGCCTAGCCACAGTCTGGAATGCTTTCTCCGCCTCATATATGAGAGCCCTTCAGGGAGGAACACAAGGAGAAGCTCTAAGCATCTCTGCATGAAATTGTTCACCAATGCCACTGGATTTTAAAGTTCTCATATAACAGGGACTTGGTTTAATTTGCTACTCTATCCCTACCACCTCAAACAGTACCTGGCACATATACATAAATATTTGTTGAATGGTTGGATGACTGATTACTATATTATGAATCTCACAGATGTCTTCATACATTTCTTTTAACTAATGAAATAAAAAGGATTTAGGTTTGCCAGACCCCGCCATGTTATACTAGTTTGCTAAAATGTACACAAACAGGAGATTTCAGCCTAAGCAGGTTGTCCTTTATCTTTACCACTATAGTCCAGACTCCAGTTTCCCTCTGGTTTTTGTTAGAAAAATATCAAAGCATATGCTTCTATGGGTGCACATCATTGAGGGGTTGGCACCAAGCTCCATGGAGTCCAAAGAAGAGAGAACTTAACTCTACTTTTCAATAAAGTGTCTTCTTTCTAATGTCTCTAATGCATATTTAACCTGAGAATAACAATTTAAAATATTTATTTTTCCCCTCTATATAAGGATTTTCTGCGAAATATTCCAGGAAGTATTTTTTCATCAGATCTCTATGATCACTGGGTCTGTGTAATGGATCAAGGAAATGATGAAGAGAAAATAAATGCAGTTCAAAGGTAATTATTCTGATTTGGTCCTTTCTCAAAAATGATTTTTAAAAAGCTTATATTTTGTAACCTTGTCTATGAAGGTAGTGTGCTTGTGCTTGCTGTGTTTAGTCACTCAGCCGTGTCTGATTCTTTGCAACCCTTTGGACTGTAGCTTGCCAGGCACCTCTGTCCATGGGATTTCCCAAGCAAGAATATACTGGAGTGGATTGCCCTTTCCTCCTCCAGGGGATATTCCCGACCCAGAGATTGAACCCACGTCTCCTTCATTGCAGTTGGATTCTTCACCCACTGAGCCATAATCACTATCAAAATCGTATCCGTGGGGACCAGTTTAAATATAGATTTATGCTAGCTACTGTCACTTTATTATTGCTTTTCCCTAATCCTATTAACATGGAATACTTGACCATTTTATACATTCTGTACATCTCAATCTGATAGGAGCTGAAACCCATTAGACCAAGAGTTAATACAGTAGACTCAATCTATAATTTATATCTTAGCTTAACCAGACTATTCCTTATATACTTCATTTAGCAACTGAATTCACAAAGAGAAAATTCCTTCCCCTTCAAGGGTCTCACAGTCTAGTAGAACAGATAGATAAAACCAAGAGTTACAAAGTAGTATAATCGGTGCTAGTAAAGAGAGACCTGCAAAATATGTGGGAATGCTTCAGAGAGACAGTTAACTTGTTGAAAAGTGTCAAGGAAGAAGGGAGTTGCAAAGTCTCAGTCTGATCACAAAGAATGCATCATTTATACTCAATTCAAAGAGAAGTTGCTGGCAGGTCTCGCCACCCCAACCCCTTATAGGAGTATAGGAAAGAAGAGTCCATTAACAAAAAGTATACTTCCGGTTCTGTGAAAACCCATGAATCCTAAAATCATTTATTTGCATATGCTTGTTTAGTGCAGGTTTTCTTGAGCAGCTCTCAAATATAAGTCATTATCTATACACTGCTATTGACAGACGCCTGTTATCAATAGAAGAACATAGTATAACTGTTGAAGACACCAGAATCAAAGCCACATAACAGAATTGTGTCTGTTTTGGCGAAAATCATTTCAGGGGCAGTGAACGTCAGATCCTGTATTTTGCTGCTCATTGTCTAAAACTTTATATTCTACAAATGGTTAAAAAGATGATGCTTTTGTATATTATCATATGTGAAACGAATCGCCAGTCCAGGTTCTGTGCATGATACATGGTGCTCGGGGCTGGTGCACTGGGATGACCCAGAGGGATGGGATGGGGAGGGAGGTGGGAGGGGGGTTCAGGATGGGGCACATATGTACACTTGTGGCAGATTCATGTCAGTGTATGGCAAAACAAATACAATACTGTAAAGTATATTAAAAAAAAAAAGATGTTTTAAAGAGGGTTAGACTTACATCTCTTATCCAAATACAAAATGTGCACATGTGAGAGGTTTTATTTAAAACATTAGAGAACTAGTAAGATATCACTGCAAAGTCAAAAGAGATTTCAAACTGTCACAACTTATATAATTAAATCAGAAATGCTGAAATGAATTTATAAATAGATGCAGAACTGACTTTTACTGCTAGGGCATGGGGCAGGGTGAGTGGGGCACTGTACGTGCAAATAAACCATGTATCTCTCTACCAGATAAGGTTTTTGAGTCTACAGGCAAGTGTTAAGTGCCCTGCTATCAGTAATCTAGTTTACAGAGTCAAAAAACTCAACCCCTATGACCCAGATACCCCAGAGTGTGATAACAGTACCTTACTTTCCATTGAATACATCCAGAATCCTTTGATTCGTTTCCGTATCTTTCATAGTTTGTCCCTTCAAAACTGTTCTCATTATCAGTCCATAGTGCTGAAGAAATGCCTTTCTATTGTTACGCAACAGGAGTCCAAGTACCCAGTTTCCTCCCCCAGGTTACAGATTCTTGTTGGAAAAAAGCAACCACCATGACTATCAACATTTGTATCTGTTTTCTGTCTGACAGTAAAAATCATCTTGAATGATCATTTGAAATCCTTTATCAATTACAAAATAGGAATGGTAGAAAAAATATTATTATAAGCTTGCATTATATGTGAGAGTGATGTCAGTGAGATAGAAAGCAAAATTAACCTTGAGAGCTGCCGGAGCAGAGTGTGAGCTTTCAGAATGGACCTGGGGGGTCTCATGGGCGAGGTTTAGGTTTTTACCAAGAGACAGAATCCTGTGTTGCTTCTTGGAAGTAAAGGAGCTACATATTAGTAAGTAAATAAAGGAGTTACATATTAAATGCAACTGTTTAATTTCATTAGAAAGCTTTTGGGGGGGTTTGGTTGAGAATATTCTGGAATGTTATAGGGTTTGCTTAAGATACTCTATAACAGTTTCAGGTAAGAATTTCAGACAGCATCTTTTTATGAATTACTTTTTTTGCGTTCTTTTACATTTTCATTGGATTGCAAAATAAATAATAAATCTCCAGTGCTCCCTCTCTCTTCTCTTCACAGGCAGTCCTCCCTTCGCATGTGCCGTGTTAACAGACATTCCTGCACGTCTGAACTGTGAAAGTGAGGACTGCCTGTCAGTGCAGGTTTTCTGTGAAATGTTTGCTTACAGAGTGCATGTTTCTGTCTTTAGGCTATTAGACCAGCTTCCGAGAGCCAATGTTCTTCTCCTAAGGTATCTTTTTGGGTTATTACACAACATTGAGCAACATTCTTCATCCAATCAGATGACCGCATTTAATTTAGCAGTGTGCATCGCTCCAAGCATTCTTTGGCCTCCTACTTCCTCTAGCCCAGAACTAGAAAACGAATTTACAAAAAAGGTAATGAAGTTTTTCCTTTTTCTGCTCTGGGGGACCAATTCCCCATTTTGAACCTAAAATTTGGGGTATGAATTCGGAAAGATACATATTTTCTTAAGTGAAAATACTTAAGAAAATAAGTACTATATGTACTAAGTACATATCATTGTAAATCTGAATTCATTGAGTGTTTTATCCTATTCTGGTAGACGATAAAAAAAGGTAATTTCTTGAGCGAAAAAGTGATAGCAGTTGGATTGCTTCTCTTTTCTCTTTAAGGAGGAAAAACAACTATGACTGACTTAAACCATAGAGTGATATGAAAACAGTTGATATGATTTTAAAAATAAATAAGGACTTTTCAGTTCTAATGAGGTGGATGAACCTAGAGACTATTATATAGAGTGAAGGAAGTCAGAAAGACAAATGTCGTATATTAGTGCATATACATGGAATCTAGAAAGATAGTACAACTGATCTTACTTGCAGGACAGCACAGGAGACGCATGTAAAAAACAGACTTTTGGACACAGTGGAGGAAGGAGAGGGTGGGATGGTTGGAGAGAGTCGCCCTGGAACATATACATTACCGTGTGTAAAGTAGACAGCCACCTATCTATTTAGGGGGGTTGCTCGATGATGCAGGGAACCCAGAGCCAGTGCCCTGTGACACCCTAGAGGAGTGGGATGGGAGGGAGGTGGGAGTGGGTTTCAAAAGGAAGAGGCCATATGTATACCTGTGGCCAATTCATGTGGATGTATGGCAAAAGCCATTACTGTATTGTAAAGTTATTATCCTCTAATTAAAAATTTAAATAAATAAGGACTTCAGAATTAGACAGGTCAAGGTTGAATTCTCAGGCCTAACATTTGCTAGATGTACAATCTTGGGCAAAATTGGTTACATTGATCCACAGTTTCCTTATCTAATGAATGGAGATGTTGCTAATACCCAGTTCATACATTATTTAAGTTGGTGCAAATGCAGTTTTGGACTGTGAATGTTAAATCATTATAACTAGGCTCAAACACACCTTTATTAATCAAAATAGGAACCATTACAATCAACACATTGTTGCCAATGAGAAATAAGTTTGTCGATTTCTGTAGCATAAAAATCTATGCTTTGGAATTCGACAAACTCTTGGGAAACACTTTCTGCCTCCCCCTGGTTGTGGAAGCATTTTTCCTGCAAAAAGTTGTCAAGATGCTTGAAGAAGAGATAGTTGGTTTTCAAGAAGTTAGGTGAATATGGCAGATGAGGCAAAACTTTGCAGCCCAGTTCATTCAACTTTTGAAGCACTGTTTGTGCAATGTGTGGTCAGGCATTGTTGTGGAGAAGAATTGGGCCTTTTCTTTTGACCAGTGCCAGCTGCAGACGTTGCACTTTTCGGTGCATCTCATCAATTTGCCGAGCATTCATCTCAGATGTAATGGTTTCACCGGGATTCAGACAGGCAGCAGACCACCACACAGTGACCATGACCTTTTTTTGCTGCAAGTTTGGCTTTGGGAAGTGCTTTGGAGCTTCTTCTCAGTCCAGCCACTGAGCTGGTCATAACCAGTTGTCATATAAAATCCACTTTTGATCACATGTCACAATCCGATCGAGAAATGGTTCATTGTTGCATAGAATAAGAGAAGACGACACTTCAAAACAGCAGTTTTTTTTATTTTCAATCAGTTCACGAGGCACCCACTTAGCAAGTTTTTTCACCTTTCCAGTTTGCTTCAAATAAGTTCTTTGGCAACTCCTCATTTAGTTGTAAGAGGATCAGCTTCGATATTTACTCTCAGTTGGTCACTGTCAACTTCTGATGGCTGGCCAATAAGCTCCTCATCTGCAAGGCTCTTGTCTCCTTTGCAAAAACAAATAGCACTGCACTATTTATTAGCAGTTTCTGGGCCAAATACACTGTTGATGTTGTGAGTTGTCTCCGCTGCTTTATGACCCATTTTGAACTCAAATAAGAAAATTGCTCAAATTTGCTTTCTGTCTAACTTCATTTCCATCATCTAAAATAAATATAAAATACACAGAAAGTAGTGTCATTTGCCAAAAACATAAAGCAAAAATTTCACATTAAAATGATGTATACCATAACCACATTTATTTAGGAATGTATTCCAACATCAAACAGCAGAGTTCAACAGTGCAAAACCACAATTACTTTTGCCCCAACCTAATAGTTACTTGAAATCACACACTCCTGTATTGCCTGATTATAAGTATAGGAGTTGGGGCTTTGCTTCAGCTATTGGGGCAAAAAAAAACTATGTAAAGATTTCTGTATATCTCATGGAGACACAAAGCTTCCTAGTAAAATCTTTACCTCTTCCCGAAGCACCTCCAGTTAGCAAAGCTAAGGGAAAGAAATACATAGGAAGAGACTAGTCAGGCAAAGTGCAAGTTTTTTCTCCAGCTGTCTCTCCTCCTCACAGAGAACCACAGAGGATACCTACCAACTTGCCAGCTAATGACACCTGCCTTTTGCATAAGAAATACATTTTATAAGTCTTCATCTAATGACACTTCATGAAAATGAGACAGTGTGTTTCCTCATCCCAAGTGCCCTATAGAGAATACTTAAAATCACTCTAATTTTAAAGACAAGACAGTTGGTATAAAAATGTTAGTATTAAGCCAAGGCCACAAGTAATAACTAGTCTACTGATAAAAATTAATTTCTATGCTCAAACTACTCTTGAAAGTATCATAGTTTTTAGGGGAAACTATTATAAAGCAAACCTGAATTTTTCTCGGGACTCTTTGGCATTTTCTGTTAGAATTAGGATTCATATATGAAATGTGATTTACAGACAGGCTATATGAGAAGTTTGCAGCTCATTTTTATCCCTTTTTTGTACAGGTTTCTCTGCTTATACAGTTTCTTATTGAAAACTGCTGTCGGATATTTGGAGAAGAAATCACTTCCCTATTGGGAGAGGTTTCAGTGAGATGTGATTCTAGAGAGAATGCCTCAGGTATTGTGAATAACTAGATTGTTTTTTGTGGGAAACAGACACACGTCTGTGAATATCAGCTGGGACAGTGGTTATCCTGGAGCCCACAGCAGCTCCGGTGAAGAGGGCCTCTCACCTCGGTCAGTGGGTCTAGGATTCTGCTCCTTCCTTAGAAGGTCAGGGTATGTTAACACTGTGGTGGGGTTAAGAAGTGTATAAGACAAGGTCCCAGATTGTTAGTGGCAGCATTATATAGTATGATGTTTTTAACCTTTTTAAACAAACTTTACAAGGAGCCCCAATATGTATAACACAACTGCTCTGGTTGAAACTGGAGTAGAAGGCCCAGAGGCAATAGAGACAGGCCTGTTTTTTCTCCTCACCTTCCTCTTAGAGGTCCCTGAGGCTTCCGAGAATTCTCGTGCACTGCTAAACACATTAAAAACAAGTAACATCATGGGGCAGGCTGGGGTGTGTGGGGAGTAAAGACATTCAATATTGCAAATTATGAATTCTTGCAACACCAGTTACTAGTTATGTTGTCTTTGACCAGTTCTTCTATGCCGCTGAACATCAATATCTTCATCTACAAATATGGATAACCGTCATATCTAACTGTTGTGGTTGTAGTAAAGATAAAGTAATATATAGTAAAGCATTTTGTCAAAGAGAAATTGATAGGGCTAGTAAATGGTTTCTCTGAGATTAGAGTTACTTATGTGTATACACCAGCAGATCCATTTAAAAGACAGAGTCTTAATCCGAACCTGGATATATCTGGCATTAATTTCTTTATATTTTTAACTGTTTCTTGGTATTATGACCATCTTCTCATTGAGGAAGACTTCCCTGGTGGCTCAGACGGTAAAGCGTCTGTCTACAATGCGGGAGACCCGGGTTTGAGCCCTGGGTTGGGAAGATCCCCTGGAGAAGGAAATGGCAATCCACTCCAGCACTATTGCCTGGAAAATCCCATGGACAGAGGAGCCTGGTAGGCTACAGTCTATGGGGTCGCAAAGAGTCAGACACGACTGAGCGACTTCATTCATTCATTCTCATTGAGGAAATCTTATATAAAGAAAGCCTATTTCCTCAGGAACTGAAGTAAATCTCATATACCTCAACAGTTTATTTTTATTTCTGTACTTACATCTGGGGAGATTATGAAAGATTCTTTCTTTCCTTAGAGTGAAAATTTGAACAGTCTACACTTAAAAACAGAATTACACCAAACATCATCATAGTTGGGGTTTTTTATTATTTTTAAGGCAGCATGCATTTGTGTTAAGTAAAAATGTTAATCATGGTTTGCTTTTTGGACAGATATCTCTTGCTTCCAACTGAATGACTCCTCCTATGACAGCTTGGAAAACGAGCTGAATGAGGATGTTGATGCTCCATGTAGTGACTTGGTAAAGAAACTTGGTCAGGGTAGCAGAAGCATGGACTCCGTGTTAACCCTCAGTGACTATGACTTCGACCAACCTGAAGTGGAAGGCCTTTTAACCCTAAGTGACTTCGACTTAGACCATTCTAAAGATGAAGACATTCAAATGGGACAGCCCCTTGAATCCAAGCCAGTGGACACTGCAGTGTACACCAAGGTCCCACACGCCCAGGCCCCCTCTGGCACGAGCACACCCAGCCGCCTGTCCACAGCTGCCGCAGATGCGCCAAAAGGCCTGAGCCGACACCGCCGCTGCTCGGAGCCCAGCATCGACTATCTCGATTCAAAGCTTTCCTATCTCAGGGAGTT
This sequence comes from Cephalophus harveyi, assembly GCA_006410635.1. NCBI lineage: Eukaryota > Metazoa > Chordata > Mammalia > Artiodactyla > Bovidae > Cephalophus > Cephalophus harveyi. Next base: position 308,294 of record SJYT01075217.1, read on the forward strand.
TTATCAGAAAAAGCTACGCAAGTCCAGCTGTGATGCCATTCTCTCAAAAAAAGATGAGAGCCATCTGAATCAAAATCAACCCCTTCAGGAAGGGGGTAAGACATGTTTTAAAAAGAGTTTAGTCACAGGCATTGATAGCAAGAAGAATGCCACTAGTAAAAATGTTAAGAAGAAAAGCTTGTCTGATAATAAAGGAAGTCATGTAAAACTTTTTCCTAAATCCAAGCCAGTAGCCATTTCCGTGGCATCTTACGGTCACATGTCCTCCTGTGATCATCCCAGGAGCCAGCCCTTTGACATGGGTGCATCCAAATACTCCCCGCCACACACTGCAGATGCCCTCAAGAGTTCACGGAGGCAACGGCGCTGCTCAGAGCCCAGCATCGATGACCAGCACTGCAGACTGACCTATCTCAGGGGGATTTATCCAAAGAAGCAGCAGAAAGCCAGCTACGAAGCCAGTCTCTTGCATGGAGAGGAAGATTATCTCAAGCGGCACAAGTCTTTACAAATGGAGGGCCAAAAGCTTATTAATCAGAGTTTGGTCATGGGGATCGAGGTGGGCAAGAGTAGTGCCACAAACCAAAACTCGGAGAAGGTTTTACCCCCAAGTTTAAACCTTTGCTCAAGGACTAGCTATTCCAGCTTGTCCTCCCCAGGCACTTCCCCATCTGGTTCATCAGTGAGCTCCCAAGACAGTGCTTTTTCTCAGATTTCTGAACACTCTGTGTTTACACCCACTGAAACATCCTCTCCAATAGATTGTACTTTTCAAAGAAAACAGGCAGAGCTTTCTTCTGACTTTAGCAGTTCTGGCCTCATTTCTGGAATTCCTGGTCCCTCCTCAGGGCAGGCCAGTGGCCGCCTGGCTTATACAAAAAAGGACAGCGTAGAGTGGCCTTCACACATGCATTCTGTAACTCTTCACCCCAGCACATGGTTGAAGAGTGGTGTAGCCAGTTTGAAAAACTGGTCTCTCAAAAAGAAGGCAAGGGCACCCAGACCAGAGGAAAATAAAGTGGGTTCTCTAAAAGGACCCACGGATCCTCCTGCACATGCTTCTGGTGTTCCAGAAGCCATCACACTACAAGAGAGGCAGAAAGACGTGCCCCAAAGGGCAGCTGAAGGACTGGGAGCTGTGCAGACGGCCCGCTGGTATAGTTCCTACCCCAGCCAGGACTCAGAGAAGTACTGTAGCTCTCCGTTCAGCCTCGTGGAAGACAGACTTGGGCTTCGTGTGAAGTCGCCCACGGAAGGAGAGGATAGTGGGCAGTGCTCTCCGGGTATGCTGCCCCAGAGAAGATCCTCCCCCAGCTCTTTGACTGGGGATGATGCGTCCAGCCCAGACTCAGGGCCGCCCGTGGTGTGTGATGCTGAGGATAGACATTTGGCCAAAGACATGTAACCACCATGAGAACCTGATGTCTACAAGAACAGAAACAGGCTGATAATGATACAACAATTACTATGACCCCTTTGTATAAAATACCTGGGACGGGTAGCATAAAAATAATCATTGCTAATACTTAGGACAACAAACGAATTCTCTTTCTTGAGACTATTTGTCCAAAAGTTTAGACTGAAAAATTCTGTGACCTCAGTGTTCGGGAGGCTTTTCCGTATTAAAGCATGGATAGATCCTGTCATGCATTTTAAGAGCTATGAGCAGACAGCTAGAAAAAGCATCTTTTCTGTAGAGGAAACATGCTGTTTATGATGAGATTAGTTCCTGAGGAAGCCAGGAGATAAGAAGCAGAGAACAGGAAGTGTGGAGAGAGGGGGAAGGCTGCAGAGAAACCATTCACATTCCGTGGAATGTTTTTAATAAGTAGGCCAAAATAATGCCGCTAGTCAAAGCTAAAGAGGTAACACATCTGATAATGAAGAAAATTATGTGAAACTTTTCCCCAAACCCAAACCAGTGGCCATTTCTGTGACATTTTACCTTCAGTCACATACCTTCACAGCATCATTTCAGGTATCAGCCCATTGGTGGAAGCCAGAGAGGAAAAAACAGAAGTGATTTGAAAGCCATGAGTACCATGATCTTGTAGGTGGTTTGGTTTGGTTTGTTTTTTTGTATTGGTTGAGTTTTCCCATCAGTGTTTCGTGCTACACAGAGGCTCCACTGCACACTGCTGTGAGGAGGAAGAAGGAGATGACTGCTCGTTTCAGTGTCTTTTCAAGGTGCCTGAGCGCGGAACATTTTCCTGTTACAAGACAACCTTCCCACTGTATTTACTGTCTTAGTGTGGAGGGAAAGACTGCCAGAGCAGTCCTTTCTCTTACCAGTTGCTGTTGCAAATGTGTGATCAAAGCATGGCTCCTCTTTGCTAAAATGTTTTTCTGTTCCTTACCCCTTAGTCAGCCAGAAAAAATTCCTGATAAGTCATCCCTTTACTGATGGTCATTTGTCAGTTGAGAGAACGGTTTTGAGGTTGGCGGGTTATAAAGCATCACGGAGTGGAGGAGCCGTCAGAGTGGCCCTCGGGGCTTCTTTTCAACAGTCATTGGCTCAGGATTATCTCACCTCCAGAAGTTTTTACATCTTTTTTGTTCCAATAGTTTGCAGTTTATACCCCCGTTGATTTATTACATATTGATGGGCATTTCTCCTCTCTCTTGCCTTAAAGATTACACCAGTACATCTCCTGGATTATTTCCTTGGGTTATTAGGCCTTGCCAGCCAGTGTGATGCAATAGAATCAGAAATGGATGTGCATCTTCCTTCATTTTAAATACTTATAAGAAGTTGCTTAGGGCCCATTGTTCAATATCAGATGGACCTTCCCCTGAAAATACTTGCTTATTTCAAATTATTTTCCTCAGCCACCAGAAACTTTCATGTCAAATGTTTTCTCAGTGTTGTCCTAAAGGTTGCATTTTTCACTTATATAAAAAAATAATGTTTTCTGTAAGAGAGAAATCCTTTCAGTATTAGCTATAGGTGCTACCTACCTCTAGGGGACATGGCCCTGTTTGTCCTAAGCATTGTAATTAACTTTTAGAACTCTCTCAAAAGAGCTCCTTTATGACACTGGCCATCTCAGTCACAGATGTGAAGTAGATTTTACCTTTTAACTAACCACTCCTATATTTAGACTCCTCAGTGCCCATATGCATCTTTTGTGGTATGATATATAAAGGCAACAGGGATTCCCCTCACCCTTAGGGCATACTACTGCAGAACCGCAAGATGTGAATGAAGCTCTTATGGCTTGGAGTGTCTTTCCAGAAAAAATTGCTTCTCTGCTTAACAAAATAATAGTTGTATCCTTTTTTCTTTCATATTGGTGGTTAGGAAACCATCTATTCAGTTCGAAGCATAGAAGATGCTGAGGTTCTTCCATAACCATTCCTGTTCTCTGTGTTCCCTTAGATACTCCTGTAACATTTAATGTGAATAATTAATATTGCTGTAAAGTATTATATTGTACGATTTGAAGATAGACTACATGTCATTTTATTATACTCCATCAATCTATAATATATTAGACCAATGCTTTATCTAAAATGCTTTGAGTTTGTATAATATATCTTGACAAATTTTACTACCATATGTTATGTAATAAATGTGTATTTTTGTACTTGCAGAAACTGCTGCTAACTTTTAAAGTTGTTGGTTTTAAAGGCACTGATTATGGATATGTATGAAGTCCATGCTGTCTGTTAAATAAAACATCATCCTTTAGAGTTAACAGTCCCACCAGGGCAATATTGCCCTTTGTAGACTTGTTTTAGCTAATGAGCCCAATTTCTGCTTAACATTGGAAATTTCATAAAATGTAATTAATGTTGATTGGAACTTTGAGCTTTTAGTCATAGGCCGTGTGGTCAGTCTCTCTAGAAAAGGAGGGCTTTATTTCTTTTATATTTTTCTGATCTTACTGTTTACCAAACAATTATGTTTTAGACATGAAGTCTTCATTTTTCTTAGATATTACATGTACACTGTGCTCCTAGAATCAGATACATATTGTCTATGTTCTCATAGCAAAGAACCATCAACTCAGTTCAATTGATGTATGAGATCTTCTTGTCTAAATTTGAGCCCTTCTGACCAGAGTATCTAATTGATTCCAGACATGTCCGAACATCCCAGGATATCTAGATCCAGATACTACAAGACATCAGTACTTATAAAGTCATATGAAGTCAATAAATATTCTCATTTCTCTCATTTCCCATGAGTATCTTTGCCTCCTCAAAGTTCATGGAGGTTCGCTGTATGTAAGTTTAAGCACCATTTCAAAAAGGTTAAAAATATACACGTGACCTTAGTCCAGAAAAAAAAAAAAAAGATTCGTTCTGAGCAGTAAAGACCTAAATGTTAAAGAAATGCAAAGATGATTTTTGCTTCTAAAGAAGAAGCTTAATCTACTAAAAACATTGAGTTCAATAAATTATCTTAGTTTTGTGGTTTTTTGGCTTTTCATGGAATGGCATTGAATTGAAAGGATCTAATGTATCCTCGAACTAGTGGCATATTTTGTCTATTGAAACTAAAAATATTATGTGTCTTAATCCAAATTATGGTAGTGTTTAATCTTTTTTACCTGGTCATGTTTTAATGACTTGAGAGGAAGTATCTACAAACTGTTTATTTCAATACAAAGAAAAAAAGTTAACAATAAAGCTGGGTAAAATGTTAACTTCTTTAATATCTATTCTGGTTCCAAGGATGTCTCATAAGCTAAGTTTCCTGATGAAAGGAAGAGTACTCTGGAATTCTGTGCTTTCTACCCTGAGTGTGAGTCTACTCTGTTCCTAAGCCACCTGTAAATATAAATCCTTCATTTGTATCGCTTGTTTGTTTTTAAAAGGGAGGGGTGGAATCTCATAAACTTCAGTTCTACATAGTACTGTGTGTGTGGTAGAACTGGCAGAAGGCTCTGGGGTGTAATTTGGAAAATTTTGTTTCCAAGTCCCAAAGAAATATGCACAGGGTGGTAGTAGATGCATATTGTTTCTTAATTTATGGAATGCGTTCTCATTGTGCGTTGTCAGAGCACACATACATTTGTAGATCAAAGTGTTTTTCTTCCTATTTAATTTGTTAAGGCAAAGTAAATACGTTCTCTGAAGTTTGATTTTATGTGACAATAGAAGATGCGGATTTGGGAGACATTTAAGATTTAAATGCTAGTATTTTTCTCTAGGTTTAATTTTTAGATTACAGTAACTTGAAATTAAATTTAGAACTTCTTACAGCCTCTTGATCTGCCATGAGGAGTGAATAAACTAGCTAAAAACCTGTACTAGTGGCATAGCCCATTACTCTGAGCAAGTAAAATGGATGCTTAAAAAAATACCCAGTCTCTGCCAGATCACAGGAACTAATTGTTACTGTCTAAAATTTTCAGAAGAAAGAATCATTTTATATCTTTGCCCAAGAATGAGATGACTGGGAAGCAGATAATCATCAAAGTACATGAACACAGAGAAACACTGCTTGAAGGTACAGTGAATGATTAGAGAGGAGGAAAGCTAATTCAAGATACTGAATCACAAAGAGCTCAAGAGCTTAGTTAAGAAAAGGGAAAAAGAGTTTGTCTAGGGAGAGAGAGACATGTTACAAATGATATAAATGCTAGTCAGGCCAACTAAGTTGTATTGTAGGTACTGTTCTAGACCCTAGAATAAAGGTGAAAAAATATTGTGTTCTCAGGGACTTCAAACAACTAAGGGAAAATTGGGTTGTGTAGAAGAAGGGGAACAATAGCATTGGGCACTCGCTGTTGCCTGTATGCACTGGCGACCAGTGCATTATTGGTTTTATTTCATTTAGTGCTCATTGCAGCCCTTTGTGGTAGGTACATTCAGCTAGAACCTCATTCTGACCCCAGGCTCTTTTTTTCATCCTTTCATCTTAAAATAATGATGATAATAATGCCTCTTCCATAGTAAAGCAGACACAAAGTTAGGTACTTGAGGACCATCCAAACTTTGCTAAGTTATAAGCTAGATATCTCTAAGAAAATCATTCAGTATCAGAAATAATTCAGAAACCTATGATAAATGTAAAACTAAGTGGGCTGAAAGTTGGTCCAAACAGTGTAGACCTGCCTCCCTGCTTCTTCTAAGTACATCTATAAATCCTGGAAACAACACAGAGACCAATCAAAGATGGGTGGATTGGTTCAGAATGCTGGGACTGAAAGGAAACACAGTAACAGGGCATCTTGACATCCCCTCAGCCAACAGAAGAAGAACTAGGTCTGGTCTTTTCCAACCTAGCAACAGAAGGCAGCACAGAGCTATGCATTGCTCCCCAGAATCAGATGGCATCCTTCTGACACCAGTGGGTGAACCAAGCACCACCTGCAAGAGGGATAGTTGAGCCATACTGAGTGGCCAGCCTGAGACTTCCCACCCGCACTGGAGATAACAGAGTCACAATAAGCAGTTCAGCCTGGGAAGGATCTTTGTTCCAGCAGGCCTGACTCCACCATCCATCCAAAGATACTATTATCAGATGCCATGGACAGGAGGGATCCTACCCCAGAAAGCACTCAGCCTGGGGAGTCTCAGAGCCAAAGAACAAATAGGCTTCTCTGACTGAGAACAGGTCAAAAGAGCACCAAAAAGACTCTGAAAAACTCACTGAACCTACAATTTCCAGTAGGCCAAGGGCTTATGTGTTAAAGCTAAGCAAGGTGAAAGTAAATAGGGCCAAGTCTCCTAACACAACAGACAAAGTGTCCAGGATACAATTGGAAATCACCTGTCATTCCAAGAACAAGGAAAATCACAAATTCAGTGAGAAAAAGCTGACACCAACATGAAAGTTTAAAAGCAAGCTAACATCTTTAAAATGTTTATGGACAACTAAATACAAATTATCTTGAAACAAAGGGAAACAAATAGAAAATCCTACCAAAGAAACAGAAGTACAAAACAGCCAAATGAAAATTGTAGATCTAAAAAATACAATAACAGATTTAAAAATTCACAGTGTAAACCTAGTAACAGAGTGAAGATGACAGGATAGAATCAATTAACATGAGGACAGAATTATGCAATCTTAAACAACAAAGAAAATAGACTTAAGGGGGGAAAAAGTAATCAGAGGCTTAGAGATCTGTGGAACAATAACAAAAGATCCAACATTTGTATCATCAGAGTTTCAGAAGCAGGGTAGGGCTGAGACAGTATTCAGAGAAATGATACATAAAAACTCCCCAAATTTGATAAAATATACAAACCTACATATTCAGGAAACTAAGTGACACCCAAACTGGATAAATGCAAAGGAAGACATATCACAATTAAGTGAAGACTGACTATGGAAAAAGTGTTGAAAGTAGTAAACAACACTTACCTTTAGGGGAACACCAATTTAAATGACAGGAATTACCATTTGAAACCGTAGAGGCCAGAAGAAAATGGCACATTTTGAAAGTGCTGAAAGAAAACTGTCAACCCAGAATCCCGTATCCAGTGAAACTGTCCTTTGTGAATGAAGGAGAAATAAGGACCTTCTCGATGGAGGAAAATTTAATTTTGTCACTAACAGATACATCCTTAAAGACTGGCCAAAGGAATTTTTTAAAAAAGAAAGTAAATGGTAGAAGAAGGAAATCTGGAGCATCAGGAAGGTAGGACAACAGAAAGCAGAAATAATAGTATATAATGATTGACTGTCTTCATGAGTTTTAAGTTATATGCAATGCTTGAAACTAAAATTATAACACTGTGAGATACTCAAGAAAATGATATTTAAAAGTGGGAAAAATAAAGAGACCTAATAGAAGTGGCAGAAAGCAAAGAAGAACAAAAGAGCCTCTTGATGGATGTGAAAGAGGATAGTGAAAAAGTTGACTTAAAACTCAACATTCAGAAAACTAAGATCATGGCATCCAATCCCATCACTTCATGACAAATAGATGGGGAAACAATGGAAACAGTGACAGAGTTTATTTTGGGGGACTCCAGAATCACTGTAGGTGGTGACTGCAGCCATGAAATTTAAAGACGCTTGCTCCTTGGAAGAAAAGTTATGACCAACCTAGATAGACCATGAAAAAGCAGAGACATTACTTTGCCAACAGAGGTCCATCTATTCAAAGTTATGGTTTTTCCAGTAGTCATGTATGGATGTGAGAGTTGGGCTATAAAGAAAACTGAATGCTAAAGAATTGATGCTTTTGAACTGTGGTATTGGAGGAGACTCCTGAGAGTCCCTTGGACTTCAAGGAAATCCAACCAGTCCATCCTAAAGGAAATCAGTCCTGAATATTCATTGGAAGGACTGATGTTGAAGCTGAAACTCCAATAGTTTGGCCACCTGATGTTAAGAACTGACTCATTTGAAAAGACCCTGATGCTGGAAAAGATTGAAGATGGGAGGAGAAGGGGACGACAGAGGATGAGATGGTTGGATGACATCACTGACTCAATGGACATGAGTTTGAGTAAACTCCAGGAGTTGGTGATGGACAGGGAGGCCTGTCATGCTGCAGTCCATGGGGTCGCAAAGAGTCGGACATGACTGACCGACTGAACTGAATAGAAATGAGTTTTCCATACTTCACTCATAGGGGTAAAATGTTGAAACCAGTAGAATGTAATATGCTATAAATATATTTACATGCTAAGTCCCTTCAGTCATGTCTGACTTTTTGTGACCTTACAGCCCATAGCCCACCAGGCTCCTTTGTCCATAGGATTCTCCAGGCAACAGTACCTGAAGAGGGTTGCCATTTCCTCTTCAATGGACTCTTCCTGACCCAGGGATTGAACCCATGTTGCTTCTGTCACTTGAACTGGCAGGCAGGTTCTTTACCATATGTTGTAATAATTAACCAACTACAGAAACTATATCTTTGGAGAACATTTCTTTCCAAAATACTGTAAGTAAAGCTAGATGGAATCCTAAAAAAAAAGACAAATGTTTAAGACACAGGAAGCCAAAGTAGAGGAAAAAACAGAAAACAAACAAAATGGCATGCTTAAGCTCCAATATGTGTTACCTTAAATATAAGTGATCTGTATATATCAATCAAAAGACAAAGATTGACATTGTGGATTAAAAAAGCAAAAACTACCTAACTACATCCCATCTATAAGAAACTCACTTCCAATTGGTTCAAGATGGCTGAGTAGAAGGATGTGCTCTAATCTCCTCCTGCGAGAGCACTGAAATTGCAACTAACTGTTGAACAACCATCAACAGGAAGATGCTGGAACCCACCAGAAAAGGGTATCCATGTCCAAAGACAAAGGAGAAGCCACGATGAGATGGTAGGAGGGGCACAGTCATGATAAAATCAAGTCTCATACTTTCCAGGTGAGGGACCCACAAACTGGAGAACATAATACCAAAGTAGTTCTCCCACTATTGTAAAGGTTATGAGCCCCTTCTCAGGCTTCTCAGCCTGGGGATCCAGAAAAGGGACTAGGAATCCCCAAGGAAGTTGACTTTGACGGCCAGTGGGATTTGATTGCAGGACTTCTACAGGACTGGGGGAAACAGTGACTCCACTCTTGTAGGGCACATACAAAATCTTGTGCTGACTAGGACCCAGAGGAAAGGACAGTGACCATAGAGGAGACTGAACCAGACCTACCTACTAGTGTTGGAGGGTCTTCTGCGAAGGCGTGGGTGAGTGGTGACTCGCCTTTGGGACAGGAGTGTTGACGGTAGCAGTTCTGGAAAGTGCCCAATGGCAAGAACCCTCCTGGAGGACACCATTAGCCCTACCTAAGAGACTGTGGATTCCAGGACTAGGTCACATCTGGCCAAAAAACTGACAGAGAAGGAGTATAGCCCCAGTCATCTGCAGGCAGTTGGATTAAAGTTTTACTGAGCATGGCCCTGCCCACCAGGGCAAGACCCAGTTTTTCCCACCAGCAGTCCCTCCCATCAGGAAACTTGCACGAGCCTCTTACCCTCATCCACAAGAGGGCAGACAGAGGAAGCCAGAAGAACTACAATCTCAGCCTCCAGAATGAAAGCCACAGTCACTAAAACTTGAACAAATTGAAAAGGCTGAGGATTATGCCCCAGATGAAGGAAAAAGATAAAACCCCAGAAAATCAACTAAGTGAAGTAGAGATAGGCCAGCTTCCAGAAAAAGCATTAAAAACAGTGATAATGAAGATGATCCAGAATCTCAGGAAAAAAACTAAGACACAAGGAATGTTTAACAAAGGCCTATAGGAACTAAAGAACAAATAGAGATGCACAGTATGCTAGAAGCAATCAATAACAGAAGAATTGAGGCAGAAGAATGGATAAGTGACCTGGAAGACAGGATAGTGGAAATCACTGCTGCAAAACAGATAATAGGAAAAAGGAATGAAAAGACATGGAGATAGCCTAAGAGACCTCTGGGACAACATTAAATGCACCAACATTCACAATACAGGGATCCCAGAAGGAGAAGAGAGAGGACCTGATAAAATGTTTGAAGAGAAAATAGCTGAAATTTTCCATAACATGGGAAAGGAAATAATCGACCAAGTCCAAGAAGCACAGAGAGCTCCAGGCAGGATAAACCCAAGGAGGAAGACACATAGTAATCAAACTGACAAAAGATAAAGACAAAGATAAACTATTAAAATCAAAAAGGGGAAAATGACATAAAGGGAACTCCCATAAGATTATCAGTTCATTTCTCAACAGAAACTCTACAAGCCAGAAGGGAGTGGTACAATATATTTGAAGTGATTAAAGGGAAGAATCTACAACCAAGAATACTCTTCCCAACAAGGCTCTCATTCAGATTTGATGGAAAAATCAAGTTTTACAGACAACCAAAAGTTAAGAGAATTCAGCATCACCAAACCAGTCTAACAACAAATGCTAAAGGAACTTCTCTAAGCAGGAAACACAAGTGAAGGAATAGACTTACAAAAATAATAAACTCAAAACAATTCAGAAAATGGTAATAGTATCCTATATATCAATAATTACCTTAAATGTAAATCAATTAAATGCACCAACCAAAAGACATAAACTGGCTGGGTAGATACAAAAATCCATATATGTGCTACAAGAGACCCACCTCAGACCTAGGGACACTTACAGACAGAAAATAAGGGAATGGGAGAATATTCCATGCAAATTGAAATTCAAAAGAAAACTGGAGTAGCAATACTCCTATCAGATGAAATAGACTTTAAAACAAAGACTGAGAAACAAGGACAAAGGATACTACATAATGATCAAGGAATCAATCCAAAGGAACATATAATAATTATATATATGCACCCAACATAGGAGCACCTCAATATGCAAGACAGATACTAACAATCATAAAGTAAGAAATAGACAGTAACACAATAATAGTGGGAGGACTATAACACCCCACTTTCATCAGTGGTCAGATCATTCAGAAAGAAAATAAGGAAACACAGGTCTTCAATGACACATTGGACAAGATGGACTTAATTGATATTATAGAATATTTCCTCCAAAAGCAGCAGACGTCACATTCTTCTCTCTTGAAGAGAAAATAGCTGAAATTTCAGCTATTTTCAGCTGAAAATAGCTGAAGAGCATATGGAAGATTCTTCAGACTTGACCACATGCTGAGCCATAAGGCAAGCCTCAGTAAATTAAAAAAAGTTGGAATCAAACCAAGCATCTTTCTGATCACAATGCTATGAGATTAGAAATAAAGTACAAGGAAAACAAAAACTTAAAAACACAAATACATGACAGTTAAACAGTATGCTACTAAATAACCAATGGGCCACTGAAGAAATCAGAAAATACCTAGAGACAAATAAAACTGAAAGCACAATGTTAGAAAACCTATGGCATCTGTCACATAATGAATGAATGAATGAAGTCACTCAGTCGTGTCCGACTCTTTGTGACCCCATTGACTGTAGCCTACCAGGCTCCTCTGTCCATGGGATTTTCCAGGCAATAGTGCTGGAGTGGATTGCCATTTCCTTCTCCAGGGAATCTTCCCAACCCAGGGCTCGAACCCGGGTCTCCCGCATTGTAGACAGACGCTTTACCGTCTGAGCCACCAGGGAAGTCTGTAGTCATAGCCAACTCTTTGCAACCCCTCCAGGTTTCTCTGTTCATGGGATTCTCCAGGCAAGAATACTGGAGTGGATTGCCATTCCCTTCTCCAGAGGATCTTCCCGACCCAGGGATTAAACCCGAGTCTCCTGCATTGCAGGCAGGTTCTTTTCCATTTGAACTATAGGGAAGTCCGTAGAAAGTCTATGGGATGCAGCAAAACCTGTTCAAAGAGGTAAGTTTATAGCAATATAATCTTACCTCAAGAAAAAAGTCAAATAAACAACCTAACCATACACCTTAAACAAGTAAATAAGAACAAACAAAACCTAAAGTTAGTGGAAGGAAAATAATCATAAAAGAGCAGAAATAAATGAAACAGAGACCAAAATATATGAATCTGAAAGCTAGGTTCTTTGAAAAGATAAACAAAAATGATAAACCTTTAGCCAGACTCATCAAGAAAAAAAAGACTTAAATCAGTAAAATTAGAAATGAGAAAGGAAAAGTTAAACTAACCCCACATAAACACCAGGGATCGCAAGGGACTACTATGAGCAGCTATATGCCAATAAAATGGACAACCTGGAAGAAATGGACAAATTCTTAGAAAGGTACAGTCTCTCAAGACTGAACCATAAGGAAATAGAAAATATGAACATACCAATCAAAAGCACTAAAACTGAAACTGTGGTTAATGTATACCTATGGCTGATTCATGTTGAGGTTTGACAGAAAACAGCAAAATTCTGTAAAGCAATTATCTGTCAATAAAAAAATAAAAAAAAAATATTCTGAACAAACAAAAGTCTAGGAACTGATGCTTCACAGGCAAATTCTATAAAACAGAATGGTTACAGGGCAAACAGCTGCCCCCAAAATCAGAGGGACAGATGGGTGGATACAGAGAATCCCAGCTTACCAAAGCAGAAGCCTCTGCTGCAATCGATCTGGAACAGTTTAAACTATAGTTGATGGACTGCTGAGAGCTCAGGGCAGGCAAAATGAGAGTTAAAAGTTCCAGGGTGCCCAGACTTGGGAGACACCACACTTTTGCCAGTTTTACTTCTAGGAGCCCTACCAGGTGAAGATCAGAAGAGAGCTCCTCAAACTTTTAGCAAGGAGAGGAGGAAGGTAGCCATTCTGACATATGCCCAGAGCATTGTTTTTTGTTTTGTTTTGTTTTAACCAGTCTGCCCTCAAGGAGGGCTTCCCAGGTGGTGCTAGTGGTAAAGAACCCGCCTGCCAATGCAGGAGACAAGAGATACAGGTTCCGTCCCTGGATCAGGAAAATCCCCTGGAGGAGGGCATGGCAACCCACTCCAGTATTCTTTCCTGGAGACTCCCATGGACAGAGGAGCCTGGTGGGCTACAGTCCATAGGGTTGCAAAGAGTTGGACATGACTGAAATGACATAGCAAGTTACACACGCCCTCAAGGAAAACTACTTTACCAAAGCTCAACCTACCAAGGTTTTATCAGAGCCTGGGTGTTCTTTGGAAGGACTGATGCTAAAGCTGAAACTCCAATACTTTGGCCACCTCATGCGAAGAGTTGACTCATTGGAAAAGACCCTGATGCTGGGAGGGATTGGGGGCAGGAGGAGAAGGGGACAACAGA